>JAWNPG010000027.1:0-527500 GCA_035045145.1 Drosophila meridionalis | reverse complement strand
GCTAACATAAATATGCTGGCATAGCTCCGCGCGGTCGATAGCCCATAGCGTGATCTTTATATAATATGTATTTAGGTTTGGATTCATATTTCCCTTTTATGTACTTAGCTTTAATCTTTTATTCATTTCATTGTCACAATCAGTTCTGTTCCAATAACGTAAGCTAACGCACGTTGAATAAACATTGCTCCGGCAATTGGCCGCATAATCTTGATTTATTAATTAATATATCGCTGAGCCACAAGGCCAGTGATTTAATACTTAACCGTATCTCAACCTAATCTACATTATCAACTAACAACCTGGATCTACCCGACGGCATCCCCTTACGAGGACTACTGGAGCGGATAGACTTAAATAACTTACAAATGCAAGTAACATTGTGTGTGAGACATGTGCAAAGGAAAAATTTGCGTACAGAAATTTCCGAACGCATCAGAGAATCGCAGCAAGGGCGTGCTGGATTTGATACACACAGATATTTATGGTCCAATGAGTATCGCGCTTCGAGGAGGCCCAAGTATTTTTCCACATTTATTGATGACAGCTCGCGTTACGTTCATAATGTTTCCTTAAAGCGCGCGACGAGATATTCGACAAATTCGAAGACTTTAAGGCGTTCGCAGAGAAGCAAACTGGCAAACAAATAAAGAGTCTGCGGAGTGAATATATAAGTAAACAGCCAAGTCAACGAGCAGCCCTCGCAATGAATTCATCAAGCAACCTACGCGATAACAATCTTGCTGTATCCAAGCAGATATGCAACGTAGCCAAAAGATCGTGGACGGGGGCAACGGCCAGCCGTTCCGGGTATGTCGCAAGCATTGGCTCGCAGCGGAAATATACTGAGTCGGCTTTGCCGGCCATAAACCCATCGCATGATCACTTATATGCTTGCTATGTATTTAGGTTTAGATTCATATTTCCCTTTATGTACTTAGCCTTAATCTTTTGTCCATTCCCTTTTTTGTAATCAGTTCTTGTGAGACAATTGTCAAATAAACTACAATTTGCATTTACTCCGGCCGCTGCCGTTAACACTTGATTTATTGAATACTAATTGTTGAGCCACAAGGCCAACGATACAACAAGGGGACGAAGTCAAGTCCTCCAACCTAAACTTCACAAATCCAACTATCATCAGGATATTGCTACTGGACCGGAAACGTCATCACTGCCGTTGAGGGAAGGATAAACTTATTTACTGGCGCCCAACAGGATTTATACTTTAATAGGATAATCTTACGATATCTATTAAGACAGGAATACCATGGCCCTAAACAAGAACATGTAAGTGAATGTTCGGTAAAAATAATAAAAATACTATTAAAAAATATCGAAATAAAAATTTGTGAACGAATTGGCAACGCGAAAGTGAGCATTGCTGTACAATCTAATTATTGTAAAAATATTGACGTGCAAGTGCAGGTTTTTTTAAAAAAAAAAAAGAAAAAAAAAGAAATATAAATAAAAAGAAAAAAGAAACAAGTTAATATCTCCGCTTAATTGGTTGCTCATGACTTGGGCCTATAGAAACATAAAGGTAGAGTTCGACAGTGACGAAGAGCAAGAAGTAGGACTTAGACAAGAGGTAAGAGGTAAATTAGAAATGGACCCGACATTGCTAAAAGCGTTAGTAGAAGGCGCAGTGAACAGTGCACTCCTCGAACAAGAAAGGAGACTAAAAGAAGAGTTTCGGGCGGAACTTGAAACCGTTAGAGGTCAGGTTAGTGCTTTAAGAATAGAGACCCCACAGGTCGAGGCATACCAGAGAGTGACAATTGACCCTAATGTGAAATGTGAAGTGAAATTGGACATTGTAAAGTCAGTGCCTAGCTTTAATGGAAACCATGAGGAATACGTGTCTTGGCGACAGGCAGCTATAGACGCATATGAAATTTTCAAAAGATACGTAGGCAGTGAGGCGCATTATGAGGCTGTGGCCATTTTAAAGAATAAAGTTAATGGACCAGCTCGAGCCATTCTTACGTCACACAACACAGTGCTTAATTTCGACGTCATTATCGCTAGACTCGACTGCACGTACGCGGACAAGACATCCTTGCGTGTTCTAAGACAGCAATTGGAACTGGTTAGGCAAGGTGACCTTAACCTAATGGACTACTATGATGAAGTAGAGAAAAAACTCACTCTTGTGACAAACAAAATAGTAATGACACACGACGAACAAGCTGCGTCCATCCTTTGTGCAGAGATCAGAGTCGATGCACTACATGCCTTCATGGCAGGACTCAAGAGGTCCCTCAAATCTTTAATGATTCCAGCGAAGCCCAAAGATTTGCCATCTGCATTGGCAGTGGCCCGTGAGGCCGAAAATAGCATTGAACGAAGTGTTTTTGCCGCATCTTATGCCAAAGTAATGGAAGAAAGAAACCATAACAGCGACAATACTAGATTTGGCAATCGTAACCCAGGTAGACAAGTTAGGGGCCAAGAAAGAAATCCACATTTCGCTGGAAGTCAAGGCCAAAACAAAACGCACCATACTGACCCTAAGACACCATCGAATGATAAAGAAGCACAGGCAAAGAATCAGGTCCAACCCATGGATGTTGATCCTTTAATATCCAAATTTTAACAGCAAACTTATTGGAGAAAGCCACAGGGCTATTTTGCACAAGATGAGGCCCAAAAGAGACATAATAATTCCGAGCGTACGTCAGGCAATAGGCGTCAAAGAATTAACAACGTTACCCAACAAGAGCTTTGCCAAGACGAAAAAGAATACGAAGAATTGGCCGAAGCTGCATGTGTTGAAATAGATGACGAAAGTGACGAACCCGAAGACAATGATTTGCTGAATTTTTTAGGGGACGTTCCCAACTGCCGTTCATCGAGCGTCGGTTGGCTGACAAAACATTAAAGATTCTTATTGACACAGGGGCGGCAAAAAACTACGTCAAGCCCGTAAAGGAGCTAAAGAACGTGACACCTGTCGACACCCCATTCACTGTGAACTCCATTCATGGATCCAGTAAAATTCAACAAAAATGTTTAATGGTAATTTTTGGGAAAGTTGCCACGTTTTTCATATTAGATACCCTTGACACCTTAGATGCCATAATAGGCTTCGATCTGGGGGAAACTATAGACCTTATGGGAAACAGCATAAACTACGGCAACACCTCAGAAACACTCAAACACCACCCATGCGATAACGTCAACTTTACTCGTGTCGATGATATCGTAGTCCCTAATTCTGTGAAAGGCGAATTTAAGAAAATGATACTGAAGAGAATTAGTGTGTTCCAGAATCCGGACTATAGACAATAAGGAGGTGTATTCAAAATTCTATCCGTACCCGGCAGGCGCGTCAGATTTTGTAAACAACGAAATCGCACAGCTGTTGAAAGATGGCATCATAAGACCATCAAGATCTGCGTATAACAGCCCAGCCTGGGTTGTTGATAAGAAAGGGATAGATACCAACGGTAATAAGAACAAACGGCTTGTCATTGACTTTAGGAAGTTAAATGAAAAAACCGTCGCCGACCGTTATCCGATGCCAAGTATCCAAGTAATTTTAGCTAACCTCGGAAAATCTAAATTCTTTACCACATTGGATCTTAAATCCGGATACCACCAGATATACTTAGCGGAGGACGATCGTGAAAAGACATCCTTCTCAGTAAATGGCGGAAAGTACGAGTTCTGTCGACTGCCCTTTGGTTTAAAAAATGCGGGAAGCATTTTTCAAAGAGCAATCGACGATGTCTTGCGAGAGCAAATTGGCAAGATATGTTACGTCTATGTTGATGACGTAATCATCTTCTCTGAAAACGCCGCTGATCACGTTCGCCATATCGACATAGTACTGCAACAACTTTCTGATGCTAACATGAGAGTCTCTAAAGAAAAGACAAAGTTCTTCAAAGAAAGTGTCGAGTACTTAGGCTTTATTGTTACTAACGAGGGAGCAAAAACAGACCCAGAAAAAGTCAAAGCGATCCAAGAGTACATTGAGCCAAAAAATCTGTACTCTCTGAGATCTTTTCTAGGCCTAGCCAGCTACTATAGGGTGTTTATCAAAGATTTTGCAGCCATAGCAAGACCTTTGACTAATATACTAAAAGGCGAAAATGGCACTGTAAGCAAACACATGACTAGAAAGGTATCAGTCGAATTTGACGAATCTCAGCGCGACGCTTTTAACCGCTTGAGAAACATACTAGCGTCGGAAGATGTTATGCTCATGTACCCTGACTTTAAAAAACCTTTTGACTTAACTACAGATGCTTCTGCAAATGGCATTGGAGCAGTATTATCTCAAGGGGGGAGACCAATCACCATGATCTCCCGAACACTAAAAATGTCCGAAACTCACTACGCCACAAACGAAAGAGAGTTGTTGGCGATTGTGTGGGCTCTCGGCAAACTGCAAAATTACCTTTATGGTACAAGGGAGTTGCATATATTTACAGACCATCAGCCTCTCACATTCGCAGTGTCCGAGAGAAATACTAATGCAAAAATCAAAAGGTGGAAGGCGTATATAGAACAACATAACGCCCATTTGCACTACAAGCCAGGGAAAGAAAATTTCGTCGCAGATGCCTTATCTAGGCAAGAGCTCAACGCTCTTCAAGACGAAGCGAAATCAGACATAGCCACCATTCACAGTGAGGAGTCCCTTGCATACACTATAGAAACAACTGATAACCCCTTAAATTGTTATAGAAATCAAATAGCTTTAGAACAATCACGTTATTCATTGCATCGAAGACTTATTTTATTTGGCAAAAAGACACGTCACTTAATCCAATTTACAGATAAAAAGAATCTTATAGAAACATTAAAACTTGCTGTGAACCCCGCTGTCGTTAACGCACTTTATTGCGACCTCCCCACTTTGGCTATATTTCAACATGAGCTGGTTTCATTATTCCCTACAACCGAATTCTGGCATTGCAGAAGAATTGTGTCAGATATTTCCAACAAAGATGAACAGGTAGAGATAATCAACACCGAACATAATCGTGCGCATAGAGCCGCACAAGAAAATGTTAAACAGATACTCCGGGACTATTACTTCCCAAAAATGACTAAACTGGCCAACGAGGTGGTACTGAATTGCAAAGTTTGTGCTATTGCTAAGTACGACCGGCACCTCAAAAAGCAAGAACTCGGGGAGACGCCAATTCCTTCATTTACCGGAGAAATGTTACATATCGACATTTTTTCTACCGACCAAAATCTTTTCCTGACTTGCATCGATAAATTTTCCAAATTCACCGTTGTCCAGCCTATACCTTCTCGATCAATAGCAGATATTGTCAACCCTATTTTACTTATAATTAATACATTTCCAAACACAAAAACCATTTATTGCGACAATGAACCATCGTTTAACTCCGAAACAATTACTTCATTGCTAAAAAATCAGTTTAACATCGACGTTGTGAACGCCCCGCCATTGCATAGCTGTTCCAATGGACAAGTGGAACGTTTCCACAGTACATTAATAGAAATTGTCAGATGTTTAAAGCTCGACAAAAAAATTAGCGACACAGTTCAGGCTATCATGAGAGCAACTATAGAATACAATAAAACCATACATTCAGTAACAAAACACAAACCAATAGATGTAGTTCACTATATACCAGAAGAAACTAAACAAATAATCATGGATCGATTAGCAAAAGCCCAGCAAGACCAATTAGCCCGTTGCAACCAAAACAGACAGAACAGGGTGTTTGATGTAGGGGAAAAGGTTTACCTCAAAAATAACAAGAGAATAGGTAACAAGCTATCCCCGTTATGCACAGAAGGAGCCATACAAGCAGACCTGGGAACGTCTGTACTTGTTAAGGGGAGGGTGGTCCATAAGGACAACGTGAGATAAACATAGATCATAGCACGTAAAATTAAGTTATTAACGGATACAGTTAACAAATTAAATAAAGAAAAAAAGGCGAATTCGTAGACTCTCATTTATATGAAACTATGCTTGCACGAAATAGAATGTTAACTACCGAAATCCAAAACCTTATGCTTACCATAACGCTTGCCAAGTCTAATATCATAAACCCCACAATTCTCGACCACGAAGATTTAAAATCTATTTTTACCGAACAACTCACAGGAGTCCCAATAGTTAGTTTAATGACAGTATCAAACATAAAAATATTTCAATCAAATAACCTAATCCACATAATTATAGAATATCCTAACGTTAAGTTAAATTGTAAGCAAGCTACGATATTCCCGGTTTCACATAACAACACGATCCTACAAGTACGTGAAAACATAGTAGCCGAATGCGACGATGGAGTTCTAGCAGTAACAGAATGCGCCGCAACAAACTATGCGACATTCTGCAAGAAGGCGGCCAACGACACCTGCGCCAGTGGACTACATTCCGGAGGTTCAGCGTCATGCCACACACAACCAAGCCATCTGGAGCCTGTTACCATAGTAGACGAAGGAATAGTCATCGTCAACGAATTATCAGAAAGGATAAGAATAGATGACGGACCCCTAATAACACTTAAAGGCACGCATCTCATCACATTCGAACGAATTGCAACCATAAACGAGACCACATACATTAATTACAATGGAGTTGTAAACAAGAGCCCAGGTATCGCGGCGTCTCCGTTACTGAATATTACAGGGCACGACCAAGTTAGCCTACCATTGCTGCAAAGAATGAATGAATATAATCTGCATGTAATTCGAAAATTAAGAGACGACGTGTTTTCCGGAGGGGATCACAAAGTTTGGTTCCTAGTTGGTGTAATTCTCAGCCTCACCTTGGGCTGTGTGGGCATCATTTACCAGTACTGGTACCGGAGAAGATCTTCCATCAAACTGCAGAATCTGATAAAGGAGTTAAGCGTCACCGAGGACGGCAACAACTTTAAGGGGAGACTAGTTAACAGCCAAGTCAACGAGCAGCCCTCGCAATGAATTCATCAAGCAACCTACGCGATAACAATCTTGCTGTATCCAAGCAGATATGCAACGTAGCCAAAAGATCGTGGACGGGGGCAACGGCCAGCCGTTCCGGGTATGTCGCAAGCATTGGCTCGCAGCGGAAATATACTGAGTCGGCTTTGCCGGCCATAAACCCATCGCATGATCACTTATATGCTTGCTATGTATTTAGGTTTAGATTCATATTTCCCTTTATGTACTTAGCCTTAGTCTTTTGTCCATTCCCTTTTTTGTAAACAGTTCTTGTGAGACAATTGTCAAATAAACTACAATTTGCATTTACTCCGGCCGCTGCCGTTAACACTTGATTTATTGAATACTAATTGTTGAGCCACAAGGCCAACGATACAACAAGGGGACGAAGTCAAGTCCTCCAACCTAAACTTCACAAATCCAACTATCATCAGGATATTGCTACTGGACCGGAAACGTCATCACTGCCGTTGAGGGAAGGATAAACTTATTTACTTATATACACTAGTTGGCATAAATATTTTGACGAAATTTATTTTTGCTTTCGATGCTGGCAATTCTGAGATCCGCTAAGTAATGGTGACAAAATTATGACTAATATCAATCAATATCTATCAATAGCTCTATGCGTGTCAATTTTTATGTCGTTAGCCTTTTGCATTGTCATTTTGCTGATAAGAATGCATGTAAATATCGAATTTCAGCGCGGCATAACTATTTTGACGAAATCATTGACAAAATGTGTCTTCACTTTTGGGCGCGTGCCAACCAAAAAATTTGTATATTCAACTTTAATTACCATTAAAAAACGTGAAAAAAATAAAAAAATTATTAAAAGTTATTGGTAGTTATTAACCCTTTATATGGCCGTGTTGCATATCTGCAACATACCCTTTAAAAGGTATTTATTCGCAATGCAAATCGAAAAAATCGAATGTGGCTATTTGCTGTACATCTGAAACATACGCATTTTATATATAATTTACTTTGGGCGCACTTCTAGATGTTTTGAAAAACATATGTTCACTTTCCCGCCAATTTTGTGAAAAGCCCATGTTGTGAGCGCTGAAAAAATTGTGTTGCAGCATTTTATTAAAAATATAGATATCTCTTTACGAAAAACTTAAGAAAAACAAAGGTAAATATGTTTCAAATGCATGTGTTATCAAGTTATCAAGTAAAAAAGAAAAATTTCAAAAAAAAGAAAGAAGTTGAATTTTTTATTTTTATTTTTCAATCTAATGAAATAAACTACATCAAAATCCGACAAGGTGCCATATAAAGGGTTAAAAACAATAGGCAAAACGGCTGAGCTAAGCTTGGAGACAAGATCGGCCATGGTAGCAAAGTTTACCGCTGAAAAAAAAATAACATTGCAAGTGAATATTAGATATCTCGTCAAACTGTGCACTATTGAATTAATAAATTTAAAAAACATAAAGTTTTAAAAACATAAAAAGATTAGGTGCCAAACGTAAAACGTATGATATTGATGACCTAGTCCTGTTACGTGAATTTAAAAGAAAATGTTCTTCTGAAGCCTCAAATGCTGCAGATCTTTTCAATTTGACAGCCGAGACTCCAATCAATGAGCGAATCGTCAGACGACGCTTAAAAGAAGAAGAATTCGCATATTTATAGAGAAGCACATGCCGTTTATATCAAAGCAAAGTAAGCCTAAAAGGCTAGCCTTCGCAAAGGAACATGTTCTAAAGCCAAAAGAGTTCTGACGAATTGTTCTGTGGACAAATGAAAGCTCCTTTAAGTATAATTCATACAAAAAGAAGGCGCAAGCAAAAGAGACGTCCTATTTGCCAAAAAGTGAGCCATGGTGGAGGGTCTGTTATGTTCTGGTGATGTGTTACATTCTATGGGTTGACTGACTTCATTCCTGTCACCGGATTGATGAACCAGGGCCAATAATTGAGAGTGTTAAATGATAACACATTCTCTTCCAAAGATAATCTTATAGGAGAGTAATTTATTCTGCAACAGCATAATGCCCCATGCCATAAAAGCAGGATGGTCACGAAATTTTTGAAGGATGTTGGCGTCAATACTCTTGACTGGCCACCACAATGTCCAGACTTAAATGTCATTGAAAACGTGTAGTCCCTTATTAAACGAAACTGAATTGCTTCTTTGCATAAAAGCAAAGAAGAAACAATTTATGAGACCACTTCCCTTTGGAACGAGGTGTCCTCGGATATCATTAAAGCTTTAGTGAACTCAGTTCCAAGACGGCTGCAAAAAGTCATTAAAGCTAAAGGGAGTTACACGTTTAATTAATCGAAATAATATTTTGAAGAGTTTTCTTGTTTAAGTTGCTATTTTATTAATAATCATCACTCGTCAAAATACTTATTTTTATATATATTTTTGTCTGTTTCAATGAAATACTTTTTGTTTAATTATTTTTGTTAAAAATACCAATTTAGTATTTAAGCAACGCTGAATGTCTATTTTCTTTTATACATTGTTCGTTTATTTCGTTCTCTGAATTATAACGGAATGTTCTTTTTATTTCACTTTAGTCTCAAATAAACTCTGCATCTAATAGGTTATGGGCCCAGGCATGCAGGCAAGCAGTTTGGTAGGCAGAGAGACAGTAATAAACTGTGCGTGTTAATCGAAATAAAGAAAAACTTTAGTGAGACTCGTGATTAACAAAATTCGGCAAAATGAGTTTGCAATTTGCTATTGAAAAATTAGACAATGAAAACTACACTACGTGGTCAGTGCAGATGAAAATTCTGTTGATTCACTCTGACTTATGGGCGGTGACTTGTGGTCGTCTAATAAAAAACGAAAGTGACACAGTGGAGCAAAAAGTGTTATTTGACACCAAAGACGAGAAGGCTCTCGCGAGTGTTTTGTTGTGCGTAAAACCATCGCAAATTAATTATATAAAGCACTGTAAAACAGCAAGTGAAGCATGGGTTAAATTGTCCGAGATCCACATGCCTTCAGGCCCGGCGCGATAAATACAGTTGTTTAAACAGTTACAGTATGTAAAAATGGCAAATACGGAAAGTATTCGTGAGCATTTGAACAATTTTTCTGATCTCGTTGAAAAATTATGTGAAATACAAGAAGTTGTGCCAGAGGAAATGCTTGTAATAATTTTGTTAACTAGTTTAAACGACGAGTTTGAAAATTTTGTTGTCGCCATCGAGACGCGCGACAAATTACCGTCGCTCAGCGCTCTCAAAATTAAGTTGCTAGAGGAAGGGGAGAGGCGCAAAATAGGCGAAGTAATCGAAAAGAACGAGCAGAAAATATTCTCATCGCGTCCATGAAACGGTAAACTCAACAAAGCGAAGAGAGACCCAGAAATGTCAAATGTTGGTCGTGCGGTCGTCGTGGGCATTTCGCGGCGAATTGCAGATCGAAAGACAAAAAGGAAAACGAAAAAACGGGCAAAAAAACCGGCGATAAGAACAATAAAAAGTCGTTTTCGTTGTTTGCAGCTTTTGCTAATAGAAGCGAATTGGCAAAAAATGCGTGGTGTGTAGACAGCGGAGCTACGGTGCACTTGTGTGCAGACAAATCAATGTTTACAAGTATGCGTGGGCACAAAGAGAATATAAAATTAGCAGGCGATAACTATATAGAAGCCGAAGGTTGCGGTACAGTTTTGTTGAGCGGTAAAAAGAATACGATCGAATTGCTTGATGTATTATATGTAAAGAACTTACAATGCAACTTTATATCGGTAAATAAAGCAACAGAAAATGGGTTAAAAGTGTGTTTTGTGAAAGACAAAGCGTATGTTAATGACTATAACAATGATACTTTGATGGTTGCAGAAAAGGTAAACGATTTATTTTTGTTTAAAAATGAAATCAAAACGGTACTTATGGAAAATTCAAGTATAAATCAACTTGTGAAATGGCACGATCGATTCGGGCATTTAAACTTTAGTAGTTTAAATAAAATGATTAAACAAGACATGGTCTTTGGTCTTCGTGCGAGTGCGTGTAATACAAATGACTTTGTATGTGAAACGTGTGCAAAAAGTAAAATTTGCGTAAAGAAATTCCCGAAAGTGTCGGAAAATCGGTCAAATGAAATACTGGGATTAATTCATACAGACATTTGTGGACCAATGCCGACTGTATCACAGGGTGGAGCACGTTATTTTGCAACATTTATTGACGATAAATCGCGTTACATGTCGGTATACATGCTAAAGAAAAAGAGCGAGATTTTCGAGAAATTTAAAGACTTTAAAATGTTGGCAGAAAATCAATCAGGAAACCGAATTAAAGCCATTAGAAGCGACAACGGGTGCGAGTACCTGAGCAATGCGTTTGAAGAGTTCCCGACGCGACATGGAATAAAAAGACAACTCACAGTTCCCCACACTCCGCAGCAAAACGGTCTGGCGGAACGCGCCAACAGAACCTTGGTGGAAATGGCGCGGAGTATGATAGTGCATTCTGGAGTTTCCATGTGTTTTGGGGTAAAGCCATAATGACAACGGCGTATCTACGCAATCGGGCTGAAACTGCAAGTTTGTCCAAAACTCCATATGAGGAATGGCATGGCAAAAAGCCGAGCGTAGCACATCTAAAAGTATTTGGAATGCAAGCTATTGCTTTAGATAAAACGCAAAAGAAAAAGCTCTCACCAAATGGAGTGCAGCATATTTTGGTAGGTTATTCTGAAACTGCCAAAGCTTATCGTGTTTACAACCCACAGAAAAGAAGCGTAATAGTTTCCAGAGATGTTGTGTTTTTGGAGCACAAATTTAAAAAGGATGCGGAACGCGATTACAGTTCATCATATGAGTCAAATGTGCTAATCCTTGAGCCAGATGACGAATCTGAAACCGAGCAGAATGATAAACAAGAGGACTCTGAAGAAGAGCAACATAATCCAATTGCTGGCGATCAACGTCAAAGCGATGACGAAGAAGATGCTGTGGAGGTGCAAATCTCCAATCGAAGAGGGCCAGGCAGGCCAAAGATTGTTCGCACTGGGCGTGCAGGTCGTCCACGTAAAGAGTACAATATGCTGAATGTACTAGATGCCAAAAATGTTATTGTGCCCATCAGCGTCAATGAGGCATTTAACTCGGAATAATCTGAAGACTGGAAACAGGCGATGCAGGAGTACGACAATCTGCAAAACAATAAGACGTGGAGTCTGGTCAACCTTCCTGCAGGCGAAAAAGCCATTGGTTGTAAATGGGTTTTTGCCATCAAGCATGATCAGTATGGCAGCGTACAGCGTTTTAAGGCACGTTTAGTTGCGAAAGGATGCGGTCAGCAATACGGAGTCAATTACATGAAAACGTTTTTCCCAGTTGCCCGTTACTCCTCAATCAGACTGGTGATTGCATTGGCTGTCGAGCACAAGATGTACCTACACCAGATGGACGTCTCAGCAGCGTATCTCAACAGTGAGCTACAAGATGACGTGTACATGTTAACACAAACATAGCATAAGCATATTTCTCTCTCACTTGCCGACGCTTGTGACATGGTGCTGACGAAACAATATTAAGTTCAGCGCCCTGACCACAGCGGACAGCAACAGTAATCTGACTCCTTACATTTTTGTGCAAGGTCAGCATTATTGTGGAGCAAATCGGCACGCCGATTCGCTGTCCCACACTTTAGTTTTAGTTCTGTTTTGTATCCACGAGAAATCGTCACAATAAATTCATTACTCCGGCACCAGCCGTAAATTAAAAGTTCTTTTATTCTCTCAGCCTAAGCGAGAGGTAAATAACTAACTTCAACCGACGTTGATAAATAAATTAACATGTTTTTAATCGACAAGTGCGCGTAACCCTCAGTAACTTCTTTCATCCGTTATTATCATTTCGCGTTACTCAGTCAACTTGGAAAATAACTTATTTGGCGCCCAACGAAATAAAAGTACTCACGAGAACCCTCTCAATTAATAAGTGCATATGTTAAACACACTTAACAACCAAAACCAAAGTGCAACTTTAAAAATAAATTGACAAGAAACATCTTACTTGTGGAAGTGAAGTGCATGTGCGAACTCAGCAAATTCCGCAAAAACAAGCAGTCGTAAAAAAAAAAAGCTCTCAGCGAATAACCAAAACTTTCACAAAGCTCAAGCAAGTGCATACACCAAAGGTTTAAAACCAGAATAATTATCAAAAGCACACACCAAAGGTGCGGCACTAAGCTAACTATCAAGTTCATACACCAACGGTGCAAAACTAAAAATCAAAAAGCAAATTTCCGCACCAAAGTGCGAAAGCAAAAAACTCATTTTGTCACAGCACCGGACCGGTGTTGGCAGCGTTTGTCACGTAATCGGACCGATTACGGCAGCGTAGCAAATTAAAGCAAGCAATCCACTTAGAAGACTACGACGACGTCAGCAGAGAGCCAGAAACACCAGGAACAGTCAAGCGTCCCTTCAAATAAACATGTAAGTGGCGTGCTCAGTTAATTCACTCCAGACCAAAAAAAAAAAAAATAGAAAATCTTTTTTTTTTTTTTTTAATATTAACTCGAAAAGCGTACTGTGTCCATTCTTTAACAAAGCATTTATCCGTGTTAAAAAAAAAAATAAATAAATAAATAAATAAACAAAAGTAAATGAAATACAAGCCGAATGTCGATTCGTGATTCTGTGTAGGTTGCTAATGAGTTTCGCAGGCCCGTATAGAGAAGTGAAAAGAGAGATTATTAGCGACGAAGAGTCCAGCCCTCTCCCATCTGACGATAACTTCGAAGATTTTGACAATAGCGTTGTAGGTTTTGCCCCTCAACTTCCCCCTCAGCCAACCATGGACGCCGCAGGTGTCGATCGGATAGTGCAGGCAGCGTTGCTGGCCCAGAAGCAGGCGTTCGATGCGCAGCTCGACGCTTTAAGACAGCAAGTTTCTACCTTGCGAGTCGCGGCCCCAGAAATTCAAGTATACCAAAGGATAGTGGTCGACCCCACAGTCCAATGCCCAATCTCGCTAGACGTGGTAAAGTCAATGCCCGACTTCGACGGGGCTCAAGAAGATTATGTTGCCTGGCGGCAGTCAGCAACAGACGCTTACGAGCTATTTAGGTCCCACTCTACTAGCAGCGTTCATTACCAAGCTGTGACCATAATTAGAAATAAGATTAGGGGAAACGCAAGAGCCCTGCTTACGTCCCACAACACGGTTCTTAATTTTGACGCGATCATTGCCAGGCTGGATTGCACGTACGCGGACAAGACCTCACTAAGGCTCCTCCGCCAAAACCTGGAAATGGTCAGACAGGGCGATTCTTCTCTCATGCAGTACTACGACGACGTAGAACGCAAGCTAACGTTGGTAACCAACAAAATCATCATGACACACGAAGCCGCCATGGCGACCTTATTAAACAACGAGGTCAGGGCAGATGCCCTTCACGCATTCATTTCGGGTTTAAAGAGATCCCTCAAGGCCATCGTCTTCCCAGCCCAACCCGGCGACTTGCCCGCCGCCTTGGCCCTAGCCCGAGAAGCCGAGGCTAGCATTGAGCGCAGCAACTTCGCTGCGTCATACGCGAGGGTGATGGAAGAAAAAGCTCATTCGAGTGAGCACAACAAAAGTCAAACCAGACAGGACAAACACGGTAGGAATAATAACCCTAACCAAGAGAAGAACCCACACTTCGTAAAAAAACAAGGGAAACAACCTCAAAGCGGCGATCACGCGCAGCAACAACCGAAACCGCCCCAGCAGTCGGAGCCGATGGATGTAGACCCATCAATGTCCAAGGTCCGTCAGCCAACAAACTGGAGGGACAGACCCGCACAGCAGTCCGACAATGGACAAGCCGCGAAGAGACCCAATTCGTCAGAACGACACACTGGCCCCAGGCGACAAAGACTGAACCAAGTGGTTCAGCATAACGAGTACGATGAAGCTGCAGCCGAAGCTGTTGGCGAAATACTAGACGACTCCGACTCCCTAGGAGACAACGACCTGGTCAATTTTTTAGGGGTCACTCCCGGCTACCGTTCATCGAGCGGCAGTTGGCTGGGAGAACAATAAGAATCCAAATCGATACAGGGGCGGCGAAGAATTACATTCAACCCATAAAGGAGTTGAAAAACATAAAACCCGTCGACACCCCCTTCACAGTTAGCTCCATTCATGGATCTAACAAAATCAGCCAAAAGTGTACAGTAAACATTTTTGGAACAACAGCTCAATTTTACCTATTGGAATCACTTCAGCCGTTCAACGCCATAATAGGCTTCGACCTGCTAACGCAAGTAGGAGCAACATTGGACATTGAGAAAGGTACAATTAATTATGGGCAAACTAACGAAAAGTTACAGCATCACTTCTGTGACAACGTTAATTTCACTAACGTCAACGATATCGTGGTACCCAAAATGGTAAAAGAAGATTTTAAAAAAATGATTCTGAAGAACATCAAGGCATTTTCGACCTCTAACGAGGCACTGCCGTTCAACACTTCGGTCATAGCGACGATACGCACAGAAGACGACCAGCCCATCTACTCCAAATTGTACCCACATCCAATGGCAGTGGCCGACTTCGTCACTAAGGAGATCAGGGATCTCCTAGACAACGGCATCATAAGGCCATCAAAATCCCCATATAACAGCCCGACATGGGTCGTTGATAAAAAGGGATACGATGAAGAGGGTATCAGAAAAAAGCGACTCGTCATCGATTTCAGGAAACTGAACGAAAAGACCATCGCAGACAAATACCCGATGCCGAACATCTCAATGATCTTGGCCAACTTAGGCAAAGCTAAATACTTCACGACCTTGGATCTAAAATCCGGGTACCATCAGATATATTTAGCAGATCAGGACAGAGAAAAAACATCGTTCTCCGTAAATGGAGGAAAGTATGAATTTTGTAGGTTGCCCTTTGGCCTGAAGAATGCGGGCAGTATCTTTCAGCGGGCAATCGACGACGTCCTACGAGAACAAATCGGAAAGTCGTGCTATGTGTACGTAGACGACGTCATAATTTTTTCCGAAAACGAAAAGGACCATGTCAGGCACATAGACTGGGTTCTCAAAAGCTTATGCCGCGCTAACATGAAAGTCTCAAAGGAAAAAACGCAGTTATTTAAACAAAGCGTTGAGTACTTGGGATTCATAGTTACCATGGGAGGAGCAAAATCCGACCCCGAAAAGGTTAAAGCAATAAAAGAATTCCCAGAACCAAAGAACCTCTACGAGCTGAGGTCGTTTCTGGGACTGGCCAGTTATTACAGATGCTTCATCAAAGATTTTGCTGCCATAGCGAGACCGCTGACGGCAATAATGAAAGGCGAAAACGGATCCGTCAGCAAGCATCTCTCACGGAAAACCATCGTGAATTTCGACGACGCGCAGAGGCACGCGTTCCAGAAACTAAGGGATATCTTGGCATCGGAGGATGTCATCCTGAGGTACCCGGACTTTAAAAAAACATTTGACCTGACGACGGATGCCAGCTCATACGGCATAGGGGCAGTATTATCCCAAGAAGGAAAGCCCATTACAATGATCTCGAGGACTCTAAAAGATTGCGAGACCAACTACGCTACAAACGAAAGAGAGCTGTTGGCCATCGTGTGGGCGTTAGGTAAACTACAGCACTACTTGTACGGAACTCGAGACATCAACATCTATACTGATCACCAGCCTCTTACCTTCGCTGTTTCAGATAGGAACCCCAACGCAAAAATTAAGAGATAGAAAGCGTACATAGACGAACATAACGCTAAGATACACTACAAGCCAGGCAAGGAAAACTTCGTTGCAGACGCCCTTTCAAGACAGAACATCAATGCTCTTCAGGAAGAGGCCATGTCCGATGCAGCCACAATACACAGTGAGCTGTCCCTGACCTACACGGTCGAAACGACGGAAAAACCCTTAAATTGCTTTAGAAACCAGATAGTGCTAGAACAGGCCCAGTTCCCAAGATATCGTAAGTTCATACTTTTCGGCGAGAAAAACCGCCACATCATCCACTTCACAGAAAAAGACAGAGTCATAAATGACATCAAAGACGTCGTGAACCCGAGCTTGGTTAACGCTCTTCACTGCGATTTGCCAACGTTGGCGGCAGTCCAACATGAGTTGGTCAAGTCATTCCCAAACACAAAATTCTTATACTGCAAGAATTTTGTCTCAGACATTACAGACAAGTCGGAACAAAGAGAAATAGTTGAGGCCGAGCACAATCGAGCTCACAGGGCAGTGCAGGAAAACATCAAACACATTCTTAGGGATTACTTCTTCCCTAAAATGACAAAAATAGCTAATGAGGTGGTAGCGAATTGTAGAGTTTGCGCCAAGGCAAAGTATGACCGACACCCGAAAAAACAGAAGTTAGGTTTAACCCCGATCCCCTCATACGTCGGCGAAATGTTGCACATCGACATCTTCTCCACCGACAAGAAAATGTTTTTAACTTGCATAGACAAATTCTCGAAAATGGCCGTGGTATATCCAATAACGTCCCGGACGATAGTAGACGTCAAGACGCCCATTTTGCTGCTAGTAAACTTGTTCCCCAGAATCAAAACAATCTACTGCGACAACGAGGCGGCATTCAATTCCGAGACAATCACGTCTCTTCAAAAAAAACGGCTACAACATAGACGTCGTAAACACGCCTCCTCTGCACAGCGTTTCTAACGGACAAGTCGAACGCTTCCACAGCACCTTGGCGGAAATAGCCAGATGCATGAAGCTAGACAAAAAAATTGACGATACCGTTGAGCTCATCCTAAGAGCGACAACAGAATACAACCGGACAATACATTCAACAACTGACATGAGCCCAATCGAGGTCATGTACTCAGTCTCAGAGGAAATCGCGGAAAATATAAAGCGAAAACTCGAACACGCACAAAAGAACAACATGAACAGGTGCAACCCGACCAGACAGGACAGGGTCTTTGAAGTCGGAGAGACGGTTTTAGTGAAGAGCAACAAAAGGTTGGGAAACAAACTTACCCCCTTATGCTCAGAGAAAAAAGTACAGGCAGACCTAGGAACGTCTGTTCTTATTAAGGGGAGGGTAGTCCACAAGGACAACTTGAAGTAAAAAAAAAAAAAAAAAAAAAAAAAAAAAAAATAACAAACAAAAAAAAAAATTTCAAAAATCGTAAATAAAAAAAAATAAAAAAAATCTAGAATTAATCACTTCTCTCCGGACAGGCTCCTCGTCGTGTCCCTACTTCTTATTACAGTCGCTAAAGCTCGGATCACCGACTACTCCCACTCCAAATACATTCCAATAATCGATGGAAACGTACTGGTATGGGAGCAGAGAGGGCATATCAGTCACTCAAGCAACCTGTCTGGCTTCTCCAGCATGGTTGAGGAGACTGCCAAATTGTCCGAACTCTTCCCCCAATCGCACATGCGAAAACTACTCGATGTAGACGTCGACCATATTAGAAGCCTCTTGTCCGTCCTCAAAGTCCATCACCAAATCGCCAGGAGCTTAGACTTCCTGGGCACAGCCCTTAAGGTGGTAGCCGGCACCCCGGATGCCGCAGATCTGGAGAAAATCCGCATGACAGAATCCAAGCTCATAGAAGCAAACAACGAACAGGTAACCATAAACACAGAAACAAGTAAACAGACTCACAGACACTGTAAATAAATTAATCAGTGTAAAGAAACACGAAATTGACACGCCCCACTTGTACGAAGCTCTTCTAGCTAGGAACAGGATGCTTATAACAGAGATTCAAAATTTAATGCTCACAGTAACGCTGGCGAGGTCAAACATAATAAATCCCACAATATTTGATAATCAAGATTTGGAGTCAATATTAACTAAGCACCCCACATCTGTCCCCATTGTCTGTCTGATGGAAGCTTCCAACATAAGGGTACTACAGTCCGATAACATAATACACATAATCATAGATTATCCCATGATTAAGTCTATATGTAAGAAGGTCAGCATTTTCCCGGTCTCGCACGAACACATCGTGCTACAGCTGGATGACGACACCGTAGCGGAGTGTGACAACGAGGTACTGGCGGTCACTAGCTGCGCAGCAACAACATATGCGCCCTTCTGCAAGCTGGCGGTACATGACACTTGCGCCCGTGGACTACATTCGGGACCCGTGGCACTCTGCCGCACACAACCCAGCCACTTGGAGACTGTCACCCAAGTAGACGACGGCGTTCTGATCATAAACGAAAGCCCGGCCCAGGTGACCACGGACGACGGCCCAACAATATCAGTAAACGGCACCTTCCTCGTCACTTTCGAAACGTCGGCCATAATCAACGGGACCAAGTACGTGAATCAGCGCGAAGCCCTTAGCAAGAAACCAGGCATCGCCGTGTCACCTCTTCTCAACGTGATCAGCCACGACCCAGTCCTCAGCATGCCACACCTTCAGAGGATGAATCACCACAACCTACGCGTCATCCAAGAGCTCCAAGAAGAGGTCCAATCTGGCGGGTCACCCAAAATCTGGCTTATCATTGTCACCGGGATCAGCGTCATCATCAGTGGCTCCACACTCATCTACTTAGTCTGGAGGAGAAGACGAGCCTCGCACGAGATCCAGAGGGTGATTGAAAATTTTAGTTTGAACGAGGTCGGTCAAAATCTTAAGGGGGGAGTAGTTAACACAAACATAGCATAAGCATATTTCTCTCTCACATGCCGACGCTTGTGACATGGTGCTGACGAAACAATATTAAGTTCAGCGCCCTGACCACAGCGGACAGCAACAGTAATCTGACTCCTTACATTTTTGTGCAAGGTCAGCATTATTGTGGAGCAAATCGGCACGCCGATTCGCTGTCCCACACTTTAGTTTTAGTTCTGTTTTGTATCCACGAGAAATCGTCACAATAAATTCATTACTCCGGCACCAGCCGTAAATTAAAAGTTCTTTTATTCTCTCAGCCTAAGCGAGAGGTAAATAACTAACTTCAACCGACGTTGATAAATAAATTAACATGTTTTTAATCGACAAGTGCGCGTAACCCTCAGTAACGTCTTTCATCCGTTATTATCATTTCGCGTTACTCAGTCAACTTGGAAAATAACTTATTTTACATGCGACAACCGGAGGGTTTTACTGATGCTAATCATCCCAAGCGTGTGCTGAAACTAAAGAAATCGTTATACGGGCTGAAGCAGAGCGGACGTGAATGGAACCAAAAACTGGAGAGAACCCTGTTAGAGATTGGTTTCGTTCCTTGTGCTAGCGAGCCGTGTATCTACACAAACAAAATCAAAGGGTATTTAAATGTCATTGTTGTATATGTTGACGATTTTATACTTGCATGTAGCCGAGAAGAAGATATTGGCCACATAAAGCAGCTTATATCAAACAAATTTGATGTGGTCGACGGCGGTGAACTGCAGGGATGGAAATCAAGAGAGATGGCAAAACTGGTAGCGTCTCCATTGGCCATAAGCAGTACATCGAAGGTCTGTTACGTGATTACGGTATGCAGGACTGTAAGCCAAATACGACTCCGTTAGAAGTCAGCTTCCAAACGAAGTGCGACGATACTGGCTGCAAACAGGTGGACAAAACGAGCTACCAATCTCTTATTAGCTCGTTATTATATTTGGCGTTGACTACACGGCCGGACATAATACATTCTGTGTTAAAATTGGCGCAGAGAAATGCAGATCCGCACAAGGAGCACGAGGTTGCTGCCAAGCGGGTGTTGAGATACTTGAAAGGTACCTCAGAGACGAGATTTAACTACAGCAAAACAGGTGTACCTATACATTGTTTTGTTGACGCGGACTGGGCTGGCGATAGCAGCGATCGGAAGTCCTTTACAGGTTGGTCATTCTTCATGGCTGGAGCAGCTGTCTCATGGGAGTCGAAGAAGCAGAACATTGTCGCCCTCAGTAGTACGGAAGCGCTTTCTACACCAACAAAAGAGGCCGTATACATTCGAAAGCTGATCAACGAAATGGGATTCGGGCCGATGACAAAACTGATGATATATAGATAACCAGAGCGCTCAGTGCCTTGCTAAAGATTCAAAATTCCATTCGCGTAGCAAGCACTTTAAAATAAAATATCATTTTGTAAGGGAAATGTATAAAGATAATGTAATTGATATAAAGTACACTCCCACAGATAATATGACGTGTGATACTGTTCAGGCATGAACATAGAAATATATATAAATATGTAAACATGCCTTCTACGCACTTGACGACTAGCATGCAGTGCGATAGATGAAGAAAGGCCACATGTGTGGAATCTTAAAATAGCCAGATGAACGCTGACCCTTACAACGTCAGCGATAGGTTAAGAATAGATAATAGACGAACGCTGAGCCCTACAACCTCAGCGATAGTATAAGAATACAATAGACCAATGCTGAGCCTTACACACTCAGCAATAGACACATTAGATTTAAGGGTTGAAATTATGCATGAGGCTGGGTATATATACTCAGCCTCAGAAGAATAAAGATCAGTACAGTACTAAACCCCAACATAGTCAAGTGTAGTCATTCATGGTCCTTCGAGCCGGATTGGAAATCAACACAGTCAAGTACTGCGTGCTTCCAACTGAGTGATTACGGTATTCGATCCCGGTCATAAAAGCCGAAACCACAAATTTACTAAATGTTTGTGGAAAGTGCTTAAATAATATCTTTGGCTTACCAACCCACGCTGTGAGTAGAGGCACAGCACGATCAACCTGGTGATCAAAACAAAACAAGTAAGAACGTTGCCTTAGGGCGTGACCTAAGGCGTGATACTCGTTTCCCACAGGGGCATCTGGTATTTTAAATTCAATAATTTATCTCAAATTTTGCATTTATGTAGATTCATGTGAATTTTATGCAATTTTAATTTTTGCAAATATAACTATGTGAATGAATTAGCATTTTTATAAAATGTAAAAAATTCAATAGAATCATATGCTGAAAGTTTCATCAAGTTCCGTTAAGTCAGTCGCAATCTATTAAACAAAACGTTTGGCCAATTATGACACGCACGCGTTAAGCAGCGACAGCAAAATATATTTACATTTACACATATGTACATACATTCAGCGCCATTCATTCTAGCATATTCTTCAACCAAAATTGTTATTGAGTTGTGTTTGCATTTTCAGCCGCTTCTTTAGTTTTGTATTTGTCAAATATCGCCCTTTATACGCATACATTCAACCGACCACCGTTTTTGTATGTACACAAATAAATACATACGTTCATATGCGCGCATTTTAGCATTTTCTAAGAATCACAATTGCAATTGATTTATGTTTATATTATGTTTGCATTAACAGCAGCTTCTATAGTTTTGTATTTGTCAAAAGTCGCCCTTGTAGTGAAGTAGTTTCGGATTTGCCAACAGACAATGCAAAACTGATGTGGCGCAACAGGTAGATGAAAAGCGTGTAAGCAAAAGGGTCCGCGTTCGAGACGCGGCGGCGACGGCATGAAAATAGTTGCGCAGCTGTTCGTGCCTACATACATACATACCTGATGGGACCTATCGTCAATTTTTTTGTGTGTAAATAATTTTGTTCGGACTATGTCGATTACACAAATATTGGTATTTGATATTTACATTTTTTGATGCTATGGTCACACACACAAAAAGAAAATAACATAACTGACCTAGGCTATACGAAAAATGATAATTTTAGCAGATAAATTATTTGCAGAACTTCAACATTAAATCGAATTACATATATTTCTCAGAAGTGCCGTTTGTCGTCTTAGCAATTCTTATTAAGCTTATTTATATAGGTGGCACAGGCATATGAATTTTGCAGCTGGGCGTTACAAATTTTGTTGCCAATTTGCCACGCCCCCAGTAGGCGTAGACATATCATATTTGGCAAGTTCCTAGAAGGAGTCTAGGGTAACGTAACTGCAAAGTTTGGATGCTTACACTCAAAAAATGTGAAAGTTACGGGGTATTTTTTCCATATACCACGCCCCCAAAGGGGCGTAAGATTTATTTTTGGGGAATCAATAGAGGGGGCCCCCAGTAACACAAACATCCAATTTGGAATCGTCTAGCTCTAAAACTGTAGGAGCTATAAGCTTTTTCCGATTTGCCACGCCCCCTGAAGGTGTAGGTATGTCCGCCATATTTTTTTGATCTTGGCTTGCTTATCCGAGTATATATATCAAATTTCAAGTCTCTAGCATCAATAGTGCTCAAAATATAGCTGAATTTGTAAAATTACTCTATATTCAGATCCGATTTGCCACGCCCCCAGTGGGCGTGGACATAAAATTTTTTTATCAATCTTTATAGAATCGAAGCGTTAAGATACGTGCCAAATTTCAGCATTCTAGCTTTAAAACTGTAGAAGTTACAGTTTTCCCCCCATTTGCCACGCCCCCAATGGGCGTAGATATATCCGCCATATCTTTTTGAACTTGGGTGGTCAACGCAAGTATACATTCCTCTCTAGCTCTTCAACTAATATGATTTCTATGATTTCTATTAACTATGGGCGCAACCATTTTCCGATTTGCCACGCCCCTAGTGGGCGTATCCGGAAAATCTTGACACTTTATAATTCGAGGGTATACACGAGTATATGTTCCAAATTATGTTCCAAAATATTGCATTCATACGGACAGACGGACAGACGGACATTTCACAAAACCAATATATTCTTTTTCCCTTTGGGAAACGAGTATAAACCCTCCAACGGGTCAAGCCAAAGAATAAAGAGATGCTTTTAACGAAAACTCTAGAGAAACAATCAGAGATATATGACAGCATTCTGCAGGCCATATCTAATAAGGATGAGTTTGCAGTTGTGAATAAGTTGGCAGCAGAATTCACTGCCAATCATTCACTGCTGAAGAAAATCGGTGTCATCAACCATCAATATTTTACAGAGAAAATATATGATTGGATTATGGAATCAATACAAGAAGAATACAAGAAGGCCCTGATGAAGGTCGAAGTTGCCGACCACACTATGGACACCGACAAGCCATCTACAAGCAAAAATTGGCAAATACGACCGGAAACATCCAGGCAACAAAATACTCAACAGGAAATAATATTTTCACACAGAAGTATGAGCCTAAAGGATGAGTGGATTAAGCTTGTTGACGAAGAACGTCTAAAAGTAAGGCAGTACGTCCAAGAAGTGTATGTCTACCTAAACTCAAGCAACCAGGAAGAAATCTTTGAACATAAAGATAAGCTAAACTTCCAATTGAACGAAGTCCAGATACTGTTCACGGGCTTACAGGCAAGATATGGAAAGTTTGCCTACGACAGCGACTATAGAGAAGAACTGGAATTCCTCGTCGACGGGCTGTCAGATAAACTTAACAAAAGAGTAAGTGACTTACAGAACATAGAAGAAGACCTTCCGCTGTACGAAGATCCAAAGCCCCAGAAACCAAAACTTCCTCATTTCTATGGAAATCCAAAAAAATGGCCAGCGTTCTTCGAGATATTCTCGAACATGATTCACAAGAGGAAGGATATCAGCGACAAAAGAAAGTTGATATACCTAAAAATGTGTATCAAGGGAGACGCAACAGTGGTCATAAGCCATTTCTCAATTGCAGTTGGCAACTACAATGCAGCGTGGGACTATTTGTGCAAGCGCTATGCAAAAAGGTGCCAACTATTGGATATCTCCATTAACCAGCCAATAAACAAGGAACTGAAGACCAATTTTGAAGGCAGTATCCGCAAGTTCGAGAGCACCTCCGTTAATAGGGACACCGTCATCGCTGATCAGAAGCTATCAAGCCATAAAACCGCCGCTAAAAAAGGAAATAGTGGTCTGGAACCAGTGCCAGAAAAACGGAAAAGCGAGTGGCATTTCATCCCGCCGGCAAGCCCTCACATGGGAGGATTAGGAGAAGATAAATGGTCAGTGGGAAATATATCAAAAAAGGATCAACCACAGAAGCAGGAGGACATAGAAGATGGGGACGAGTGTGTAATTGCTGTCACATCTTCGATATCGACATCAACATATATCCAATTGGAAGATCAGTCGATTGACGATACTTCCATTGATGGCAGCCCGAAAGATGTCCAGAAAACTTCTGCCGCAACTGAAACTGCAACTGCAACCAGAAGTACTGCTGGAGATAAAAATGATGATATCGTCTCGAATTCTGTAATCTCCGCTTCAGCTACAATCCCAGCAAAACAATTAAAACAACAACAAATTGCTTCGGAAACCACTAAGGCTGCAAATATATTAACGACAATTAAATCGGCGGTCGAAAACTTCATTGAGAGCAGCAACAACACCATTTCAAAGGAAAATATCGTATCCACTACAAGCGATTCGGTTGCATCCCAAAGGCAATCATTATCAATAGCTGCTCTACGGCAGCATAATCTTCAAAAAGTGGATGACCCTAATTTGGAGGCCTTGACATCAGCAGCAATGATGCAAGCGGCCTCCGCCTCAGCACACTCAACAATTGACGACATCTACAAAGGGTGTATACATTTTAAAGAGAGCCGACTTCACTTGGAATGGGAACCGCCACCAGCGCAGAAGACCAAGGAAGCAGCTGAGTATTCGACCAGATCTGGCCTTCCACACTATGAACGGACACATTTCTTTAGGCTTAGTAATAATTATAATAGTTATTTTTGTCATGTATATGATTAAGAGGAGAAACCAGAGACAGCAATTGCTGTCGGTCGCATTTTCTGGCGCCCCGCAGAATGTTCAGGCACGAACATAGAATACATAAATATGTAACCCTACCTGCTACACACTCAACGACTAGCACATGTGTGGAATTTAAGAATAGCAGGATGAACGCTGATCCTGACCCCCAGCGATAAGATAAGAATAGATAATAGACGAACGCTTTGCCCTACAACCTCAGCGATAGTATAAGAATACAATAGACCAATGCTGAGCCTTACACACTCAGCAATAGACACATTAGATTTAAGCGTTGAAATTATGCATGAGGCTGGGTATATATACCCAGCCTCAGAAGAATAAAGATCAGTACAGTACTAAACCCCAACATAGTCAAGTGTATTCATTCACCAACTGTACTTCTAGTTTCAGTTGCAGTTTCAGTTGCGGTAGAATTTTTCTGGACGTCCTTCGGGCTGCTATCAATGGAAGTATCGTCAATCGACTGATCTTCCAATTTGATATCTTTTGATGTCGGTATCGAAGATGTGACAGCAATTACACTATCGTTCCCATCTTCTATGTCCTCCTGCTTCTGTGGTTGATCCTTTTTTGATATATTTCACACTGACCATTTATCTTCTCCTAATCCTCCCATGTGAGGGCTTGCCGGCGGGATGAAATGCCACTCGCTGTTCCTTTTTTCTGGCACTGGTTCCAGACCACTATTTCCTTTTTTAGCGGCGGTTTTATGGCTTGATAGCTTCTGATCAGCGATGACGGTGTCCCTATTAACGGAGGTGCTCTCGAACTTGCGGATACTGCCTTCAAAATTGGTCTTCAGTTCCTTGTTTATTGGCTGGTTAATGGAGATATCCAATAGTTGGCACCTTTTTGCATAGCGCTTGCACAAATAGTCCCACGCTGCATTGTAGTTGCCAACTGCAATTGAGAAATGGCTTATGACCACTGTTGCGTCTCCCTTGATACACATTTTTAGGTATATCAACTTTCTTTTGTCGCTGATATCCTTCCTCTTGTGAATCATGTTCGAGAATATCTCGAAGAACGCTGGCCATTTTTTTGGATTTCCATAGAAATGAGGAAGTTTTGGTTTCTGGGGCTTTGGATCTTCGTACAGCGGAAGGTCTTCTTCTATGTTCTGTAAGTCACTTACTCTTTTGTTAAGTTTATCTGACAGCCCGTCGACGAGGAATTCCAGTTCTTCTCTATAGTCGCTGTCGTAGGCAAACTTTCCATATCTTGCCTGTAAGCCCGTGAACAGTATCTGGACTTCGTTCAATTGGAAGTTTAGCTTATCTTTATGTTCAAAGATTTCTTCCTGGTTGCTTGAGTTTAGGTAGACATACACTTCTTGGACGTACTGCCTTACTTTTAGACGTTCTTCGTCAACAAGCTTAATCCACTCATCCTTTAGGCTCATACTTCTGTGTGAAAATATTATTTCCTCTTGAGTATTTTCTTGCCTGGATGTTTCCGGTCGTATTTGCCAATTTTTGCTTGTAGATGGTTTGTCGGTGTCCATAGTGTGGTCGGCAACTTCGACCTTCATTAGGGCCTTCTTGTAGCTCCTGATTGATTCCATAATCCAATCATATATTTTCTCTGTAAAATATTGATGGTTGATGACACCGATTTTCTTCAGCAGTGAATGATTGGCAGTGAATTCTGCTGCCAACTTATCCACAACTGCAAACTCCTCCTTTTTAGCTATGGCCTGAAGGATGCTGTCATATATCTCTGATTGTTTCTCTAGAGTTTTCGTTAACAGCATCTCTTTATTCTTTGGCTTGACCCGTTGGAGGTTTTTTTGTTTTGATCACCAGGTTGATCGTGCTGTGCCTCTACTCACAGCGTGGGTTGATAAGCCAAAGATATTTTTTAAGCACTTTCCACGAACATTTAGTGAATTTGTGGTTTCGGCTTTTATGACCGGGATCGAATACAGTAATCACTCAGCTGGAAGCACGCAGTGCTTGACTGTGTTGATTTCCAGTCTTTTCTGGATCCGGCTCGAAGGACCATGAATGAATACACTTGACTATGTTGGGGTTTAGTACTGTACTGATCTTTATTCTTCTGAGGCTGGGTATATATACCCAGCCTCATGCATAATTTCAACGCTTAAATCTAATGTGTCTATTGCTGAGTGTGTAAGGCTCAGCATTGGTCTATTGTATTCTTATACTATCGCTGAGGTTGTAGGGCAAAGCGTTCGTCTATTATCTATTCTTATCTTATCGCTGGGGGTCAGGATCAGCGTTCATCCTGCTATTCTTAAATTCCACACATGTGCTAGTCGTTGAGTGTGTAGCAGGTAGGGTTACATATTTATGTATTCTATGTTCGTGCCTGAACATTCTGCGGGGCGCCAGAAAATGCGACCGACAGCAATTGCTGTCTCTGGTTTCTCCTCTTAATCATATACATGACAAAAATAACTATTATAATTATTACTAAGCCTAAAGAAATGTGTCCGTTCATAGTGTGGAAGGCCAGATCTGGTCGAGTACTCAGCTGCTTCTTTGGTCTTCTGCGCTGGTGGCGGTTCCCATTCCAAGTGAAGTCGGTTCTCTTTAAAATGTGTACACCCTTTATAGATGTCGTCAATTGTTGAGTGTGCTGAGGCGGAGGCCGCTTGCATCATTGCTGCTGATGTCAAGGCCTCCAAATTAGGGTCATCCACTTTTTGAAGATTATGCTGCCGTAGAGCAGCTATTGATAATGATTGCCTTTGGGATGCAACCGAATCGCTTGTAGTGGATACGATATTTTCCTTTGAAATGGTGTTGTTGCTGCTCTCAATGAAGTTTTCGACCGCCGATTTAATTGTCGTTAATATATTTGCAGCCTTAGTGGTTTCCGAAGCAATTTGTTGTTGTTTTAATTGTTTTGCTGGGATTGTAGCTGAAGCGGAGATTACAGAATTCGAGACGATATCATCATTTTTATCTCCAGCAGTACTTCTGGTTGCAGTTGCAGTTTCAGTTGCGGCAGAAGTTTTCTGGACATCTTTCGGGCTGCCATCAATGGAAGTATCGTCAATCGACTGATCTTCCAATTGGATATATGTTGATGTCGATATCGAAGATGTGACAGCAATTACACACTCGTCCCCATCTTCTATGTCCTCCTGCTTCTGTGGTTGATCCTTTTTAGATATATTTCCCACTGACCATTTATCTTCTCCTAATCCTCCCATGTGAGGGCTTGCCGGCGGGATGAAATGCCACTCGCTTTTCCGTTTTTCTGGCACTGGTTCCAGACCACTATTTTCTTTTTTAACGGCGGTTTTATGGCTTGATAGCTTCTGATCAGCGATGACGGCGTCCCTATTAACGGAGGTGCTCTCGAACTTGCGGATACTGCCTTCAAAATTGGTCTTCAGTTCCTTGTTTATTGGCTGGTTAATGGAGATATCCAATAGTTGGCACCTTTTTGCATAGCGCTTGCACAAATAGTCCCACGCTGCATTGTAGTTGCCAACTGCAATTGAGAAATGGTTTATGACCACTGTTGCGTCTCCCGTGATACACATTTTTAGGTATATCAACTTTCTTTTGTCGCTGATATCCTTCCTCTTGTGAATCATGTTCGAGAATATCTCGAAGAACGCTGGCCATTTTTTTGGATTTCCATAGAAATGAGGAAGTTTTGGTTTCTGGGGCTTTGGATCTTCGTACAGCGGAAGGTCTTCTTCTATGTTCTGTAAGTCACTTACTCTTTTGTTAAGTTTATCTGACAGCCCGTCGACGAGGAATTCCAGTTCTTCTCTATAGTCGCTGTCGTAGGCAAACTTTCCATATCTTGCCTGTAAGCCCGTGAACAGTATCTGGACTTCGTTCAATTGAAAGTTTAGCTTATCTTTATGTTCAAAGATTTCTTCCTGGTTGCTTGAGTTTAGGTAGACATACACTTCTTGGACGTACTGCCTTACTTTTAGACGTTCTTCGTCAACAAGCTTAATCCACTCATCCTTTAGGCTCATACTTCTGTGTGAAAATATTATTTCCTCTTGAGTATTTTCTTGCCTGGATGTTTCCGGTCGTATTTGCCAATTTTTGCTTGTAGATGGTTTGTCGGTGTCCATAGTGTGGTCGGCAACTTCGACCTTCATTAGGGCCTTCTTGTAGCTCCTGATTGATTCCATAATCCAATCATATATTTTCTCTGTAAAATATTGATGGTTGATGACACCGATTTTCTTCAGCAGTGAATGATTGGCAGTGAATTCTGCTGCCAACTTATCCACAACTGCAAACTCCTCCTTTTTAGCTATGGCCTGAAGGATGCTGTCATATATCTCTGATTGTTTCTCTAGAGTTTTCGTTAACAGCATCTCTTTATTCTTTGGCTTGACCCGTTGGAGGTTTTTTTGTTTTGATCACCAGGTTGATCGTGCTGTGCCTCTACTCACAGCGTGGGTTGATAAGCCAAAGATATTTTTTAAGCACTTTCCACGAACATTTAGTGAATTTGTGGTTTCGGCTTTTATGACCGGGATCGAATACAGTAATCACTCAGCTGGAAGCACGCAGTGCTTGACTGTGTTGATTTCCAGTCTTTTCTGGATCCGGCTCGAAGGACCATGAATGAATACACTTGACTATGTTGGGGTTTAGTACTGTACTGATCTTTATTCTTCTGAGGCTGGGTATATATACCCAGCCTCATGCATAATTTCAACGCTTAAATCTAATGTGTCTATTGCTGAGTGTGTAAGGCTCAGCATTGGTCTATTGTATTCTTATACTATCGCTGAGGTTGTAGGGCTCAGCGTTCGTCTATTATCTATTCTTATCTTATCGCTGGGGGTCAGGATCAGCGTTCATCCTGCTATTCTTAAATTCCACACATGTGCTAGTTGTTGAGTGTGTAGCAGGTAGGGTTACATATTTATGTATTCTATGTTCGTGCCTGAACAGTTGGAGATAAAAATGATGGTATCGTCTCAAATTCAGTAAACACCGCTTCAGCAACCACAGCAGAGGCTTTGAAACAAAAAATTGCTTCGGAAACCACTAAGGCTGAAAATATCAAGATCAAGAACTTCATTGAGAGCAGCAACAACACCATTTTTCATTTTCATTTCAAAGGAAAATATCGTATCCACTACTAGCGATTCGGTTGCATCCCAAAGGCAATCATTATCAATAGCTGCTCTACAGCAGCATAATCTTCAAAAAGTGGATGACCCTAATTTGGGGGCCCTGACATCGGCAGCAATGATGCAAGCGGCCTCCGCCTCAGCACACTCAACGATTGACGACATCTACAAAGGGTGTACACATTTTAAAGAGAACCGACTTCACTTGGAATGGGAACCGCCACCAGCGCAGAAGACCAAGGAAGCAGCTGAGTACTCGACCATATCTGGCTATCGCATTTTCCGGGCCCCGCAGAATGTTCAGGCACGAACATAAACTATTCAAGGATTGGAATAGTAATAATTGTCATTGTCTTGTATATAATTAAGAAAAGAAAAGAAAAGAGACAGCGATCTTGGGAGTCGAAGAAATAAGGCGTGGTGGCCCTCAGTACCACAGAGGCGGAGTATGTCGCACTTTCAACCGCAGCGAAAGAGGCAGTATACATCCAGGGATTACTACATGAAAACGGCGAATGTGACGGCCACTCTATGAAGATTTTTAGAGACAATCAGAGTGCCCAATGTTTGGTCAAGAATGCCAGACTCCAGGCACGTAGTAAACATATCGATATAAAGTACCATCATATAAAGAACTTGTTTAAGAAAAATGTTATTGATGTTGAATATGTAGATACAGAGAATATGATTGCTGATGTCTTGACTAAAAACTTAAGTAAGATTAAACATGAAAAATTTGCAATTGCTTTATAAAATGAATGTAAATAACAAGCTATGTTAAAAAGGAGTGTCGGAAATAAATATTTAGTAGTGCAACGTTTCCTCTTCAACATAAGCATACACTTATACGCGTATAGGAGTTGCCTGGGAGCATCACACGCAATTGAATGATCAAGCCTGCCTGCGCGCGGTTCTCTTCGTTTTAGTTCTTAATAAATCACACAACGAATAAATAATAATATTAATTATAATAATAACAATAACAATAACTATAATAATAATAATGATAATGATAATAATAAAAATAAAAATGACAAATAAGAGTACTCTAGTCGAGACCGCTCGACTAGGGGATACCCTGAGCCCTGTGATGACATAAATATTAAATTATTCTACGCTTTTTTATGCATACATACAAACAACACATACACATACACGCATAAGCGCGCGCTCTGCCAACTGCGCAGTTGACGCAGCGACTGCGCTTGGGCTGCAATGTGGGCATTACTATAGGAAATGTATTGTTTAAAAACTTTTCTTACCGATAAACTAACTTCATCAAACTTACACAACTTATTAATGTCATGTGTATGTGTGTATTTGCCAAATTAGTCCCTAGTATTTGAATTGCGCTTTTTACAAATAGGGGGCTATTGAGGGCGAATGGGGCGTGGCATCCCAAATCTAAAAATCACATAATCTCCGTATTCATTACAGGCAACTACACAGATTTGAAGTCTCTAGAGCAAACGATGTGCAAACCACGCCTTAAATTTATCGATAAATGTTCAAAAAATCGAAATAGAATGAGTTATCTCATAAATTTTATAAGCTTGTGCAGCGTATGGTATTATCGAGTATTCATGTAAAATTTTAAGTCTCCACGTTGCGTACTTAAAAATATCTCAGCGTTCACACGGACGGACGGACAGACGGACAGGGCTATATCGACTCGTCTTGTCGCTCTGATCAAGAATATATATACTTTATGGGGTGCGGCACGCCTCCTTCTGCCTGTTACATACATTTTCACAAAATCATTATACCCTGATTTCTCATTTTCAATGGGCTCAGGGTATTATCATAATAATTATAATCATAATACCAGAACGTTGCGTAATTTAAACACAAATAAAAAGACGATTTTCTATTAAGGCAAATGACGTTTACTGCGGCCTGTTAACGGCACTTTTTAAATGCAACGCAAGCGTTGCCAAAAACTATACAAAACATAAACCTGCAATAGTCGCATTGCAAGCGTGTGTATTTTTGTGTTCAGATTTGGACTACTGTGTATGTGTGTGTGTATGTTTAAAATTAAATTTTACGTTTATCTAAGTATCTAGCGCAAAAAAAAAAACTAGTTTTGGCTTCTTCCTCAGAATCCTTCAGTTTGTTGTTTTTTTTTTTTCATTTGTTCATTGTTTTGCCTTACACATTTTAGGCTTAATTTTACATTTAAACATTTGCACTAAACTAAGTTTAAATAAACGACGTGTTGCCTCAGCGGGAGGAGTGGGTGGCTGTGTAGGGGGTGGATGAGGGAAATGTATTAAGATCTTGGTAATTACTATAACGTTGATGATGTTCGAAATAAATTTCATGATTCTACCTCTCACTTTGGGGAACAGGACAAATGGATCAGGGCATTCGATTTGTGGTAAGTAGCAGGTTATTCAGTAGTCAATAGTTAGTGGCATGCTTATTAGTTGCTGATAATAGCATGGGGTGGCAATTCTGCATTTAAAAAAAAAAAAAAAAAAAAAAAAAAAAAAAAAAGTATGCTAATTTCATGTATTTTTTGTTATTGTTTTTTTGTAATTGCAACTTTTAGTAAGTGCTACAATGCGTGCACATTGTAGTTGAACTTATGCGGCCGTATCTACCTCCTCTGCTATATGATTGGGTGGGACCTCGCTGGGGGATGCTGTTGCAGCCATAGCAGCAGTTGCTGGTGCTGTCGTTGTGGTTGCTGTTGTGGTGTTGCTGTTGGTGTTGCTGTTGGTGTTGCTGTTGGTGCTGCTGTTAGCGTTGCTGTTGGTACTGTGCTTGATCTTAACTGCCGGTCGTTGCGTTGCAACCAGCGCGCTTACAGCACTATATTGCGACGCCTTATCCAGAGTTACCGGCAAAATGCTCCCATTGACATCATACGGCGAGGTTTTGAGCTTGCGTGCTTCGCGCTTCTGCTTGCGCTGCTGCATGACTAGACGAAGGTGGTCTAGCTTGGACTTAGTCTTTAGATTGGCTAGCTCTACGACGCACTTTTGACACATGTGCTCCCATTGCCCATTCATGCTACCGCTAACTATGCGATTGCGGCACATGCATCCATTCGAGCTATCCATTACCGTGGCATTGCTAGCGTTGCTGTTGACGGACATTACAGTATCGGTGCAGCAGCCGTATGTTAATGTCTTGAGGCTACCAGCGATTGCAGCAGTTATTCCTCCTTTAGCCAAATAGTGGCCATTGCATTCACCATAAACGCAATTGCCAGCAGCCAAAGCTGAAGCCGCTGTTGCCGCCTTTGGTTGTTGCTGTTGGACGCGATTATTACATTTGACGCAATTGTGATGCTTGCTCGAGTACTGAAACAGAAAGAAAAAATGAATTGAATACTCGATTCATTTGCACGATAGATAAAATAGCAAGTAATAATCCTCTAGCTGAGATTGCTCGAATAAGAGATGCCCTGAACCCTGTGAAGATCTTATGTTCCAATCATTCTGAGCTTCTTTTATGCAAACATACAAACAACTGCTTACACACATGTGCACAAACACATATGCAAACACTCATAAGCAAAGGTCCCACTGCGCGAAGTGGAGAACTATCGATATCACTATCGATGTTTCGGCACTATTGAGATCCCATCGATAGTATCAGACTCTTTCAATAGTGGCCTATCCACTATCGATTGTGTTGTCGATAGTGGGCTACGCAAATTATAAGCAATTTAAGACACATGGATCGTTTAAAAATGGGTATGTTTAATGAATTATACATAAATATTTGATAATATCTAAAATGAGTCGAATCAAACGGACTTTCCAAATATTAAAAGCCTGTTCTGCAAATATCTGTGCGTTCCCGCTACGCCCGTGGATTCCGAAAAAACATTCAGCAAGGCGGTCCAAATAATTTCGGAGAGGCGAACACGCCTTAAAGGAGCAAATGTAAACATTATTTTGTTTCTTAATCACAACTTTTGGCTGAAATACCATAAATTTCTTATATTTGGCGAAAATAAATTTGTTTATCGAGCTACACTATCGACGGTATTATTGATAGTGTCATCTAGTACTATCGTCACTATCGATGGTTCTGAAAAAACAATCGTCAAATATCGATGGTGCGCGCTATCGATAGTTCTTCATCTCTACTTCTGCATATTACATACATTTTCACTAAACCAATTTTACCTGATTTAGCATTTTCAATGGGTTCCCTTTGTTTACACAGTTGCGAAATATTCAATCAAGCACCGTCATTCCGCTGCACTCCCTAACCTTAAAACTTGGCGTGCCAGGAGCTATTGCTTTATAATTGCCGCCTTTTAATTAAGCAAATATTATTTGTCACTCACCAGTTTACTATGCACGCTATGATGCAGTGCGCCAGGCACTGCTGTTGGTGCTGCTGCTGTTATAGATGCGACGGCGTTGCCATTAGAAGCATTTATGGAACTGGAAGTTGAGGAGCCGTTGCTGCTGCTACTTGCGTTGTTGCTGATGTTGATGTTACTACTGGGTGGTGCCTCAGAACTGATGCGTGCGCCACTACTGTATTGGGGTGTGGCACTCAGCAGATCATTAAGAATATGTATGACCGTGGATATATCGCGCTTTGGCCGGCCAAACCGATCCTGTAGTGCCGGATTAAGCGGTCCTGAAAATGTGCCCGAATAGATGCCCTTACCGTGATTCTTCATCGATTCAATGACAGCGCCGGACCCTCTTTTACGTGGTGTCTCTTCGCCGTCCTCAATGCCGGAACCGACACCCATGCTTCCACCGGCAGACAAGTCGATCTTATTGGTGAAAACCTCTTTCGAGAGCTTGCGCAAGGTCTGAGTCAGATTACGAGATGCCTCGGCTAAAGTTCGGGTATCCGCTACAGCCAAGCCAGCACCGTCTAACTCAGCGGTGCTGCTAGTGCTGGTAGTGTCTACCACAGTTGCAGTTGCAGTTGCGGTATCACTTTTTGTGACAGTTGCCTCTTTAGACTTGAACACAGCTGCTGCAGCGGCCGCAACTGCGGCATGATGATAATGATGATGATGGTGGTGTCGATGCTTGGAGCGTGTAACGGTAATCGGATTATTGACTGTATGTAACTTATGTAATGAATTGTCCAAACCACATCCGGACCCGGAGCTAGAGCCTGAGCCGGAACCAACAGATAGTCGGCTGAGAGCTCCACTCTTGCGATTGGGTAACTTTGTTAAAGAAGCTGCTGCTGCTGCAATTGTTTTCGGTGGTGGTGCTGGTGGTGTAGCTATCGGTGTTGTAGCTATTGGTGTTGTTGCCAGGCGTGTACACAAACATGAGGTCAGCTTAGCGGATATCGCATCCTGCTGGCAACCAACGCTGGCGCAACTGGTTGCTAACGTACTGGAGCAACTGGAGCTAGAGCTAGTACTGTAGTTTGAAATAGAGTTGGCCACGCTGCTGGATATGGAGCTACTACTGCTCGAGCCATGGGCAATGTGTATGTGCTTAATAGCTGTCGTTTTAATGGGAGATGAGACGAGATTGGAAAGTGATTTGATTGGCGATTGATCCAGCTTTGATGCTCCTGCTGCTGATTGTTGCTTGGACGCCTGGTTGGCCGCAGCTGCAGGACGGGGCGCAATGTGCTTCACAATATTCTGCAAACTCTCGTATTCGTGCTTGCTAAGGAATGAGCTGAGATTGGAGGTTTTAATGACATGATGTCCGTGGCCTAGTCTGGTCGTCGTGCTAACTATTCGGCTACCTCCGGCACCACTCACGCTACTGCTACTGCTATTGGTGGTGTTGGTGCTGCTGGAGCTATTGGTGCCACTGCTACTGCAGCGCTGTATGTCAAGTTTTCGTATTGGGGCGCCAGAGCTGCCGGCGGCCATCGCGGAAGCATTTTGTTGGTGATGATGATGATGGTAGTGATGGCTCTGGCGGTTCAGGAGACTTGGATGCTGCTGGCTGTGCACATGGCCGTTAACACTGCGTCCACTGGCCAGTCGATGGCTAGAGGAGGGGGTGCGCGTATGCGATGAAAGAAAGCTAACGTTGCCATCTGGATTACTGCATCCACTGGTGCCTCTTGACGCTGAATCAGAAAAGATAGTACTGCCGCTGCAGCCATTAACTGAACTATTTCTGATTGACGCGGGTGGCAGAGCAGCAGTTGCGGCAGCAGGAATGCCAGCAGAATTAACAGTACTCAATTGCAGCTGGATGAGCATCATGTGATCACCCAGGCGCATGCTAAGATTGAGTGGAGTCTTGCCGCTGAGGAAATCATTCACCTGCGAGTCATTAAGCGATTCTAGCGCTTGCATAACTGTATTCTCTGGACGCTGTGCCTATTGAGAGCGAAAGAACGTGAGAGAAATGATACAAATTAATATATTTCACAATTAATATATATATATATATATATATATATATATATATATATATATATATAGATCTATTACTTAAGATATTTATATTTAATATAATTAAGGTCTGTATATCTATGTAGTCGAACTACGTGCAGGATCTATCTTATATATAACAAGTAAGAGTGCTCTAGTTAAGACTGCTCGACTAGGAAATAGCGTGAAGCTTGTGAACAGCCAATATTCCAATCATTCTACTCTTCTTTTGTGCATGCATAACGACAACACATACAGTGGCTCCCAGCTTATTTCACCCAACGTGAAATAAAAATTTCAACTACTCATTAATTTTTAGCCAATACAAATTTTTGATGAATTCAAACGTAGAATAGTTATTTCAATATTAAATTAATGGAAAACATAACTTTTTTATTCATATTTAACAAAAAAAAAACAGTAAGAAAATAACAAAAACTAAAATAACTCATAAATTCAATGTCACAGCTTATTTGACCCACACTGTTTTAAGAACAGTTACAGTCGCGTAAAATGGAAATTAACGGTGCTTTTTCAGTTTTTGTTTTGATTATTGAATTCGAAATGTGAATTTGAAGTATTTTTACCATTCGAAATGAGATTTTGTTAAGGAAACACGTGTTTGCAAAAATGGGAAAGCTCACAACAATGCAGCAGAGGGAATTGGTGCTACAGCACTTTCAAAATGGAATTTTGCGGCGCAAATTTGCAGAGTTCGTTAATTTACGCTAATCTACAGTAAAAAAAACATAATAACCCGATTTTTTTTTTGAAAACGGTGTGGTTAATAACGGTAGAACGGCTCAACAAAAATTTTTAATGACAGATGAGCGATACATTGTGCAAGTCGAGTAGTGCAGAAACGATTCGTCGTATACTCCGAGATCAGGATTTACATGTTAGAATTGCTCACAAGAAGCCTTTCATTAGTAAAAAAAATAAGGAAAGCCGGCTCTGATTCGCCAAAGAGTACATAAACAAGGACACCAGCTACTGGGACAAAACTCATTTTCGCTGACGAGTCCAAGTTTAACATACTTGGTTCGGATGGGAGGCCCTACGTCTGGCGACAAGCGAATACCGAGCTGTAAGAGAAGCACCTGAAACACACAGTAAAGCATGGTGGGGGGTCTGTGATGGTTTGCGCCTGTATGTCTGCCTCTGGAGTGGGAAAACTAGCTTTCATTGAAAGGACTATGGATAGGAATATGTACTTAAACATTTTAAAGCAAAATCTTATGCAAAGTGCTGAATTTCTGGCCCTGAAAGAGGACTTTACATTTTATCAGAACAACGACCCCAAGCACACATCGGGTGTCGTTCAGTCTTGTCTGGTATGGAACTGCCCGCATAACCTCAGACCGGCAGCACAATTCCCGGATCTTAATGTCATTGAAAATTTGTGGGCCATTTTAGACATCAGTATCAGGTCCCGGAATATTTCCAACAAAAACGAATTAGAAAAGGCATTAGTCGAGGAATGGGGGAAAATCCGGCCCGAAACAACAACAAAATTGGTGGGTTCAATGCCTGTAAGCCTTAAGGCTGTATTAGATCAAAAAGGGGGTCATACAAAATATGAAATGTAAAAAAACTAGCCATAATTTTGAAATTACTGTTAAAAATAAACAATGGGTCAAATAAGCTGTGACATTGAATTTATGAGTTATTTTAGTTTTTATTTTCTTACTGTTTTTTTTTTATACCCTGAGCCCATTGAAAATGGGAAATCAGGGTATAATGGTTTTGTGAAAATGTATGTAACAGGCAGAAGGAGGCGTGCCACACCCCATAAAGTATATATATTCTTGATCAGAGCGACAAGACGAGTCGATATAGCCCTGTCCGTCTGTCCGTCCGTCCGTCCGTCCGTCCGTCCGTCTGTCCGTCCGTGTGAACGCTGAGATATTTTTAAGTACGCAACGTAGAGACTTGAAATTTTACATGAATACTCGATAATACCATACGCTGCACAAGTTTATAAAATTTCTCCGATAACTCATTCCATTTCGATTTTATGAGCATTTATCGATAATTTTAATGGGTTTTTAAGGCGTGGTTTGTACATCAAATTTGCTGTGTAGTTGCGTGTAATGAATACGGAGATAACGTTATCTTTAGATTTTGGATGCCATGCCCCATTCGCCCACAATAGCCCCCTATTTGTAAAAAGCGCAAATCAAATACTGGAGACTTGTGCTTTTGCACATACAGACATATGAATGCCTTTAATAAGTTGTAAAAGTTTGATGCAGTTAGTCCATCGCTAAGAAAAGTTATTAAACAATTAAGTTTCCATAGTAATGCCCACATTACAGCCCAAGCGCAGTCGCTGCGTCAACTGCGCAGTCGGCAGAGCGCGCGCTTATTCGTGCGTGCATATGTATCTGTGTATGTGTTGTTTGTATGTATGCATAAAAAAAACGTTGAATGATTTGATATTTGGCTCTTCACAGGGCTCAGGGTATCCCCTAGTCGAGCAGTCTCGACTAGAGCACTTTTACTTGTTTTTTTTTTAATATGAATAAAAAAGTTATGTTTTCCATTAATTTAATATTAAAATAACCATTCTACGTTTGAATTTTTCAAAAATTTGTATTGGCTAAAAAGTTATGAGCAGTTGAAATTTTTATTTCACGTTGGGTCAAATAAGCTGTGAGCCACTGTACATACACATACATACACGCTCGATTGACCTTTCAGGTAAGCCACCGCAAGTTCTTACATCGAAAATTGACGTACCCATCATTGTTCTTCGAAAAATAAATCCACCACGACTTTGCAACGGAACCAGACTTTCAGTCATAATGAACAATGTTATCTAGGTAATAATTATGACTAAACAAGTAAGAGTGCTCTAGTCGAGACTGCTCGGCTGGACTGTTTTCATTAAACTTTCACAACTTATTAATGAGATTCATATTGTTTTGGCCAAAGCACAAGTCTCTAGTATTTGATTTACGCTTTTTACAAATAGTGGGTATAGGAGACGAATGGGGCGTGACATCCAAAATCTAAAGATTACATAATCTCCCTATTCATTACACGCAACTACACAGTAAATCTCTCGCTCAAGCAATGTACAAAATACGCGTTAAAAACGTATTTTCGATAAGCATTAAAATCGATAATATTACAACAAAAATAGTTATCGAACATATGAAGCAAACTTGACTATACACGGACCCAAAAAAATTCAAGTCTCTAGGTCGACTACGTTCTGAGATAGACGCGTTCAAACATACGGACAGACGGACGGACAGACAGACGGACATGGCTAAATCGACTCAGCTCGTCGTCCTAATCAAGAATATATACTTTGTGGAGTCTTCCACGCCTCCTTCTGCCTGTTACATACATTTAACCAAACCATTATACCCTGATTTTCCAGGGTATAAAAATTCAAAGGTGAAGACGTACTGCTGCCACGTATCCCAATAATCCTGACATATATGCCATTCGAATTTGAACGTTTACAACTCCTGTTGTGACTCGCTTTCGCAATGAATATTAACAAAGCTGAAGGACAACCGGTACAAGTGTGTGGCTTAAATTTAGAGAATTCATGCTTCGCACATGGACAGCTCCATGTGGCTTGCTCACGTGTCGGAAAACCTTCTGATTTATTCGTCTACGCACCTGATGGAAAAACAAGAACTATTGTGTATTCAGCACAGCACTTCAAAAATCATCGAATTAAAACTAAACTTTGTAATGTCACAATTTTTTTAAAGCAAAATAAATACAATGGTATAGAATGAATTTGGGTACCGATTTTTCTTTAAAACAATTTTTCTTAAATTTATTTAAATTATTAGCGTAGCAGCACGCGTCTGGATACAACTAGTTTTATATAAAACAAGTAAGAAAACTCTAGTCGGAGGTGCCCAAGTAGGAGATACCCTGAGCCCCGTCCGATTTGCATTGTTTAATATGCTATATAGCTTGCATATAACATTAAATTTTCCAAAACTGAATTATAATTCTGAAATTTGATTCAACAAGAATTTATGTAAATCAAAAATAAATTAATAATTAAATAAATTAACAAATCAATAAAAAAAAAGAAGAAAGACACACATCACCGCACCTGGATTCGAACCTGCATCTATTTACTACATATGTAACGTTAAAGCGCGTCATCTCAACTAGCACAACCACTTCATGTTTATAAATTAAAACAGGTAAGAACGTTGCCTTAGGGCGAGACCTAAGGCGTGATACTCGTTTCCCACAGGGGCATCTGGATTTATGTAGATTCATGTGAATTTTATGCAATTTCAATTTTTGCAAATATATGTAACTATGTGAATGAATTAGCATTTTTATAAAATGTAAAAAATTCAATAAAATCATATGCTGAAAGTTTCATCAAGTTCCGTTAAGTCAGTCGCAATCTATTAAACAAAACGTTTGGCCAATTATGACACGCACGCGTTAAGCAGCGACAGCAAAATATATTTACATTTACACATATGTACATACATTGAAACATGCAAGCGCGTTTGCTTATGCATGGTCACAAATAAATTCAGCACCATTCATTCTAGCATATTCTTCAACCAAAATTGTTATCGAGTTGTGTTTGCATTTTCAGCCGCTTCTTTAGTTTTGTATTTGTCAAATATCGCCCTTTATACGCATACATTCAACCGACCACCGTATGTATGTATGTATGTATGTACACATATAAATACATACGTTCATATGCGCTCATTTTAGCATTTTCTAAAAATCACAATTGCAATTGATTTATGTTTATATTATGTTTGCATTAACAGCAGCTTCTATAGTTTTGTATTTGTCAAAAGTCGCCCTTGTAGTGATGTAGTTTCGGATTTGCCAACAGACAATGCAAAACTTATGTGGCGCAGCAGGTAGATGAAAAGCGTGTAAGCAAAAGGGTCCGCGTTCGAGACGCGGCGGCGACGGCATGAAAATAGTTGCGCAGCTGTTCGTGCCTACATACATACATACCTGATGGGACCTATCGTCAATTTTTTTGTGTGTAAATAATTTTGTTCGGACTAAGTCGATTACACAAATATCGGTATTTGATATTTACATTTTTTGATGCTATGGTCACACACACAAAAAGAAAATAACATAACTGACCTAGGCTATACGAAAAATGATAATTTTAGCAGATAAATTATTTGCAGAACTTCAACATTAAATCGAATTACATATATTTCTCAGAAATGCCGTTTGTCGTCTTAGCAATTCTTATTAAGCTTATTTATATAGGTGGCACAGGCATATGAATTTTGCAGCTGGGCGTTACAAATTTTGTTGCCAATTTGCCACGCCCCCAGTAGGCGTAGACATATCATATTTGGCAAGTTCCTAGAAGGAGTCTAGGGTAACGTAACTGCAAAGTTTGGATGCTTACACTCAAAAAATGTGAAAGTTAAGGGGTATTTTTTCCATATACCACGCCCCCAAAGGGGCGTAAGATTTATTTTTGGGGAATCAATAGAGGGGGCCCCCAGTAACACAAACATCCAATTTGGAATCGTCTAGCTCTAAAACTGTAGGAGCTATAAGCTTTTTCCGATTTGCCACACCCCCTGAAGGCGTAGGTATGTCCGCCATATTTTTTTGATCTTGGCTTGCTTATCCGAGTATATATATCAAATTTCAAGTCTCTAGCATCAATAGTGCTCAAAATATAGCTGAATTTGTAAAATTACTCTATATTCAGATCCGATTTGCCACGCCCCCAGTGGGCGTGGACATAAAATTTTTTTATCAATCTTTATAGAATCGAAGCGTTAAGATACGTGCCAAATTTCAGCATTCTAGCTTTAAAACTGTAGAAGTTACAGTTTTCCCGATTTGTCACGCCCCCAATGGGCGTAGATATATCCGCCATATCTTTTTGAACTTGGGTGGTCAACGCAAGTATACATTCCAAATTTCAACTCTCTAGCTCTTCAACTAATATGATTTCTATGATTTCTATTAACTATGGGCGCAACCATTTTCCGATTTGCCACGCCCCTAGTGGGCGTATCCGGAAAATCTTGACACTTTATAATTCGAGGGTATACACGAGTATATGTTCCAAATTTCAAGTCTCTAGCTTCAATAGCGTAGAAAAATATTGCATTCATACGGACAGACGGACATTTAACAAACCCAATATACTCTTTTTCCCTTTGGGAAACGAGTATAAAAAAAAAATTAAAAGAGTTACGCTGTTGTCACTGAGTTTCGAACCCGGGACCTTTCGTTTATGCGCTTTGCATCTACCCACTACGCCACACCAGTATTGCGTTGCTTGTTGGCAAAACGCAAAGTAGTACTACAAGGCGATATGTGACAAATACAAAACTAAAGAAGCCGATCAATCGCAATTGTAATTCTTAGAATATGCTGAAATGCGCGCATATGAACGCATGAGTATGCGTACATACAAAAACGGTGGTCTGTTTCAATGTATGTGTGTAAAGGGCGATATATGACAAATACAAATACAATTCAAACACAGATTTGGTTGAAGAATATGCTAGAATTGAATTTATTTGTGCACATGCATAAGCAGACGCGCTTGCTCGTTTCAATGTGTGTATGTGAGAATATATGTAAATGTTTTTTGCTGCGCGTCGCTGCTTGCCACGTGCAGCTAAACGTTTTGTTCAATAAATCGGGACTGACTTAACGGAATTTGATGAAACTTTCAGCATATGATTTTATTGAATATTTTACATTTTATAAAAATGCGAATTTATTCACATGGTTACTCTCCGTGAGTGGTGAAGGGGTGGAGGGAGAGGGGGGGGTTAATAAGTAAAAAGTGCCGGTATCCAAAAAATAAAAAAATAGAAATTGCATTAAATTCACATTAATCTATATGCAAAATTTGAGAAGTCTAGCTCTAAAGGTGTGGGAGATATAATTTTATAACCAGTTTTCGATAAGGTTTAAAATCGATAGCAAAACAACAAAAATAGATATCGTTTTTTGGTAACAAACTTGATCTGCGCGTGCTATCCACGGACCCAACAAAAAAATTCAAGTCTCTAGCTTGTCTAGATGCTTCAATCGACGCGTTCAAACATACGGACAGACGGACGGACGGACGGGCAGACCGACGGACAGGGCTAAATCGACTCAGCTCGTCGCCCTGATCAAGAATATATATACTTTGTGGGGTCTAACACGCCTCCTTCTGCCTGTTACATACATTTAACAAAACCATTATACCCTGATTTCCCATTTTCAATGGGCTCAGGGTATAACAAGTAAGAAAGCTCTAGTCGGCGGTGCCCGACTAAGAGATACCTTGAACCCCATCCGCTTTGCATTTTTTAATACACTCTGTAAGAGCGTTAAATAAAAACATCTCCACATTTGCCGAATTCAAGATGTTGACTGAACTGTTTATTACTTATAATCTTAGCTCTAATATACCGAACATGATCAGCTTAAAACTACTTCCAGTCGCTGGAAGGGTACATTTCCATGTACACAAGTACACAGATGTTGATTCAAGTGTCCCTTTTTTAGATTGTTGAGCCGCTGTCTAGGCGCTGCGTTGGTCGCTGCAACTAACGGATGGACATATTTATTACTTGGCTTCGGATAACATGCAGGCTATCGAGTATTGTATATATTTATGTATATGACATGTTCATGCTTGAACATTCTGCCAGGGGGCCCAAAATGTTGTGGCTGAGAATTTTTATTTTATTTCGATATTACGCAGGTTATCCAGTATTGTTTTATAAAATATTTGACATGAATATTGACATTGAACATCCTGCCAGAGGGCCAAAAAAGGTATTTGGTATATATATAAAAAATTTTTTTTGATAACGGCGAGGTTATTGGATATATATATAACTATGGGACCAGAAAATGTTATGGCTTTTAATCGCCTCTTTAGATTGCATTTTCTTATTGTGTATATAAATAATATTACTATAATAATAATACTTATTAACAAAGATGCATGAACCGATAAATGGTGAAAATGAAGTCTAAATGGATTTCCTTCATTTGCTGTATTGCTACTTGTAAATGCTCAATCTCTTTAGTATGGTTAATTCTTGATAGTTCTAATGAGTTCCAAATTATTTTTGGATTCTCAACAATCTTTCCTTCCTTTCAGAGTGAATATTATTATCATAAGCTACTATAGTTTTGTCTACTGATCGAGCGGTGCAGTCTGACTTCATATTTAACTCACCCTGTTCTGGTAATTCTATAAGCTCTTGCTGTGCTCCTTTGCATCGTATGCTTAACTTTTCATTAATTCCAATTTAACCCAATACGTTTTTGAATTTTGGTGTACCATTATCATTTAGTCGTCATTGAAGACTGGTATCGGATTAACCATATATAAATGAGATGGATATCTGTTAAGAGCGGAATCTTAGCGCTGACTATTATTTTGTTGCCTATAAACTTTCCTTTTCTGTTAGTAACTGATAGATTTCTTTTAGTTCAGTACCTGTCCTTTTCCTGGTAGGACTAAATTCTCGAACAAACTTTTATTAATCTTGGCTATTTCTTCTCCAAATTGATTAATATAACAGGGCTTAATCTGTTATGATTGATATCAATTAGCATATTTATACCTCTATTTGAATCTTATCACATTCTTCAATCAAGGAATTTAGTTGATTTGTTATCATGAAAAAACTAATTGCTCTTTGTACACATAATACGATTAGTAATTATGTAATATTGTCTATACGTATATTCATGTTTTTAAAATGAATATTAATTTCTTCAGAGGATCTTTTAAGTATATGTGCTGTGGAATCTATTATTGATATTTGTTTCTCAACTTAATGATTTTATGTTGGCTGCCTAATAAATTGGTCATGTTTTCTACCATTTGTTCTCTATCATCTGCACCCATTATTTAAAATAGTCAGTAATATAATGGTCCCATGAATTCGAAGGGTGCACGTTTAGGTCTCGGTTTATTTTGTACTAGGAACAGTATGTTATTATCTTGTAATTCCGCTATTTGTGTTTTTGTATAATTGAGGATTCTATTGAATTGACCCTCAAAACTATGTAGTTTCGTACATACTGCTTAGATCCTACGATGACGTTACTATTTCCACTTCACCCATTGTTGCTAAATGAATTGCCGAGTTGTTACCTAATTTTGAAATCGTTATCTAGTCGTTTTTCGCTAGCTTTGCACCTGATACTTGGCAGAGTAATGCTAAAAGTAGCATTGCTATCAATACGCGTAGTCTTGATCCTCTCTTCTCTCTGTCAGTTTGTTTCGTGTCTCTTTGGTCTGAGTTTTCATTTTTTAACTCATTCAACGCACAGTGGTCTAGCCCATTGGCCGAAATTAAAACAAGTAAGAAAACTCTAGTCGGAGGTGCCCGACTAGGAGATACCCTGAGCCCCGTCCGATTTGCATTGTTTAATACGCTATATATAACATATAACATTAAATTTTCCAAAATTAAATTATAATTTTGAAATTTTATTCAATTAGAATGTATGTAAATCAAAAAGAAATAAATAATTAAATAAATAGACAAATAATAAAAACAAAAGAAGATAAACAAACATCACCGCACCTGGATTCGAACCTGCATCTATTTACTACATATGTAACGTTAGAGTGCATCATCTCAACTAGCAGAACCACCTCATGTTTATAGATTAAAAAAAAAATTAAAAAAGTTACGCTGTCGTCACTGAGTTTCGAACTCGGGACCTTTCGTTTACGAGCTTTGCGTCTATCCACTACGCCACACCAGTATTGCGTTGCTTGTTGGCAAAACGCAAAGTAGTACTACAAGGCGATATGTTACAAATACAAAACTAAAGAAGCAGATCAATCGCAATTGCGATTCTTAGAATATGCTGAAATGCGCACATATGAACGCATGAGTATGTGTACATACAAAAACGGTGGTCTGTTTGAATGTATGCGTGTAAAGGGCGATATATGACAAATACAAATACAATTCAAACACAGATTTGGTTGAAGAATATGCTATAATTGAATTTATTTGTGCACATGCATAAGCAGACGCGCTTGCTCGTTTCAATGTGTGTATGTGAGAATATATGTAAATGTTTTTTGCTGCGCGTCGCTGCTTGCCACGTGCAACTAAACGTTTTGTTTAATAAATCGGGACTGACTTAACGGAATTTGATGAAACTTTCGGAATATGATTCTATTGAATTTTTTACATTTTATAAAAATACTAATTTATTCACATGGTTATGTTTGGAACAGACTCTCAATGGGTCGAGAAAGAGCGAAGGGGGGGGGGGGGGGGGTGTAATTAGTAAAAAGAGCCGGTATCCAAAAAATAAAATAATAGAAATTGCATAAAATTCACATTAATCTATATGCAAAATAATATAATATGCGCGTCATCTCAACTAGCACGACCACCTCATGTTTATAGATTTAAACAAGTAAGAACGTTGCCTTAGGGCGAGACCTAAGGCGTGATACTCGTTTCCCACAGGGGCATCTGGTATTTTAAATTCAATAATTTATCTCAAATTTTGCATTTATGTAGATTCATGTGAATTTTATGCAATTTCAATTTTTGCAAATATAACTATGTGAATGAATTAGCATTTTTATAAAATGTAAAAAATTCAATAAAATCATATGCTGAAAGTTTCATCAAGTTCCGTTAAGTCAGTCGCAATCTATTAAACAAAACGTTTGGCCAATTATGACACGCACGCGTTAAGCAGCGACAGCAAAATATATTTACATTTACACATATGTACATACATTGAAACATGCAAGCGCGTTTGCTTATGCATGGTCACAAATAAATTCAGCACCATTCATTCTAGCATATTCTTCAACCAAAATTGTTATCGAGTTGTGTTTGCATTTTCAGCCGCTTCTTTAGTTTTGTATTTGTCAAATATCGCCCTTTATACGCATACATTCAACCGACCACCGTATGTATGTATGTATGTATGTACACATATAAATACATACGTTCATATGCGCGCATTTTAGCATTTTCTAAGAATCACAATTGCAATTGATTTATGTTTATATTATGTTTGCATTAACAGCAGCTTCTATAGTTTTGTATTTGTCAAAAGTCGCCCTTGTAGTGATTTGCCAACAGACAATGCAAAACTGATGTGGCGCAGCAGGTAGATGAAAAGCGTGTAAGCAAAAGGGTCCGCGTTCGAGACGCGGCGGCGACGGCATGAAAATAGTTGCGCAGCTGTTCGTGCCTACATACATACATACCTGATGGGACCTATCGTCAATTTTTTTGTGTGTAAATAATTTTGTTAGGACTAAGTCGATTACACAAATATCGGTATTTGATATTGTAAATAATTTGTTCGGACTAAGTCGATTACACAAATATCGGTATTTGATATTTATTTTTTAGGGTCACACATACAAAAAGAAAATAACATAACTGACCTAGGCTATACGAAAAATGATAATTTTAGCAGATAAATTATTTGCAGAACTTCAACATTAAATCGAATTACATATATTTCTCAGAAATGCCGTTTGTCGTCTTAGCAATTCTTATTAAGCTTATTTATATAGGTGGCACAGGCATATGAATTTTGCAGCTGGGCGTTACAAATTTTGTTGCCAATTTGCCACGCCCCCAGTAGGCGTAGACATATCATATTTGGCAAGTTCCTAGAAGGAGTCTAGGGTAACGTAACTGCAAAGTTTGGATGCTTACACTCCAAAAATGTGTAAGTTACAGGGTATTTTTTCGATATACCACGCCCATAAAGGGGCGTAAGATTTATTTTTAGGGAATCAATAGAGGGGGCCCCCAGTAACACAAACATCCAATTTTGAATCGTCTAGCTCTAAAACTGTAGGAGCTATAAGCTTTTTACGATTTGCCACGCCCCCTGAAGGCGTAGGTATGTCCGCCATATCTTTTTGATCTTGGCTTGCTTATCCGAGTATATATATCAAATTTCAAGTCTCTAGCATCAATAGTGCTCAAAATATAGCTGAATTTGTAAAATCACTTTATATTAAGATCCGATTTGCCACGCCCCCAGTGGGCGTGGACATAAAATTTTTTTATCAATCTTTATAGAATCGAAGCGTTAAGATACGTGCCAAATTTCAGCATTCTAGCTTTAAAACTGTAGAAGTTACAGTTTTCCCGATTTGTCACGCCCCCAATGGGCGTAGATATATCCGCCATATCTTTTTGAACTTGGGTGGTCAACGCAAGTATACATTCCAAATTTCAACTCTCTAGCTCTTCAACTAATATGATTTCTATGATTTCTATTAACTATGGGCGCAACCATTTTCCGATTTGCCACGCCCCTAGTGGGCGTATCCAGAAAATCTTGACACTTTATAATTCGAGGGTATACACGAGTATTTGCTCCAAATTTGAAGTCTCTAGCTTCAATAGCGTAGAAAAATATTGCATTCATACGGACAGACGGACAGACGGACATTTCACAAAACCAATATACTCTTTTTCCCTTTGGGAAACGAGTATAAAAAAAAATTAAAAAAGTTACGCTGTCGTCACCGAGTTTCGAGCCCGCGACATTTCGTTTACGCGCTTTGTGTCTATCCACTACGCCACACCAGTATTGCGTTGCTTGTTGGCAAAACGCAAAGTAGTACTACAAGGCGATATGTTACAAATACAAAACTAAAGAAGCGGCTGAAAATGCTCAGAAGCGGCTGTGCACATGCATAAGCAGACGCGCTTGCACGCTTCAATGTATGTGTATGTGTAAATGTTTTTTGCTGCGCGTCGCTGCTTGCCACGTGCGTGTGATAATTGGCCAAACGTTTTGTTCAATAAATCGGGACTGACTTAACGGAATTTGATGAAACTTTCGGCATATGATTTTATTGAATTTTTTACATTTTATAAAAATGATAATTTATTCACATGGTTTTATTTGCAACAGACTCTCCATGAGTGGCGAAGGGGAGGAGGGGGGTGGGTTAATTAGTAAAAAGAGCCTGTATCCAAAAAATAAAAAAATAGAAATTGCATAAAATTCACATTAATCTATATGCAAAATTTGATGGGTGTAGCTCAAAAGGTGTGGGAGATATAATTTTATAACCTGTTTTCGATAAGGTTTAAAATCGATAACAAAACAACAAAAATAGATATCGTTTTTTGGTAACAAACTTGACCTGCGCGTGCTATCCACGGACCCAACAAAAAAAAAGTCAAGTCTCTAGCTTGTCTAGATGCTTCAATCGACGCGTTCAAACGTACGGACAGACGGACGGACGGACAGACAGACAGACGGACAGGGCTAAATCGACTCAGCTCGTCGCCCTGATCAAGAATATATATACTTTGTGGGGTCTGACACGCCTCCTTCTGCCTGTTACATACATTTAACAAAACCATTATACCCTGGTTTCCCATTTGCATATAGATTAATGTGAATTTTTTGCAATTTCTATTTTTTTATTTTTTGGATACCGGCTCTTTTTACTAATTACATCAGCGTAAGTTTTTTAATTTTTTTTTTTATCTATAAGCATGAGGTGGTCGTGCTAGATGAGCTGACGAGCTTTAACGTTACATATGTAGTAAATAGATTCAGGTCGAGTCCAGGTGCGGTGATGTTTGTTTTTCTTTTTTGTTGATTTGTTTATTTATTTAATTAAAAATTTATTTTTAATTTACATACATTCTTGTTGAATCAAATTTCAAAATTATAATTTAATTTTGGAAAATTTAATGTTATATGCAAACTATATAGCGTATTAAACAATGCAAATCGGAAGGGGCTCAGGGGATCTCCTAGTCGGGCACCTCCGACTAGAGTTTTCTTACATGTTTTAAATTAAACTTTATTGATTTTACTTCTGCCTCCCAAATTCTTCCAAAGTAAGGGCTTGATGCGAAATAAAATGTCTGTTGAAAAATTAAACATATCTTTATTTTATTTGAACTATATCAGCCAATTGCCGGTACGCTCAACTTGTCCGTTCGTTTGCTTACTCAATACTAACATAATTGTATCGACTTAACCGATAATTGATCTTGAAACAGCTGTGATAACAATTAAAGTTGCATATATACTAAAAAAATCAAAAATATGCTAAATAATGAAAAATGTGCTAAATAATGACAAATGGTTCCTCAACATCCCGGCCCCCCCCTGAAACTCTGTTTCAGAATGTGGTAGGGCTGCAATCTTCGTGATGGGTCGTATAATCTCTCCAGAAACGACCTTGAGCTTAACTGCCCGTACTAATCCATCCTCTCCTGGGTACACCTCGATTACGCGTCCTAGATTCCATGTTGCTGGAGGCGTATTCGAATCCTTGATGAGTACAATGTTGTATGCAAGGTTGTCTTCTCCAGGATCCCAGGGCCGTCCAAGTACCTTTGCTGTTGTTGTTGACATGTTGACTCTATCACCTTGCACGGTGCTCAATCGTGTGCTATTTGAGATCCATTTTCCCAATTCCAACTGTGAACGTGACATGAGTGCAACTAACTCAGTTTGAATGTCAATGAGTTCTTCCTCTGTCATGGCTCCTGTTAATACATCATCCACGTAGAAATCCTCAAGCAATATCTTAGCTGCTCTAGGAAACTCATGCTCGTGGTCCTTGGCAAGTTGCTCTAACAACTGGACTGCCAGGAATGGCACAGACGCAGTCCCGTATGTAACTGTGCAGAGTCTGAAGTGCTGCAATGGTGCTGACGGATCTTCGCTCCATAATATTCGTTGGAAATCCTGATGCTTAGCTGCAACCAGAATCTGTCTAAACATCTTTACAATATCAGCCGAAAATACAAAGTTGTGCATTCGAAACCTCATGCATACGTTGAACAGATTGCGTTGTATACATGGTCCAATATGAAGCGCATCGTTAAGAGACCGGCCATCTTGGTCTTGATATGAGCCATCAAATACCACACGCAGCTTTGCACCTAGCACCGGATGGTGCGGCATGTAGAAAACCTTCTTCGGAGTGGCGTCTTCTTCTACATCCATCTCCTTCATGTGGTCCAGTTGTATGTACTCCCTCATGAATTGTACATACCTTGATCGCAAAGCTGCATCCTTCATTAAACGACGTTCAACTGCCAAGAAGCGAGACTTGGCTCCATGAAAGGTGTCTGCGAACTCTGGGTTGTCCTGCTTGAACGGTAGCTCGACTATGTATCTCCCTTCAGCATTACGGGAGTGTGTTTGGACGAAATGAGTTTCCACTACATCATCTTCTGTATTTGCAGACGTGAACGATGGAACTTCCTCCAGTTCCGAGAACTGTTGCAACAATGTGTTGATGTCCATGGTAGCTAAGAGTGACGTAGTTGTAGTTGTAGTTGCTCCTCCCACTGATGTGATGATCCATCCAAATATGGAATCGATGGCGATTGTGTTCCCCTGGGCATTACACAACTTATCTCCAGTAAGAACCGTCCAAATGTGATCGTTACCAATCAGAATGTCGATTGATGCGTTGGTATTGAATGCGGCATCTGCTAGGGTGTAGCCGCTAAATATAGAGAGGTCTGCTGCGTCTATAGTTTCTCTCATCAGTGTCGAAGTAATGTTTGCAAGCACGTGCGCCTTGACCTCAAGCGATGCATCTGACACTCGCGACTTGATGTGTAGTGAACAGAGCCCTCTTGTCGTTTCTGCCTTGATTGATGAGATTCCAGATATGGAAATGCGAGAGTGTGAACGGGCCAGACCCAATGTCTGGATACAGCGTTCCGAAACGTAGGACAACTCCGAGCCGCAGTAATATGCGGCAAACAACGTCTTGTCCTCGAGAATAGCGCATATACACCTGCGCCGTTGGCAGTGTACTTCTCATATTTGCACCCTTGCCACATTTCGCAATGTTCATGGCGTTCGTCAGTGCTACTACTGTGCTAGCACCTGGTGCCTCATTTGACTCATCCTTCTGGTGCTGCTGTAGCTCACCCTTGTCTCTAGTGCTGCTTTGATCGAAATGCAAAAGTGAGTGATGTCGGCGCTTGCAATACTTACATGATGACTTCGATGTACAAGTGCTCACTCCATGACCAAGTCTCAAACAATTAAAACATATGTGTTTGGACTTTACAATGGCATATCGTTGCTGAATAGATAGGTCCAAGAACTGTGTACATGTCATCAATGCGTGCTCCTTGTTGCACTTAGCACAGCGCTTTGAAGTAGCGAGTAGCGCATGCGCGTTCCTGGTACCTCTGTCCTGTCTAGGCTTGCGGCACTGTCAAATAGACCCTTACACGCGTGCCCTTCCTTATAGTCTCCATCAAATGGTGCGATATGAATCCGCGGCAGTTCCCAATCCTTCGTTGATGGTCCTGCGACTTGCTGTGAGCCTGACGATGACTCGTTATCAACCTGCTGCGGTAGCAGTCGTTGCATTATGCGATCCATAGCCTCCTTTTGCTTCTGCTGCATTTGTTGTATTTGCATCTGAGATTGTTGCTGCATTTGCGTTTGAGATTGCTGCATTTGTTGTATTTGCGCCTGAGATTGTTGCTGCATTTGCGTTTGAGATTGCTGCATTTGTTGCAAAATACATTGGAGCACATTAGAAGTAGTATTGGCCTCTTTCAGTTTGCGGGGTTTGTACTCAGTGTGTAGTGCCTTAAGAAGGGCATAAGCTCGATCAAAGCGCTCCTCGTATGCGTTATTGTCACTTGCTGGATCCACATATCCCTGCACATCTTCATATTTATAAAGTTCGTCGCCAAGATTGACAAACTGCTTCCAAGCCTGAACCAGCATGTCCAATTTGATATCAATATCGTAGAATGTGCAGCCATCAGGCGGATGTTCCGCGTATACAGAAATACGCGTAATCGTTGCCTTCAATCTACTTCTGGCTCCCAGTAAAGTACGTAGATTTTCCATTGCAGCTTGCTGTGTTGCCCGCAGTCAATTCAAGTTGTTGTCCAAAGTAGCCAGTAGCACTTTTCCAATAGTGCGTACTAGTAATTACGTATGATGCCAAATATCGATACGTAAGAATGTGCAAATGCTGCGTCGCCAGCAGCAAAAACACGACAAGACAAAACACGCCACTTTTCCAATAGTGCGCGCCGCTTATTACGTATGATGCCAAATATCGATACGTAATTCCAAGAATGTGCAAATGCTGCGTCGCCAGCAGCAAAAACACGACAAGACAAAACACGCCACTTTTCCAATAGTGCGCGCCGTTTATTACGTATGATGCCAAATATCAATACGCAATTCCAAGAATGTGTGAATGCTGCGTCGCCAGCAGCAAAAACACGACAAGACAAAACATGGCACTTTTCCAATAGTGCGCGCTGTTTTCCAAAATCCAAAGTGAGTATTCAGTAGCAATGCCCAACGGCTCCGGCTCGAAGGACCAAATTTTATGATGAATAATTAAACATATCTTTATTTTATTTGAACTATATCAGCCAATTGCCGGTATGCTCAACTTGTCCGTTCGTTTGCTTACTCAATACTAACATAATTGTATCGACTTAACCGATAATTGATCTTGAAACAGCTGTTCATTCGCCGATAACAATTAAAGTTGCATATATACTAAAAAAATCAAAAATATGCTAAATAATGAAAAATATGCTAAATAATGACAAATGTTTCCTCAACAATGTCACATTATTTGTTCTTTTTCTAATATTAAAAAAAAACTGGTATTTTCTTGAATTGCTTTTTTAAATTCTTTCTCTAGTTTCTTAGCTGCTCCTACAAAATTCATATGATTGGAATATATGTTTAGGCATTTACCTCTCCTTGCTGGAAATCTTCTCATTGCAGCTAAAAATTCGTCTGACGATAAGTCACTAACTGCTTTTAAGCGTATCACTTTTGTTGCCATGCACACAAATACTGTTATGTACCCTTTATATGTTTTTTCCACGATTCTTAGAACATTTCATATAATAAGCCCTAGCATAGTCAATTCCTGTATTTAGAAATGGGTATGACATTGTGATTCTATCATAGGGAGATATGCCATTATTTGTTGTGTGGGTGTGTGATGATATCTTGTGCATGTAATACAATTACTTATATATATCTTTAGGCAGTCCAATTATCCAAAATTTCCTTTGAATATAGTTTCTTATTAAATTAATCCCACCGTGCAAGGTGATCGTGCGAGCATTATGTGAATTTTATGCAATTTCTTTTTTGTTATATTTTGGATACCGGCTCTTTTTACTAATTAAAAACAAACAGACCACCGTATTTATATTTACACATAAACATGCGTTCATATGCACGCTTTTCAGCATATTCTAAGAATTACAATTGCGATTGATCTGCTTTAGTTTCTTCAGTTTTGAATTTGTCACTTATCGCCCTTGTAGTACTACTTTGGGATATAATTTCAAAAATATAATTTAGATTTGGAAAATTGAATTTTATATGCAAGCTATGGAGTGTATTAAAAAATGCAAATTGGACGGGGCTCAGGGTATCTCCTAATCATCATTTTAATGTGTTTTTAAGGCGTGGGTTGTACATCGTTTGAGGTAGAGACTTCAAATTTGCTGTTTAGTTGCGTGTAATGAATACGGAGATTACGTTATCTTTAGATTTTGGATGTCACGCCCCATTCACCCCCAATAGCCACCCATTTGTAAAAATACTAAAGACTTGTGCTTTAGCAAAAACATACATATGAATGTCATTAATAAGTTGTGTAAGTTTGATGAAGTTAGTCCATCGCTAAGAAAAGTTATTAAATGATATTAAGCTCTTCACAGGGCTCAGGGTATCTCCTAGTCGAGCAGTCTCGACTAGAGCACTCTTACTGGTTAATTATGTGTATTGACTTATTAATTTTACCAATCAGTCTTCGACTAACACTCATCGCGATCGGTTGTCTGTTCTGATAAGCTCGTCTCACTCAGTTTCTATACACCTCTTCGTTCTCTCTTCCCTTTCTTGCTCGTTCTTTTGCACGCGGTCACATTCACACGAATAAGTCTGCGTACGCATAATACAGTCATGGCCCCGGGGCCACCTAACATAATGGAAAAGAGATTTTCACTACTAAGTGATAGTCCAAAAGCCAAAAAGAAAAGAAAAAACCAAAAAATCCCGTTTGACTTCCCCGAACTCCCCGAAAATACACCACCCGCACAGAACCCCAAATATATAACTTTGTCTGCTAAGAATGAGGAGAAACCTTTATCTGAATATTCTTGCTTCGCCATAAATAGGGCAATAAAGCTCATTAGCCCTGAAGTCCTTTCCATTTCGTCATTACGTGATGGCAGTCTTCTTTTGCTGGTAAAAAGGAAAGAAGTCGCTGATAGATTTATCACAACAAAACACTTACCGGGTATTTGTGAGGTTAACTGTAAACTGCACGACTCCCTCAATAATATAAAGGGCACAATCTACGCTCCGCTCCTCAACAATGTACCAGAAGAAGAAATTGTACAAGAATTAAAACTTCAAAATGTGGTCTCAGTATACAAATTTACCAAAAAATTCGATGGAAAAGTGAAACCTTCCGGTGTGGTACTAGTCACCTTCGAGTTATTTACACTTCCAAACAAACTTTCTATTGCCTGGAATAATGTTAAGGTAAGGGAGTATATTCCCAACTCTATGCGGTGTAAAAACTGCCAACTTCTCGGTCATACTGTTAAACATTGCAAAAATTCTGCTATTTGTGTTAACTGCAACCTCCCACCCCACCCTAATGATGAATGCTCCCGGACACAATGCGCAAATTGTGGTGCTGGCCATCCCGCATCGTTGCCTACGTGCAATAAATATGTTGAACAAAGAGAAATTCTGAAAATTAAAACTCGTAATAAGTGCAGCATACGTGAAGCCAAAACATTGCTTAACCAAATCAGCCCCTCTATCACTTCTTTATCTTTCGCCAAAGTAGCCGCCTCTGCGATCTCCACGCAAGCTAAAGATAACGCACACACAAAAACCATCATAAACAAAGATAACAACTTTACAACTGTAAACGAAAAGTCAATGCAGACAAATACCAACCAAAAATCTCTTTCATCTCCCTTATCTCCCCCCTCCACCTCAACACCAAAAACTTACGTACCAAAACAAAACAAACAATACGATAGCGAAAAAGCTACCGTTAACCAAAGCACACAGCATAATAATGATCTAGTTAATTCCAGATCTACATACGTACAAAACCAAACAAATGAAATAAATTCGGCAATTCTATTGCCCACACGTCTTGAATCGATTAATACAGTTTCGGACGAGTCAATGGATGACTCTTCCTCTTAACTTCTACTTCTCTTATCATAATTCCTTCTACACATAACATCTGCTTCTCTTTTATATCCCAATGTCTATTAAAATTCTAAATTGGAACATAAATGGATATATTAATAATTACCATGAACTTATTATATTAATTAAAGAAAAAAACCCAGATGTTATGTGCATACAAGAAACTCACTTAGCTAACACCGCTAAAAATATAATTTTCCCTAAACCATATATTGGTTATTTTAAAAACTCGAGTTCCATGCAAAAAGAAGGCATTTGCTTTCTAATTAAACGCCACATTCCCCATAATTAGATCTCAATTAGATCTCAACAAAAAAATTACTCTAATCAATGTATACATACCACCAATTAAATATTTTCATGAAAACGACCTTTTGGGTTTACTTGTCAATATTCGCACTCCATTACTAATTAATGGAGATTTTAATTCCTGGAGCCCTCTATGGGGATCTGCATGCCTAAACGCACGCGGCAAAAAAGTGGAAAAATTTATCTCTCAATCAAATCTCTCAGTTTTAAATAATGGATCACCAACCCACTTCTCAACCCACTCCACTTTTACTTGTGTTGATATTACCCTGGTTTCAGCTGATATTCTACACCGGTGCTCTTGGTCAATTGATAAGTTTTTACACGGCAGCGACCACTTCCCCAGTATAACCAATATTATCACACAATTTCGGCCCGAAAAAACAATTCCCACTGCAAAATACAAAACTGATGCAGCAAATTGGGACAAATTTAAGTTAAGCCTCACTTCCAGTTTAACAGATTGCTCATATGTCAACATCCATCATGGCGTAGCCAAGCTAACCAAAGCCATTCGCAAGGCAGCAAATGAGTCTATCCCCCAAACTAAAGGTATACCCCTTAGAGTTAGCCCTGTTTGGTGGAATAAGGACACAAAAAAATTGCGCGATGAAAAACAAAAACTGTGGCAGATCTTTAAGCGCAACATGAATACCATTAACTTAATTGCTTATAAAAAAGCCAACGCATTATTCAAAAGAGAAATAAAAATCGCTAAAAGATCAGCTCTGTTTAACTTCACATCCCGGATCTCGCCAAAATCCTCTATGACCCAAATCTGGACTGACGTTAAGCGTCTAACTGGCTCGCCCAGCGTACCACTGAAAAGCCTTAAAGTTGGCCAACTTGTATTAACATCTGCACAAGATATTTCAGAAGCGCTCGGCGTTATGTGGTCAAATCTTTCCAAAGACAATAACTTTTCGCCCGAATATATTCTTAATAAAGATATGACAATCAATAGAACTTACACCCCTACTAGTGTTAACCCTAAAGCTAAATATTTAGAGTCAAACATATCCCTATCCGAACTGAATGCATCACTTGTGCATACTAAAGGTAAAACACCCGGTTTCGACCGCATCTCATACCCTATCATAAAAAACCTCATTGATAACTTTAAACTCATGTTAATTAATATCTATAACGATATGCTACACAACGGTTCCTACCCCCACACATGGAAAATGGCAATCGTGTTACCTATTCCGAAACCAAAGAAGCCTGCGCATCATATTAATAGCTTTCGACCAATATCTCTTCTCTCCTGCCTTGCCAAGCTTTTTGAAAAAATTCTCTCCCGCCGCCTAATGTGGCTCGTCACAAAAAATAATCTTATTTCCCACAATCAAAATGCTTTTAAACGCAAACACGGAACGATCGACTCTCTCCTGCAGATCCATCATTTCGTGTCGGATGCCCTTTCAGAAAAAAATCATGTCTCCATTTTGGGAACTGATTTTGAAAAGGCGTTCGATCGCGTTGGTATACATGCTATTCTTAATCAACTTGACCTATGGAAAGTTGGTCCAAGGGTCTTTAATATAGTAAAGGGCTTTATGGCTCAACGCTCCTTTAGAGTTCGAGTTAATAATAAGTTATCAAATACCTACTGCCTATACAACGGCATCCCACAAGGCTCCCCACTCTCGGTATCTTTATTCATAATCGCCTTTGAAAAATTAAACTCGATTGTTCGTAATCACAAAAATATAAAACTCACAGCATATGCAGATGATGCTATCATTTATACGAAGATAAAAGACACTGTTGCCGCCAATAACGCTCTTAGCCGAGTCCTTAATGATATTAAAACGTGGGGAGACTTATCGGGTGCCACCCTCTCAATAGAAAAATGCAAATTACTGCATTTTTGCAGAAAGCGTAATTGTTCCATTGGACAAATTTCCTTTAATAATAATAACATAGAGTTAGTTAATAACCTAAAAATACTTGGAATTGTATTTGATAAGAACTTTAATTTTGTACAACACTGCCTAGAATTAAGATCCAACTTAGAATCTAGAATAAATATTATTAAATTTTTAAGTTCAAAATTTTCAAATATTCATATAAACACGCTAACATACATAACAAAAGCTCTTATCCTCTCCAAATTGGATTATGGTCTGCCAATCTACGGTTGTTGCTCCGACTCCACCCTCAAAAAAATTATGCCTCCATACCACACAGCCGTCCGGCGTAGCATTAATGCGTATCCAACCTCACCGATCAAATGTATCCTTGCGGAAGCTGGACTGCCCTCTATCAAAGATAGGTTGGTGGTATCTACAACAAACCTCTTAGCCAAACTCTGCACCACGCCAAATTTTCTACTACTAAAATGCTTCAAGAGCGCTATTGCAGCCAAAAAAAATTACAAAACAATATCCACTATAAGAAGATGTGCAGCTATCCTACGCAAGTCAAATATCCTCATACCATGTCATCCCAAGAAACCACCATGCAAGCCCCCTTGGCTACTGGAAGATGTTAATATCAATCTCGACATCCACGCTCATAAAAAGAAGAACACCAGCAGCGATACTTTCAAGCAACTTTATCGACAGGAAAGAGATAAATACCGAAACCGGACCTGGCTGTTCTCAGACGCTTCGAAATCTGGAGACTACACATCCTTTGCAGTGGTCTGTAATCAAAATGTTACCATAGCCCACGGCCTACTTCCAAATTACTACTCCATCTTCACGGCAGAGGCTTTTGCTGTTTTAAAAGCTTGTCATTTCGCTCAGAAAAACAAAGGCAAATTTATTATCTGCACAGACAGCTTGTCCACACTAACTGCAGTACAAAATCTCAACTGCTATAACGATATTATCAGTGACATCCGCAGCTTATGCATCGCAAACAATGTTGTGCTTATTTGGGTACCCAGTCACCAAGGAATCCCTGGCAATGAAAACGCGGATACAGCAGCTAATTTAGTTGCACAATATCCAACCATCATGCATATTCCATTAGCTGAGACTGACATCCGCTTACAACTTATTCGGCACGCCAACATAACTTCATGCGACTGGAATAACTTCCACCATCGCTACAAAACGTACAACGCTACTGGACTTAGCAGCAAATATCCCCCCAATACCCGAAAACAGGAGTGGTCAACTTTTGTTCGTCTGCGTATTGGACACACACAATTTTCACACGGTCACCTACTTACGGGCTCTGCGCCTCCTCTTTGCAGCTGTAACAACAACAGCAACACACGTAAAACGGTAGACCATATACTTGACCAATGCCCAACCTACCAACGGGAGAGGATAAGACTCTTCGGCAACACACCTCCTACCACACTACTTAGCGAACCTACAGCTGTAAATATTAATTTAATTGTTAAGTTTATAAATCTTTGTAATATTTTTCATCCAATTTAACTTCCAACATTCACGTCGATGGCCCTCGTAGCTAGCACGTTTAATAATTTTTAGATTTATATTTTTTATATTATCTAATAAATAAATAATAATAATAATACAAAGAAGCGGCTGAAAATGCAAACACAATTCAAGCACAGATTTGGTTGAAGAATTTGCTAGAATGAATGGCCTTGAATGTATTTGTGCACATGCATTGTAAACTCGCTTGCACATTTCAATGTATGTGTATTTGTAAATGTTTTTTGCTGCGCGTCGCTGCTTGCCACGTGCGTGTGATTATTGGCCAAACGTTTTGTTTAATAAATCGGGACTGACTTAACGGAATTTGATGAAACTTTCAGCATATGATTCTATTGAATTTTTTACATTTTATAAAAATGCTAATTTTTTTTTTTTTTTTTTTTTTTTTTTTTTTTTTTTTTTTTTTTTTTTTTTTTTTAGTTACTTGAAAAATTCGATTGGAAATTTAATTATAAAGTTGTTGAATATAATTCAATGAAATGGTTGACCAAGCTCGTTTGATTCCTTCGACTAACTCTGTCTTTGTACTATACTGCTTTCCAGACTCATGCACTTTCCTGACCAACCATCCCCAGACGTTTTCAATGATGTTAAGTGTTATGTGAATATGGTGGCCACTCCATGAGATCAATTTTTTGACCCTGCATCCATGACTTCACGGAGCGAGCTGTGTGAATTGGAGCATTGTCATGCTGGAAAGTCCATTGCAGGTTTTGGAAATGCGGAAAAGCCGATTCAACATGTTGTTGGAGTCATGTGCGTTCATACGCCATGTCAAAAATAGTTTCGTGTCAAACATGAGAAATGTGATTTATAGGCAAAAAAGACACATTTTTGTATGCAAAATTTAAAATAAAATTTTTTTTTTTAATTTTTCAGATAGTACTCATCCACAGAAGGGGAATAAATATCTAACAAGCTTAAGTTCTCAGGGTTGCTTTTATCTGTTTATGCAAAAAAAAAAAAACAACACCCTTCAATAAACGCTGCGCGTAAATTTGACCTTTTTTAGTGCATTTTATGCCGATTTTGTGTTAGGTTTTTACTGTAGAAACCCAAACGGGCAGATTCGGGCAGCCGATCTTTTGAACATTGTGTAAAATACATTAACAATTATCTGTATATAAGTCGAAAAATTACGCAAAAAAATGTACTAATTTTTGAGGTTAACTATAATGACTCCTAAATTAATTATCATAATAACATACTTTTTCTTTTATTGAAAATATACCAACGATATTTAAACATCAACAATTTGTGCAATATTTTTCCTGCAATTCATTTGAAAAGTGGAACATTTTTTACAAAGTTTCTCTGTTTGATTAAATTTGGCAAATTGACAATACTTTGGAGGTTCATAACTATACTTAAAATTCATCTATTTTCAAAAATCAATCAAAATTTGGATTCTTCATCTAGGGTTAATTTCCAATCATGTGACACCAAGAAATCAAAAATCAATTATTTTACTTATTTTTGCCACGCTTTGCCGGCTGAGGCCCAACTGTGCGTCGATTAACCGACCAATCGTTTTAACACTGCGCATAGACTCTTAGGGATCCACATTCAAGTGGACACACAGATTCCACATACACTAGAAAAGTGTTTGTGTTCCAAATTTATAGTTGCACTTGTTTATTGTAACTTGGTAACTTTGCAACAAACCGTTAAGTATTTACTTAACATATTGAACATGCTACACTTTGTCGGCTCGTCTCGTTGCCATTATGAAGAATAAATATAATTTATGGGGCCTGTCATGCCTCCTTTGCCCAATGCATATAAAAATAAACAAGTAAGAGTGCTCTAGTCGAGACTGCTCGATTAGGGGATACCCTGAGCCCTGTAAAGAGACAAATATCAAATCATTCTATGATTTTGTATGCATACATACAAACAACACATACACACATACATATGCACGCACGCATATGCGCGCGCTCTGCCAACTGCGCAGTTGACGCAGCGACTGCGCTTGGGCTGCAATGTGGGCATTACTATGGGAACTTAATTGTTTAATACCTTTTTTTAGCGATGGACTAAGTGCATCAATCTTTCACAACTTACTAATGGCATTCATATGTGTGTATGTGCCAAAGCACAAGTCTCTAGTATTTTATTTGCGCTTTTTACAAATAGGGGGCTATTGGGGGCGAATGGGGCGTGGCATCCCAAATCTAAAGATAATGTTATCTACGTATTCATTACAGGCAACGACACAGAAAATTTGAAGTCTCTAGCTCAAAAGATGTAGAAACCAAGCCTTCAAAACACACTAAAATTATCGATAAATGCTCATAAAATCGAAATGGAATGAGTATTCGAAAAAATTTTATAAACTTGTGCAGCGTATGGTATTATCGAGTATTCATGTAAATTTTCAAGTTTCTACGTTGCGTACTTAAAAATATCTCAGCGTTCACACGGATGGACGGACGGACAGACAGACAGACGGACGGACGGACAGACGGACAGGGCTATATCAACTCGTCTTGTCGCGCTGATCAAGAATATATTTACTTTAAGGGGTGTGGCACGCCTCCTTCTGCCTGTTACATACATTTTCACAAAACCATTATACCCTGATTTCCCATTTTCAATGGGCTCAGGGTATAAAAAGCAACTTTGACCGTTTTTAAACTCGATTTGTATTTTAGCGATCTCGACTTTGTTTTAATTGTCACTTTTGCTGACTGTGGAACATTTGTATGTGTGAAGGCTTTTAATTGCATAAACGATATTGCATTAGAATTGCATTTATTATTAATAATTTAGGGTTTATTGTTACGAGACCTGCCAACATTTATATAAGATTAAATTACTTATTACCAAATCAATTTTAGTTTCCTTTTACTTAAATTATTGGGCTTACCAAAATTTTTCTCAGTTAGCCATTAACAATTTTTTCTTATCAAAATTTTAACAAACTGATGAACAAGTAAGAGTGCTCTAGTCGAGACTGCTCGACTAGGAGATCCCCTGAACCCTGTGAGGAGCTAATATTCGAATCATTCTACACTTATTTAATGCATGAAACAGCAACATATTCACACACAGATATGTATGCACACATAAGCGCGCGCTGTACTAACTGCTTATTTGCATTTTTTGCGAAGATCACATAATCTTCGTATTTATTACAGGAAACTACACGGCATATTTGATATATCAAGCTCAAACGATGTACACACCACGCTTAAAAAACGAATTTTAATTATCGATATATGTCGATAAAATAAATGATAAACTCTAGCGTATGGTATATTGCATATTCATGTAAAATTTCAAATTTCTTTAATATGTACATTCGATGATCTGAGCGTTTTCACGGACGGACGGACGGAAATGATTATATATACTTTACGCGGTGTGACATATTTCCACACGTATATAGAAAACCATTATACTCTGACTTCCCACTTTGAATACCCAATATAAAGATCGATTGATCAAATCCATTGTATGATACACATACACAGCAGTAAGATCGCCTTTTCCGCTGACAGAGTGAACTAACATTAATTCAAAATATATTGAACGTAAGACCAAGATTTGATCGCAGCAGGGGAAGTCATTGAACACGTGCAACTTTCCTTTTGAAAATGGTTTGGAAAAGAGGAAAAGAAGAAGGTCGTTACTATTGTTGATAGCTATGTAAGCTATTATAAAGTTTCCCATCAAACGCACAGCGACCGCTTGGTACAACCACTGTTTTGAGGTTTTTTTTTTAATATTTCAACTGCGTTTTCGAAGCCTATTGGTTTTGTTGCTTGTTGCCATTGCCATTGTTGTTGTTGACTGCTTCTGTTGTTGTTGTTGTTATTAAGTGTACCAAGTTCATCTGACGTTGCTGTCCCGATTTAACGCTATCAGCGTACGTAACTTACGTCATACAACAACAACGAGTTGCCTATCGTCAAAATCGAAGATTCAAAAACTTCAACGCAACAACAAAAAAAAACGGTCACTGGACAATACTGTACAAAAATGTAATGGGTGAAGTATTTTAGGAACACTTTACTACTGTACAGTACTATGCTGTAAGAAATAAATGTTTTCATGAAGATGTTTAGTGGACATGGATGGTAATGAGAATATATATGGTATATATTACTTTATAATGTTGATTTACGAACAAAAAATATTGTTTTTGTACTCGAACGTAGAAATTTTTCATAAAGGGTCATCAATCACAACTTACTGTACAGTGAGTTTACTGCACACCAAAACAGTGTGTAGTAAAAAACACTGCACACTAGTTTTAGTGTACTCATTAAGTGCTGCACAGCATGGGAGTGAGTTAGGCGACTAGCTGTCGATACAGATACATTATACAACATTCACTCACACCCATTTAAACTGTACACGAAAAAAGTGTACAGCTTTTTATAATGAATGATTCATTTGCCCATTTGGATGCATTCATGCAGATGTCTAGTATATACATATATCTATGTATACGGTCAACCGCACCGCTTATCCATTCACATAGTAATAGGGACTACTCTGGCTTTAGCTTAAAGCTTTGTTTGGTACTGTTTATAACTCTAACTCTTTCTTTGTACCTTCTTTCCTTCCTTCTCTATTTCTATTTCTATTTCGCTTTCTATTTCTATTTCTATTTCTATTTCTATTTCTATTTCTATTTCTATTTCTATTTCTATTTCTATCTCTATTTCTATCTCTATTTCTATCTCTATTTCTATCTCTATCTCTATCTCTATCTCTATCTCTATCTCTATCTCTATCTCTATCTCTATCTCTATCTCTATCTCTATCTCTATCTCTATCTCTATCTCTATCTCTATCTCTATCTCTATCTCTATCTCTATCTCTATCTCTATCTCTATCTCTATCTCTATCTCTATCTCTATCTCTATCTCTATCTCTATCTCTATCTCTATCTCTATCTCTATCTCTATCTCTATCTCTATCTCTATCTCTATCTCTATCTATATCTATATCTATATCTATATCTATATCTATATCTATATCAATATCAATATCTATATCTATATCTATATCTATATCTATATCTATATCTATATCTATATCTATATCTATATCTATATCTATATCTATATCTATATCTATATCTATATCTATATCTATATCTATATCTATATCTATATCTATATCTATATCTATATCTATATCTATATCTATATCTATATCTATATCTATATCTATATCTATATCTATATCTATATCTATATCTATATCTATATCTATATCTATATCTATATCTATATCTATATCTATATCTATATCTATATCTATATCTATATCTATATCTATATCTATATCTATATCTATATCTATATCTATATCTATATCTATATCTATATCTATATCTATATCTATATCTATATCTATATCTATATCTATATCTATATCTATATCTATATCTATATCTATATCTATATCTATATCTATATCTATATCTATATCTATATCTATATCTATATCTATATCTCTATCTCTATCTCTATCCTATCTATATCTATATCTATATTTTTCGTGCACTTAACAAGTAAGATTGCTCTAGTCGAGACTGCTCGACTAGAAGATACCCTGAACCCTGTGAGGGACCAATATCCCAGCAATTATACAGTTCTTTTATGAATGCATACAAACAACACATACATACACACGTATGCGTATGCGACTGCGCTTGGGCTGCAGTGTGGGCATTACTATAGAAACTTACTTGTTACAAAAATTTTTTTAGAGATGGACTCTATTATGATTGACATTCAAAGCACAAAGTCCAGTATTTCTAGTATTTGATTTTTGCAAATTGGGGACAAAAGAGGCGTGTCATCCAAAATCTAAAAATAACAAAGTCTCCCAGTCGTCGACTAGACCTCGTACCGTACGGTTGTGTTATCGTAAAGTTCAGTTCACAGCTTATCAATTTTTCAAGCGCCTATTTTCTTTTTGTACACTTATTCTTCACCTCTCAATATACACAGAAGCATAGAAGCATAGAAGCATAAAGTAAGTCAAATACACAGTTATGCCCACCGGGCATTATAGTCGAGGGGCGAATCGCTTTGCAATACTAAGCGATAGCCCCAAATGCAAAAGAAAAAAGCCTACACCACTGTCAGAAGCTTTCCCAGAACTCCCAACTCCCAACTTACCTAATCCCAAATTTATTATTATGTCAGCCACCGACACTAAAAACCCTATCTCCACATACTCCTGTTTTGCCGTAGAGCGTGCCATTAAACTCATCAGCAAAAATATAATAAAAATTAACGAAATGCGGGACGGAAACCTTCTACTATTCGTACAGAACGCAACAGTAGCAGAAAAATTCATCGCTGCTAAAGAACTCCATGGTATTTGCCAAATATCATGTGAATACCACAAAAACCTTAATTACTGCAAAGGCACAGTATATGCCCCATGCCTAAACAACGTCACAAAAGAAGAAATACTGAAAGAACTTAAGTCTCAAGGAGTAGTTGATTTATATAAATACACCAAACTCATTGATGGCAAAACCATCCCTTCTGGAGTAATACAGCTCACCTTCAACTTATACAACCTTCCAACAAAAATGCAAATATCATGGCACGTTGTGAAAGTTAAGCAATACATACCCAACCCAATGCGATGCAAAAATTGTCAGATAATAGGCCACACAGCAAAGTATTGTAAATCAGAAACAGTTTGCGACCCATGTGGACTACCTGTTCACCAACCAACTCAGTGCACTCGCACTTTCTGCGTGAACTGTAAGGGAGACCACGCAGCTAGCAGCAAAGACTGTCCCAAATTTAAAGAAGCGCAAGAAATCATTAAAATAAAGACCACAGATAAATGCACTATGTATGAAGCCAAAACGAAATATTACAAACAATACACACAGACACCGACAAATATTAAAAAATCATTTTCAGAAATAGCTGCTAAATTAACACCACAAAAAGAAGACGAGACAAAAATCTTACCATCCACCTCCAATAAAGAAAATAATTCAAAAGACAAAATAAAAACTAAAAGCACACTCGAAAAACCCTTTGACTCCACAAGCACAAAATATACAAAAGAAACGCACGAACATAGCACAAACAAACCAAATAAACAAACACTCAACATAGCAAAACGCTCAAATCACAAAGACAAGATTAACTTAAGCGACTCAGAAACAGACATAGACATCACTTACGAAAGAAGTAAATACAAAACGAACAACGAAAATTACTCAACGCTCTCTGATACGGATAGTATCATAGAAGACGTTGAGTTGTAACAAAACCTCTCAAAGCTTTCAAAGTTCGCTCTCTTTCTCGTTCTTTGCGAAAGCCTTTAAGCAAGAGCAAGAGAGAGATTATAAAACTAACACAAAAACTAAAACAAAACGGATCAACACATAACATAACATAATGACTATAAAAATATTACAATGGAACATAAATGGATATAAGTACAAATACCATAATCTCTCTCTATTAATAAAAAACCAAAACCCACATATAATAGCTCTACAAGAAACCCATATAACCGATCCCAGCTCAAAAATTCCCATACCAACCCAATTCTCGCTTTATCAGAAGAATGATATTAATCCGGCAGCTCCTAAAGCCAACAGAGGAGCAGCTCTTCTAATATCAAAAAATATACAACATAGAATAGTAGATCACCGGTCAAACATCTTAGCAATATGTGCCGAAATACAAGCTAAATTACCGTTTGTAATTATTAACATTTACCTTTCTCCCACGGACAAGTTCACAGAGCTAGACCTTCACAACCTGATAAACAGTTTTAATAAGCCAGTTTTGTTGCTAGGAGACTTCAACGCCTGGCATTCCCTCTGGGGATCACCCTCAAACAATCCAAGAGGAAAAACTATTGCAAATTTTGTACACAACAGTAATCTAATAGTTCTAAACAAAGGAGACCCCACACACTACTCCACTCATAACACTTTCACACACGTTGACCTAGCCTTTTGTTCACCACCACTTAACCTTAACGCCACCTGGGCTATATATGAAGATCTATATGGAAGCGACCACTACCCAATATGCATACAAATCTTTCCCACAGCAAATACAAAAACATTTTATAAAACACATAGATATAAACTTCATTCAGCGAATTGGGAATTGTTCCAGGAGAATATAGACGCACTAACACATAGACTAATTATAACACACAACACTAATCAAACAGCCGCCAAATTCCTCAAAATAGTCAAGGCATCTGCTAACAAATCAATACCCACATCTAACCCCAACAGAAAGAAAAATTATCACATATACTGGTGGAACCCAGAACTTGAAAAATGAAAAAAAGAAAAAATATAATGTTTAAATAATTTAAGAAAACACTTAAGCACAGAAAACATGCTAATCTACAAAAAAGCGAACGCAAAGTTTAAATATACAGCAAAAATTGCCCAAAGAATTAGCTTTGCTAAATTCACAGAAGACATAAGCCCTAGCACAACAACTAAATCACTCTGGGACAAAGTTCACAGGCTCTCGGGGATTCATAAAATCACACACATCCACTCAATACAAACAGAAACAGGAAACACATGCGATCCGGAAAAAATAACCGAAGCATTTTGCAAAACCTGGTCAAATTATTCAAACGACTCAAATTTCTCACAAACCTTCATAAATAATAAACAACAGCACATAGCCCAAACATCCATCACATACACTCCAAGAAATAGAGCTAAAATCATCGAAAAACCCATAACACTTCTAGAATTACAATCCTGCCTAGATACCCTTAAAGGATCCACTCCTGGACAGGACAATATCACTTATCAAATAATTAAAAAGCTCCCACCATCTGCAACAAACAAACTCTTAGAGCTCTATAATATTATACTTGATACCAGCAATATCCCCCAACAATGGAAAATTGCAACAATAATACCAATAAACAAACCAAATAAACCAAAGCACTTACTTAACAGCTATCGCCCAATATCTCTCCTCCCCTGTATTTCCAAAATCCAAGAAAAAATTATATCAAAAAGAATTATGTGGATGCTTAACCAAGAGAACCTCCTATCTCCTAACCAATATGCATACAAGCAAAACAGGTCGACCATGGACCCCCTACTTATAATAGATAACTTTATTTGTAACAGCTTAGCCACAAAAAATCACATATCGGTGCTTTCAATCGATATGGAAAAAGCTTTTGACAGGGTGGGATCTCATTGTATCATACAGCAACTATATGATTGGAAATTTGGTCCAAAAATCATCAATTACATTCGAAGCTATCTAAACAACCGTAAAATACGAGTTAAAGCAAATAACACCTTATCTAAGGAAATGGGCTTAAAAAATGGCATCCCACAAGGCTCCCCACTTTCAGTCACGCTATTTCTCATTGCTTTTAATAAATTAAATCATTTGATAAACCAAAATTCATTCTTCAAACACACTATGTACGCAGACGAACTTTGCCTCTTTTTCAATCCAAGCCCCGGCTACAACACCCAAATAAATAATTTATTTTCTAAAAGTCACCACTGGTGCAATATTACAGGAACAAAAATATCAGCAGAAAAATCCACGCACCTTCATATATGTAGAAAACATAATTGCACTAACATAGATATTACAATAAATAATGTAAACATACCAAAAACAAAACACCTCAAAATTTTAGGTTTAACATTCGACAATAAATACAATTGGAATGAGCATATCAAAGCTTTGACAAACTCATTAAATAATAGATTAAATATAATTAAATAATTTAAGTAGCAATAAGTTAAAAAGCAATACATCATCTCTCATTAATATAACTAAATCAATAATACTCGCCAAGATTGATTACGGTCTTTTAATTTACGGTAAAACAAACAAAACAAATCTCGCAAAACTTTCCACTCCCTACCATTCCTCCATCAGACTCTCATTAGGCGCCTTCCGTACTACTCCAATAAAAAACATGCTGGCAGAAACAGGACTCCCCGATTTAGTCACTAGATTCAAATGGAGCATTGGACGACATATTAAAAACATCACAAATACACGTGGTTCCTCTTTACAAAGCACACTCCTCAAGCAACTTAAACGGAAAAGAGCAATCAAAAAGCCATCCAGCTAGAAATGATCATCAAAGAAGCTGCAGCTCTTAACATATTCTTGTCATCAGAACGCAAATACAAAGAAAAATTCCCACCTTGGACAAGAAACAGTCACGCTATACTGTTAGAGCTCTCGGAATTTAAAAAAGACAATACACCAGACGAAGTCTACAGAAAAAGTTTCGACAAAATCAGAAACGAATACAAGGCATGGACTTTTCTCTACACGGACGCTTCTAAACTCAACCACATAACTGCCTTCAGTGTTGTCACAGAAGACAACAAAATTTTAAAATCAGCAGTCACACCTTGGCACTCTTCAATTTATACAGCGGAAGCGGAAGCTATCCTCTGTGCGGTGGAATTCACTCTAAAACACACAAAAATTAAATATGTTATCTGCACAGACTCTCTCTCCACCTTACTAGCCATAAAAAACCCAAACACCTATCAACCCACAATTGCAAAAATTCGGGACAAACTTAATTCAAATCAAAAAAAGATCAAACTACTCTGGACACCTGGACATGTTAAAATAAAAGGAAATGAGCTGGCAGACACAGCTGCTAAAATGGCCACACTTTCACCATTGCTCCTACACAACATCAACAACAAAAAAGATATCAATAAATTGATAAACGTTACAACCAAAGAAACACTCAAAACAATCTGGAACGACTACTCACACTTCTACAAAACGATCAACCCTGCAAGAGAACCTACACATTTCCCAACTAAAACAGATAGGAAACACGTAATAAAATACACAAGATTCACACTTGGACACACAAAACTAACTCATGAACACATTTTCACCAAAGCACCTGCTCCTATTTGCTCATTTTGCAATAGCGACGCCTTGACAACAAAACACCTACAACTGCAATGCCAACACGTAACGAATATCTGCAAATCCCTTAATTCTCCCACACTCAATATCCTTATCTTAAAACCCAATAAAGCAAATATAGAAAATTTTATAAAATAATCAACAAACTAAACATAGATCTATAATGTATATAATAGAAATAAGGAATATAATGTAAGTAATATATATAATGTAAATAACGCCTGAAGGCCTTTGTCGCTCTGGCTTAAAACAAATTGTTATTTAGAATTAATTCTTGGTAACAATAAATAAATAAATAAATAATAAAATAAACAAAGTCTCCATATTCATTACACGCAACTATGCAGCAAATTTGAAATCTCTAACTCCAACTATGTCTAAGCCATGTTTAAAACACGATTTAACATGATCGATAAATGCCGATAACAACGAAATAAGATGAGTTATTGGAAAAAAAATTATAAGTTCGAGCGTATGGTATACACGAGTGTTCTATAAAATTTTAAGTCATAAGTACATAAGCTATTGCTTTCGAGGATTTCACCGTTCACACGGACGGACAGACGGAAAGGGCTTTATTGACTCGCTTTGTCGCGCTGAACAAGAACATATATACTTCATGGGGTGTAGCATGTCTGTTTCTGCCTCTCACATACGTTGTCACAAAACTATTATATCCTGCTTACCCAGTTTCAATGGGCTCAGGGTATAATAAAAAGAAGACAATTAGTTAGGAAACTTTAGCTGAAGGTGTTTGAATATTAGATATTCTGATTGATTGATTCTTTTGGTTTGTCCGGAAAGTAATTGCCGATTTTTTCTAAAGAAAGAATAATATATATATATATATATATATATATATATATATATATATATATATATATATATATATATATATAATATATATATATATATATAATTTTTATTAAAACTTAGAATGAACTTTGATCAATTATATATTTTCCATTTTGTTCGATAACCTTTTGCCATCTTTCCGACAAATTCATTACTGCGTGCTCATAGAACTTCTGACTTTTATCCGCAAAAAACTGAACCAAGTGCGATTTTATAGCCTCGTCATTGCCGCAAGTTTTAATATTTAAGGATTTCTGCAAAAATCGAAACAAATGGCAGTCTGACAATGCAAGGTCAGGGGTATATGGTGGATGCATCAAAAGTTCCCAGCCAAACTCTGTCACTTTTTGGCGAGTGACCAAAGATGAATGCGGTCTAGCGTTGTCCTTATTAAATACACCACCATTACGGTCGCTTCTCGTTGATGGCTGTATTCAATTTATCCAGTTGCTGACAGTAGACATCCAAATTAATCGTTTGGATCCTCTGAAACAGCTCAAAATATTCCACAGCCTTCATGTCCCACCAAACTGACAGCATAATCTTCGTTTGGTGAATATCAGCCTTTGAAGTCGCTTGTGGCGCTTCAACATGCTTGGACCATGATCGTTTTCGATTGACGTTATTGTAAACAATCGATTTTTTATCACCAGTGATAATCCGCTTCGAAACGGATCGGTTTCATTGCGTTTAGGATGCATATCACAAACGTTGATTCGGTTTGTTAAATAAATTTCTTTAAAATTCATGTGGTACCCAAATATCAAGCTTTTTACCAGTCCAAGGCTCTTTAAATGATAGGCATCGGTTGATTTCGGTATATTTAACCTCTCTCGAATCTCAAAAAAAAAATTACATGACGATCCTTCGATTAAAGCTTTGATAACGTCTTCATCGACATCACTTGGCCGTGTGGGATAGAAAACCTTTTTCTACCCAAAATGGACGGAAGTTATATTTCAATTGAAAGATAAAAAACCGCGCCTGTGTGCTTTGACAACAATGGTTTATTTGTGACTAACTTAGATATGGTACCTATGACATAGATATGGTACACGTACTTATCGATACATATCGCATTGCTAAAGATGACATTTTCAACAGGCCGAACTGAGCGTGGTTAATCTTAAAGTGAAAAATGTCCAGAACGGAATTTGATAAACCAACTTCGACACGGTCTTTCTTTTAAGGCTTTATCACACTACAAATCACGCAACTTTTTAACTATCTGCACCGCGCTTTTTCTTTTATGGAAATAATAAAGTAAAATATGACGAAAATTCTCTTTTGTGGCCTCCATATAAAAATTGACGCCAAACAAGCAAATATAAACAAAATTAAGCGCACTTTTTTCTAAAACAAGCTTAAAGTGACAGCTAATAACTGTCAAAAGAAAAAATTAAAATAAATACTCACAAGCTGTACAAAACAATTATCAACGCCGTCTATTTGTAAAATCGATAATGACTTTTCGGACAACCCAATATAAGAAATTTAAAAACAAGTAAGATTGCTCTAGTCGAGACTGCTCGACTAGGAGATACCCTGAGCCCTGTGAAGAGCCAAATATCAAATCATTCTACGCTTTTTTTATGCATACATACAAACAACACATACACACATACACGCACGCATAGGCGCGCGCTCTGCCAACTGCGCAGTTGACGCAGCGACTGAGCTTGGGCAGCAATGTGGGCATTACTATGGGAACTTAATTGTTTAATATGAATCAAACTTTCACAACTTATTAATAGCATTCATATGTGTGTACACCTAAATCTGTTTTTACACGGTAGATTGGTTCCAGAAAAGCCGTGTAAAAAAAATCGTGTAAAAAAAGACATTGATCGTATACAAAAATGGGTGATTTGTTCAAAATATCTCAGCGTTCACACGGACAGACGGACGGACGGACAGACGGACGGGGCTATATCGACTCGTCTGATCAAGAATATATATACTTTATGTTGTGTGGCACGCCTCCTTTTGCCTGTTACATATATTTTTACAAAACCATTAAACTTTCCCATTTTCAATGGGATAAACCGCATGTTTATTTAAACAAGCTACAGTTTTCTAGTCAACACGGGTCAACTAGGAGATTCCTTGAACCAACCAATCTTGACTAGATCACTATTACTTGTTTCAGATGGACTATCTTCATCTATCTACATCAAACTTTCACAACTTATTAATGGCATTAATATATATGTATTCGTCAAACCGCAAGTTTCTAGTATTCGAAATATGCGAAGGGGGCGTGTCGTCTAAAGATAACATAATCTCCGTGCTCATTAGTGTACGCATGTGATTTTTTTTATGTAGTTATACAAGAATCGTTGAATAAGTAAAATATCAGCTTTTAAAGTGTATTTTGTAGTCGAGCAGTTTCAACTATAATTACAAATTTCAAGTAATAATATACAATAGATTAATGAGTATCTCAATAATTCCAGCCAATTGAAATGTAATGCTTTACCTTACAAAAAAGTTCAATTATATATTTAATTCAATTGTCTCTCATGAAATTATATTTATCTGTAACATTTATGCTGTCCCTTAAAATTGAACCGTATTGAACTCTATAACAATTTATATATTTATATCATATTTAATTAATTTGTATAAATATGTATTTTTATCTGCATCTGCGATGCGGACTGTACGGCGTCACTTACCAGCAAACCAGTTTCGACATTTGGTATTAAAATTATCTTGGAGCCATCCATCAAGTTGTGAGATCTAAGCGTTCCATCCTGTAGCTCCCTATAATTACCAAATCGCAACTCGCATTAGCATAAGTAATTCTCTGATTAAGAAATGTCTCTAGTCGAGAGTGCTCGACTAGGAGATACCTTGAGGCCTGAGAGGAGCCAATTTTCCAATCAGAGTATGCATGCATACAAATGCTCTTGGGCTGCAGTGTGTGCATTCATATGGGAAATAAGTTGTTAAATAACTTTGCTTGTAAATGGACTATCTTCATCAAACTTTCAGAACTTACTAACTGTATAATTGCCAAAGCACAAAAAGTCCCTACGATTTGAACAACGTTTTTTCCAAATTTGAGGCCATAGGTACAAATACACATGAAACTAAATACAAAATGTATTTACCTCTATCGACAGTTATCGAAAGAAAGACTAAGAAAAAGACTAAAGAACTAAGAGATGGACAAACGGCCATGGCTAGATCGAATTAGCTCGTCGACCATATCAAGAATATACGTTATGGGGTCTGCCATGCCGCCTACATTCCATACATTCTAAAATTATGCCCCAGTTTCACATATGTAATAGGTTGACGGTATTTTGCCTCTATTTCTAACACTGTGGGATATATAAACTTGTACAGTTTGCTACGCCCCCACGTGCGATAGATATACCCGTCATATCTTAATGACAACAAGTGAATATATAGCATCAAGTGTTCACAATATAGTAGGCTTTAAAAAAACACTATATAATAATATACACTGCGCGTCACACTCATTTTCTTTTCGTTTTTTCTCTTTGCCTATTGCACGCATCTTCTTAGTTTTTGTTTTGATTATTTTACCACCATATGCGATCTCTCTCATAATGAAACAAAGTTCGGGAGAAGAACCGTTATGTTTTATTTTCTATTAAAGCTATTTTCGGAAAGAATGCGTGCACTTATTTTGCGTCATCAGATTAGCGCCGACAAATGCAATTTCAGATATCTTGCTTATTATGACAATTACAGTCACCAAATTTTTAAGCTCAATCGGTTCAATATCTTTAAATACATGTGCACTTTGGGTAAAGGAACAGTTTTATCTTTGGTTGAAAAATCAAAGATTGAGGCATACTTTGCATCTGGACTATCCATCAAGATGAGGGAAAAAACAGAACGTTCTCTTAGGGCGAGACCTAAAGCGTAATACTCGTTTCCCACAGGGGCATCTGGTATTTTAAATTTAATAATTTATCTCAAATTTTGCATTTATGTAGATTCATGTGAATTTTATGCAATTTTAATTTTTGCAAATATAACTATGTGAATGAATTAGCATTTTTATAAAATGTAAAAAATTCAATAGAATCATATGCTGAAAGTTTCATCAAGTTCCGTTAAGTCAGTCGCGATCTATTAAACAAAATGTTTGGCCAATTATGACACGCACGCGTTAAGCAGCGACAGCAAAATACATTAACATTTACACATACATTGAAACGTGCAAGCGCGTTTGCTTTTGCACGGTCACAAATAAATTCAGCGCCATTCATTCTAGCATATTCTTCTACCAAATTTGTTATTGAGTTGTGTTTGCATTTTCAGCCGCTTCTTTAGTTTTGTATTTGTCAAATATCGCCGTTTATACGCATACATTTAAACCGACCACCGTTTTTGTATGTACACATATAAATACATACGTTCATATGCGCGCATTTCAGCTTTTTCTAAGAATCACAATTGCGATTGATTTATGTTTATATTGTGTTTGCATTAACAGCAGCTTCTATAGTTTTGTATTTGTCAAAAGTCGCCCTTGTAGTGAAGTAGTTTCGGATTTGCCAACAGGCAATGCAAAACTGATGTGGCGCAGCAGGTAGATGAAAAGCGTGTAAGCAAAAGGGTCCGCGTTCGAGACGCGGCGGCGACGGCATGAAAATAGTTGCGCAGCTGTTCGTGCCTACATGCATACATACATGATGGGTCCTATCGTCAATTTTTTTGTGTGTGAATAATTTTGTTCGGACTAAGTCGATTACACAAATATCGGTATTTGATATTTACATTTTTTGTCAGGGTCACACACACAATAAGAAAATAACATAACTGACCTAGGCTATACGAAAAATGATAATTTTACCAGATAAATTATTTGCAGAACTTCAACATTAAATCGAATTACATATATTTCTCAGAAGTGCCGTTTGTCGTCTTAGCAATTCTTATTAAGCTTATTTATATAGGTGGCACAGGCATGTGAATTTTGCAGCTGGGCGTTACAAATTTTGTTGCCAATTTGCCACGCCCCCAGTAGGCGTAGACATATCATATTTGGCAAGTTCCTAGAAGGAGTCTAGGGTAACGTAACTGCAAAGTTTGGATGCTTACACTCAAAAAATGTGAAAGTTACGGGGTATTTTTTCCATATACCACGCCCCCAAAGGGGCGTAAGATTTATTTTTGGGGAATCAATAGAGGAGGCGTCCAGTAACACAAACATCCAATTTTGAATCGTCTAGCTCTAAAACTGTAGGAGCTATAAGCTTTTTACGATTTGCCACGCCCCCTGAAGGCGTAGGTATGTCCGCCATATCTTTTCGATCTTGGGTTGCTTATCCGAGTATATATATCAAATTTCAAGTCTCTAGCATCAATAGTGCTCAAAATATAGCTGATCTTGTAAAATCACTATATATTCTGATCCGATTTGCCACGCCCCCAGTGGGCGTGGACATAAAATCTTTTTATGAATCTTTATAGAATCGTAGCGTTAAGTTACGTGCCAAATTTCAGCATTCTAGCTTTAAAACTGTAGAAGTTACAGTTTTCCCGATTTGCCACGCCCCCAATGGGCGATATATCCGCCATATCTTTTTGAGCTTGGGTGGTCAACGCAAGTATACATTCCGAATTTCAACTCTCTAGCTCAGCAACTAATATGATTTCTTGACTATGGGTGCAAGCATTTTCCGATTTGCCACGCCCCTAGTGGGCGTATAAGGAAAATCTTGACACTTTATAATTCGAGGGTATACACGAGTATTTGCTCCAAATTTGAAGTCTCTAGCTTCAATAGCGTAGAAAAATATTGCATTCATACGGACAGACGGACGGACAGCAAGACGGACATTTCACTAAACCAATATACTCTTTTTCCCTTTGGGAAACGAGTATAAAAAAAACACCACTCACTATACTGAGAAAACAAATGCGCTTAAATTTTGTCTAAGCGCACATGACGTGGTTTACCCGTTGGCGGTATGTTGTCTTTTCAGATGAAAAAAAATTTAATTTGGAAGAACCTGATGGTTATAACTATTATTTACATGATCTACGCAAAGAAGAACATCACTTGGATCGGTTGCATAGCCGGGTGGGGTGGGTGATGGTGTGGGGAGCATTATCATACTACGGCACTTGAGAGCTTCAATTTTTGACATCGCGCATGAACGCACATGACTACAACAACGTGTTGAAAACGGCTTTTCCGCATTTCCAAAACATTTTCCAAAACCTGCAATGGATTTTCCAGCATGATAATGCTTCAATTCACATTTTTCGATCCGTGAAGTCATGGATTCAGGGTCAAAAAGTTGATCTCATGGAGTGAACACCATATTCACCCGACCTTAACATCATTAAAAATGTCTGGGAAAGGTTGGTCAGGATAGTGTATGAGTTCGGAAAGCAGTATAGTAAAAAGACAGAGTTAGTCGAAGGCGGGACTACGCACTACTAATATTACTTAAAAATGATAGAAATGTAATATACAGGTGTTAAAATTTTATTCAACTAGAATGTATGTAAATCAAAAATAAATAAATAATTAAATAAATCAACAAAAAAAAGAAGAAGAAAAACAAACATCACCGCACCTGGACTCGAACCTGCATCTATTTACTTCATATGTAACGATAGAGCGCAACATCTCAACTAGCACGACCACCTCATGTTTATAAATTAAAAAAAAAAAAATTAAAAGTTACGCTGTCGTCACTGAGATTCGAACTCGAGACCTTTCGTTTACGCGCTTTGCGTCTATCCACTACGCTACACCAGCAATGCGTTTCTTGTTGGCAAAACGCAAAGTAGTACTACAAGGCGATATGTGTCAAATACAAAACTAAAGAAGATCAATCGCAAATGTAATTCTTAGAATATGCTGAAATGCGCGCATATGAACGTATGAGTATGTGTACATACAAAAACGGTGGTCTGTTTCAATGTAATTAGTAAAAAGAGCCGGTATCCAAAAAATAAAAAAATAGAAATTGCATAAAATTCACATGAGTATATATGCAAAATTTGAGGGGTCTAGCTCTAAAGGTGTGGGAGATAGAATTTTATAACCTGTTTTCGATAAGGTTTAAAATCGATAACAAAACAACCAAAATAGATATCGTTTTTTGGTAACAAACTTGACCTGCGCTTGCTATCCACAGACCCAACAAAAAAAATTCAAGTCTCTAGCTTGTCTAGATGCTTCAATCGTCTCGTTCAAACATACGGACAGACGGACGGACGGACAGACGAACAGGGCTAAATCGACTCAGCTGGTCGCCCTGATCAAGAGTATATACACTTTGTGGGGTCTGACACGCCGCCTTCTGCCTGTTACATACATTTAACAAAACTATTATACCCTGATTTCCCATTTTCAATGGGCTCAGGGTATAAAAATTAAAACTGGAGCTCTGATGGTTTATATTTTATTGAGGATTGAAGGTAAAAGTAAAGGGGGCGCTAACCTGATGACGCGCAGTGTATATATGATTATCGATTAGCTCACATGCCATTTCACCGTTCTGACTTTAAAACTGTGATGATACAGTTTTACTCGATGCTCTCTAGTGGGCATATATGTATCCGCCATATCTTTTTGATCTTAGGATACCAGTGCGGGTATACATTTCAAATTAGAACTTTATAGCATTTCAACTAATATGATAAATTACGAAAACAAAAATTAAATATGAACAACAAAATAGAAATGTATACCTGCGAATAATTAGCCAAATTTTTGGTGAGAGGCGGTTTTATACTCTGAACTTATTGAAAATGGTAAATCAGGGTATATAGTTTTGAGAAAGTGTATTTAACAGGCAGGCCTCCTTGCGTGACAAGACGAGTCCATATAGCCCTGTCCGCCTGATCGTTTTTCTGTCCTTCCGTCCATGTGAACGCTGAGATCTTCGAAATTACGCAAGCTAGAAACTTCAAATTATAAATGTATAGTCGTGTATACCATACGCAGAACGAGTTTATTTTTTTTATTTTGTATTTTTTTTCGATAACTAATACGAGTTGTTTTAGATATCAATTTTGTTATGTAGTTGCGTGTCATTACACGAACCTTCGTACATAAACGTAGCCTTTAGATTTCGAATGCCACGCCCCACAATTTGCAAAAAATCCTTTTTTTTAATACTAGAGACTTATGCTTTGAATGCAATTAATAAATTCTACAAATTTGATACAGCCCAAGCTCTTCAGTGTATTAACTGCGCAGTGAACAGACCGCGTGCATATGCGTGCATGCATATGTATGTGTGCATGAGTTACTTACTTGATATATCGTATACTTGTTCTCGATGAGAAAATTATATATTATATAGATATACATATATATATTAGTTTTGTAGTTTGGTCCGAATGAATGCAAAATTATTCTACGCTAGGGGGCGTAGTATCGAAAATCTAAAGATTACACAATCTCTGTCTATTCATTACACAGGATTACACGGCAAATTTGAAATCTCTAGCTCCAACTATGCACAAACCGATAAAAGACAAGTAAGAGTGCTCTAGTCGAGACTGCTCGATTAGGGGATACCCTAAGCCCTGTGAAGAGCCAAATATCAAATCATTCTACGATTTTTTTATGCAAATATACATAAAAACAACACACATACATATGCACGCACGCATATGCTCGCGCTCTGCCAACTGCGCAGCTGACGCAGCGACTGCGCTTGGGCTGCAATGTGGGCATTACTATGGGAATTTAATTGTTGAATATTTTTTCTTAGCGATGGATTAACTGAATCAAACTTTCACAACTTATTAATGGCATTCATATGTGTGTATTTGTCAAAGCACAAGTCTCTAGTATATGATTTGCGCTTTTTACAAATAGGAGGCTATTGGGGGCGAATGGGGCGTGGCATCCAAAATCTCCGTATTCATTACATGCAACTACACATCAAATTTGAAGTCTCTAGCTCAAACGATGTACAAACCACGCCTTAAAAACATATTAAAATTATCGATAAATGCTCATAAAATCGAAATGGAATGAGTTATCGCAAAAATTTTATAAACTTGTGCAGCGTATGTTATTATCGAGTATTCATGTAAAATTGCAAGTCTCTACGTTGCGTACTTAAAAATATCTCAACGTTCACACGGACGGACGGACGGACAGACGGACAGATAGACGGACGGACAGACGGACAGGGCTATATCGACTCGTCTTGTCGAGCTGATCAAGAATATATATACTTTATGGGGTTTGGCGAGCCTCCTTCTGCCTGTTATATACATTTTCACAAATCCATTATACTCTGATTTCCCATTTTCAATGGGCTCAGGGTATAAAAAGAAACGGGATGAGTCATCGAAAAAAAAAATATAAACTCGTTCAGAGTATGATATACACGAGTATTTATAAAAAATTTCCATTCTCTAGGTTGCGTATTTTCGAACACCGCAGAGTACACAAGGACGGAGTCCACGTAGTGGGCTGTATCATCTCGTCGCGTTGATCAAGAATATATATACTTTATAGGGTGTGGCAAGCCTCCTTCTGCCCATTCATTTTCCGGTTTTCAATCTGGTGCATCTTGAGGCGTGGCAACCGTAACATGCGCGATACAGCGACACACATATGCTTTGCAACAAAACGTATAAATTTTCATTCATTGCTGCTTACGTGCGTCATGTTGCATAACGTTGCAATATCACTAGCCAGAAACATGTTTAGAAACAAGCATTCAAAATGTCAAGCAACTTAAACATAACAGAATGGCAAAAGAAAGCTGCGAGTGCTCCGGCGTAGCAACAATCGCACGCACACATATTCACATACATATGTAGGCATATTACATAGACATATTTTTGTGAAGAAATTGTTCACTCCAAAGCAATATACAGAAGCAAGCTACTAACAGCAGGTACCAACATTCACCACAATTGAGAGTAAATCATTATGGTAAACAATTCAGAGGTAGCAACAAACGAAGTAAGAGTAGTGAATGAATACACTGACTATGTTGGGGTTTAGTCGAATACTCATGAATGAGTACACGGACTGTGATGTTGTTTAGTCTGTATTGTACTGATCTTTATTCTTCTGAGGCTGCGTATATATACCCAGCCTCATACATAATTTCAACCCTTAAATCTAATGTGTCTATTGCTGAGTGTGTAAGGCTCAGCATTGGTCTATTGTATTCTTATACTATCGCTGAGGTGTAGGGCTCAGCGTTCGTCTATTATCTATTCTTAACCTATCGCTGACGTTGTAAGGGTCAGCGTTCATCTGGCTATTTTAAGATTCCACATATGTGGCCTTTCTTCTTCTATCGCACTGCATGCTAGTCGTCAAGTGCGTAGAAAGCATGTTTACATATTTATATATATATTTCTATGTTCATGCCTGAACATTCTGCCGGGGCCAGAAAAGGTGACAGTCAGTAATCGCTGTCTCTGGTTTCTGCTCTTAATTATATTCAAGACAATAACAATTATTACTATTCCAATCCTTGTATAGTTTATGTTCGTGCCTGAACAAGTAGATATCGCTGCCTGCTTTCACAATAAAAGAAACAAATGTATATACAATACCAAATACCAAAGTCAATAATATTATATACTTTGGTATTCTGCGTATGAGAAATGTAGCGGCTGTCGAATGCCTGTGTGCGTACGTTGATTGTCTGCGGCGGTATCTGAGCGTTGAGTCGCTACTTTTACGCAATAGGCAGATGATGCTGACGTCGATGGTGACGCTGACGTCTGGCGAAGGAAGACCATACGAGGCTGCAGACAGGCCTCGGAGACGCAGGCAAATAAATCGACAGAGGACAAACCCCCAAATTGAAATATACTCAAACTCAAACTGTACAGTGCATATGGACTAGACAATGTTATGAATGTATACATGAGTTGGCAAGTGAGAAATTCCACAACCAGGCAACGCTTTAAGAAAGCAACCACCATCTTGCCATGTGGATCGATGCCACGCTTCGCTCCACACCGGTTTAGCTGTCGCCACGAAACAAGAAAAGCATCGCAGCGTAGCAATTCACGTGAGAAAGCAACTCAACAATTAAGAGTGCTCTAATCGAGACTGCTCGATCAGGAGATACCCTGAACCTTGTGAGGAGCCAATATTCGAACCATTCTGTGCTTCCTTTATGCATACATACAAACAACACACATATATGCATGCACGCATAACCGCGCGCTCTTAAAAACTTAATTGTTGAATAACTTTTCTTAGCGATGGATTATCTTCATTAAACTTTAAACTTATTAACTTCCAGCCTATTAATGAAATTCATTTGTATGTATTTGCCAAAGCACATATCTGTGATTTTTTTTATGTAGGGGACATAATTTTAAAATATAATATAAAAACGGATTTTAAACGATGACATTAAGTCGGGAATAGCTATCGATTATTAGAAGCAAACTTGATCTAGGCGTGCTATGCACCTACATAAAAATTTATATCTCTGGCTCTTTTACTTTCAGAAATCAACGTATTCAAACGCGACTCAGCTTGTAGCCTTGATAAAAATATATGTTCTTTTTGGGACCTTAATAATAGCATACGTATGTATGTATTTGCCAAAGAACAAATCTGTAGTATTTTGAATAAATTTATTGCAAATTTGGGGGGAAAGGGGCGTGGTATCTGTCAAAAAATGTGGTATATCTCAAAAAATGTCCATACCACGCTTTAAAAACAAATTGAAATCAACAATGATGCCCATAAAAAGAAAAGAGAAGAGTTTTCGAAAATTATGCGTACTGCGTATGGTATACATTGAAATTTTCAATTCTCCAGCTTTTATACTTTTTAAGATCTCTGCGTTCACACAGAGACACGAACGGGGCTATTACGAGTCGTATTGTATATATATTCATTTTGAGATCTGCCATGCCTCCTTCTGCCTGTTTCATACATTTTCACAAAACCATTTTACACTGATATCAAATTTTTAATAGGTTCAGGGTATAATAAATTCAATCAACGATACATCGACTATAGCAACAAGTAAAGAATATACATGTATATCACAAGAAAAGATCTTATGAAACGGTCTATTGCTTTTCTAGGCATAAATATGTATATGTGTACATTTATGTATGTATGTAGCTATAAATATTTGGCAAAACGCTTTTTCGACGTGCTTTACTGGTAAGCATATTGAAGCACAGGTATATAAATACGATATAGATGCACACTCTGACTTACATTCTACTGAGTTTTCGGGCGTGTCTGCTCATCTATGGCTGGGATATATCTAATTGATACGACTTACGAGCCCATTATGGATACTTTATTGTCATATAAGACATGGTACTGCAGTTTACAGCCATTATTAAGAGATTAATACACACACTCACCCACACCACCGACACCACCCATACCATGCCAGTCACTACCACCACCAACACCCAGTGGTACCAATATCTACTTTAAACTGAACGTCATAGCCACAACCATAACGGCAACAGCAGCAGAAAATACAGTAAGTATAGCCCACAGTACCGCTGAATAACTTTCATTAATTTCCGACGCAAAAGCTGCAGGAACTAATATTAACCGAATGGTAAACTTTTTGGAGTATCATGATGAGGATGATTCAGCTATGGGGATGCTACCTGGACAACGCAGAGCCTAAAGAAAACCGTAATCAAAAGCCACCACCGTGAGAAACGAAAAGCTCTCAAAAAGGGTTGCAAAGAAAATCGATGAGCGGGTAAATAAGCGTGTCTTATGTATTCTTATGTGTATGTGTGTGTATACATACGTATGTGTATATATATGTGTGTGTATACATATGTATGTGTATACATATGTATGTGTATACTTATGTATTTGTATACATATGTATTTGTATACATATGTATGTGTATACTTATGTATTTGTATACATATGTATTTGTATACATATGTATAAGTAAACATATGTATGTATAATGATTGCGTATCTGCATTGAGAGCAATGCTGTTGCTAGCCGCCCTCAGGATCTGCCAAACGATTGCTTAGGATACAAAGACAAATTAAACAAAGAAATCAACGAATTGAGGACAACGAGCAAAAACAAAAAGCAACAGCGACAACACCACCAACATTGACAAGTGCAGCAATAAACAACAATGAGAAATCAAAGAAAGCTACTAAAAATAGCAAACACCTCCGTCACCCGCCTACACATCCCGAAAATTGTCACCACCCACCTCGCCCACGCACAATCTTTAACGCACTCGGCTGACAAGGCTGGCAACAATCTATTAAACTAAGAGATACAGAGAAACACCAACAGCAGCAGGAATCAACGAAACTGCTTTCAATTAATAGTTATTGATTCAGCGACGTCAGCAGCGCCATCACCATAATAAAACACGTAAGAGTGCTCTAGTCGAGACTGCTCGACTAGGAGATACCCTGAGCTCTGTGAGGAGTCAATATTTGATATATCTAGCTCAAACGATGCACAAACTACACTTAAAAACGAATTCGGTAAATGTCGATAAAAAAGAAATGGAATGAGTTATCGAAAAAATATAAACTCGTTCAGCGCATGGTATACACAAGTATACATGTAATATTTAAAATTTCTCTAGCTTGCATACTTAAGAATATCTCAGCGTTTACACAGACGAATGGCCGACAGGGCAATATCAACTCATCTTGTCGCCCTAATCAAGAATATATTTACTTTATGGGGTGTGGCACGAATCCTTTTGCCTTTTACATACATTTTCACAAAACCATTATACCTTGATTTTCCATTTTCAATGAGTTCAAGTTATAAAAATTTTAAGAAAGTAGCAGCAGAAGCGACTGCAACAATAACAGCACAGGTGCAACAGGAAGGCGTTTCGCAAAAGGTAAGACATTGAAATTTAAACAGACAGCAAAAACAGCAATGGCTACGTCGCAACTCAGCAGGTTTGCTGCGCGCAAACACAGGCACATAAAACACACGAAGCAACGCAAGCAGAACAGCCAGAAAGAGAGGGAGAATAAACAATGAGAGAGTATGTGTGATGCGCGAATTTTTCACTCAGCAAACAGTAACAAGTAAGAGTGCTATAGTCGAGACTGCTCGACTAAAAGATACCCTGAGCCCTGTGAAGAAACAAATATCAAATCAGTCTACGCTTTTTTAATGCATACATACACGCATAAGCGCGCGCTCTGCCAACTGCGCAGTTGACGCAGCGACTGCGCTTGGGCAGCAATATGAGCATTATTATGGGAACTTAATTGTTTAATAACTTTTTTTAGCGATGGACTAACTGCATTAAACATTCACAACTTATTATCGGCATTCATATGTGTGTATTTGCCAAATCACAAGTCTCTAGTATTTGATTTGCGCTTTTTACAAATAGGGGGCTATTGGGAGCGAAAGGGGCGTGACATCCAAAATCTAAAGATAACGTAATCTCCGTATTCATTACACGCTACTGCACAGCAGATTTGAAGTCTCTAACTCAAACGATGTACAAACCACGCCATAAAAACACATTACAATTATCGATAAATCCTCATAAAATCGAAGTGGAATGAGTTATCGGAAAAATGTTATAAACTTGTGCAGCGTATGGTGTTAACGAGTATTCATGTAAAAATTTCAAGTCCCTACGTTACGTACCTAAAAATATCTCAGCGTTCACACTGACGGACGGACGGACGACACATTCATATGTGTGTATTTGCCAAAGCAGTCTCTTTTTTTGGGGACGAATGGGGCATCCAAAATCTAAAGATTACGTTATCTCCGTCTTTTAAAAGTCTCTAGCTCAAACAATGTACAAGCTACGCCTAAAAACGTATTTTACGACAAGCATTAAAATCGATAACATTACAACAAAAATAGTTATCGTTCATACGAAGTAGAAGTCTGCCTGAATACATTCATTTCTTACTGCATAGTACTGTACAGTAGTAAAATGTTCTTAAAATACTGCACCCATATACTGCACCAGAATGGAGTACAACATTTTTACTATTCTCAACTAGATTGAGAACAGTAAAATGTAGTACACTTTGTTAGTGAGTTCAATATTTGTCTCGTTTCTACACATTGTACACCATATACAATTATGAGAACGGCATTTCTGTCAGCTGTGCAGCTCTGAAAGCTGTGCAGATGACTTTATTATTTTGCAATGCATAGACATGGCTGGTAAAGAGAAATGATGAGGCCGGCATAGAGAACCGTGATGTTGTGGTGTGCAATATATGTATAAACGTATATAGATTTGAGAAGAGCACATCGAATTTAGTAAAGCACAAATGCTAACTAAAGGCAAATACACGTAAGCGCAGCCATCCTGAAGTTGATGCAGATGTGGAAAAAGAAAAATGTGTATTAAGTTAGCAACTGAATGGACAGTTAAGAATGGGCGATCCTTCAACATTATTGCCGACTCAGTACTAAAAAATATGGCCCAATTTTTATACTCGTTTCTCGAAGAGAAAGAGAGTATATTGGTTTTGTGAAATGTCCGTCTTGCTATCCGTCCGTCTGTCCGTAAGAATGCAATATTATTCTACGCTATTGAAGCTAGAGACTTCAAATTTGGAGCAAATACTCGTGTATACCCTCGAATTATAAAGTGTCAAGATTTTTCCGATACGCCCACTAGGGGCGTGGCCAATCGGAAAATGCTTGCACCCATAGTCAAGAAATCATATTAGTTGCTGAGCTAGAGAGTTGAAATTCGGAATGTATACTTGCGTTGACCACCCAAGTTCAAAAAGATATGGCTGATATATCTACGGACAAATCGGGAAAAATATATCTTCTACAGTTTTAAAGCTAGAATGCTGAAATTTGGCACGTAACTTAACGCTACGATTCTATAAAGATTGATGAAAAGATTTTATGTCCACGCCTACTGGGGGCATGGCAAATCGAATCAAATCGAATCAAGTTCAAGTTCGGCTTTATTTTGAGTACTATTGATGTTAGAGACTTGAAATTTGATATATATATACTCGGATAAGCAACTCAAGATCGAAAAGATATGGCGGACATACCTACGCCTTCAGGGGGCGTGGTATATCGCAAAAAGTTTATAGCTCCTACAGTCAGAATTGGATGTTTGTGTTACTGTCTACGTTTACAGGGGGCGTGGCAAATTGGCAACAAAGTTTGTAACGCCCAGCTGCAAAATTCATATGCCTGTGCCACCTATATAAATAAGCTTAATAATAATTGCTAAGACGACAAACGGCATTTCTAAGAAATATTAAGAAATATATGTAATTCGATTTAATGTTGAAGTTCTGTAAATAATTTATCTGCTAAGATTATCATTTTTCGTATAGCCTAGGTCAGTTATGTTATTTTCTTTTTTGTGTGTGTGACCATACCGTCAGGCTATATTTTTTTTATCGATTACACATAGACTCGTCATTCAGAACAAAATTATTCCACACAAATTATTCCACCATCATGTATGTATGTATGTAGGCACGAGCAGCAGCGCACAAGAATTGAATTTGAAGTTGTTGTGATGATGTACACGTTACTTACTCTTACAGTCGCTTGCTTACATGTGCATATGTAGTCTTGCATTATGTTATACTTAATGTATAAGTATTATGTATAAGTAAGAAAGCTCTAGTCAGGGGTGCCCGACTAGGAGATTTGTATGTCAATCAAAAATAATTATATAATTAAATGCATAATTAAATAAACAAAAGTCGTAGTTTAAGCGTCGGCAGTAGCACAACGCTAATTGAGCAGACGGAAAAACAGTGCACGAATAACGGCGTCAAAACAACAACCACAACAACAAGAATTACTTACAGCAAAGAAGCGGCCGGCTAATCTATAAATAGACTTACTGATAAGCGACTGCACGATGTCTTTAGACGACGAAAACAATAATTTAGCGTGGCAAAAGGTGCCTACCAATCCACGCATAAATAAACGAAAAAATTATATCTCTCCAAATCTAGTGAGAAAAGTCATGGCCATAGACAGACCTTCTAGCTCGGCTCACCACTTTGCCCTCTTGGCAGATACGGAGAAGGACACCACTCTCAACCCAACACTGGATGACGAAATGGAAAGCGACAACACAACAACAACACCTGAAAAGCCGCCGCCAATCTTTGTGTCCAATGTCAGTGATATAAATGGTTTGTTAAAATATCTAAAGCCATATCTAGATGTCACTGAATTTACATATAAATCCCAACCAGACGGTCATATACGCATCATGGTGAAAAATATTGAAAAATATAGGAAAATCATCAAAATATTGAAGACTGATAAAGTTAATTACCACATATTCCAGCTTAAACAGGAGAGGGCATTTAGAGTTGTAGCCAAAAATATACATCACTCTACACAAACTGAAACAATTAAACCAGCGTTTGAAATTGCTACGCTACTCTGTAGTTTCTCGTTTTGCTCTGGCTACCGCTCTCATTTATAAAGGGAGCCGTAGCAGAGCCATAGTCGAACGAAAAATTTTATGAGCTCTGCTCTGCTCTCGTAGTTCATTGTATTCATATCGGTAGCAATAGCAATAGCACAAAACGAAATGAACGACTACGCTCCGTCAGAGCGGTAGTCAAAAAACGAGAGCGATAGCGATAGCTGAAACAGAGAGCGAGATGAAATCATAGCAAGATGAGAACAGAGCCAAATGAGAACATATCGAGATGATAACAGAGCGAGATGGGAACAAAACGAATGTGCGAGAGCGATATGAGTAGCAGCAGATCTTGCTGTTTGTTTTTATTTAAATTAATGATTATAATTTAAGTTTATTTGAAAATGAAGATGTTTATGTAGTATAAGTTCATTATAATCATTAATTTAAATAAAAACAAGCATATCGCTCTCGCACATTCGTTTTGCTCCCATCTCGCTCTGTTATCATCACCAGATTTACTTGATTTTATTGTATACTCTGAACTTTCGCAAAACAATTTTAAAATAGAGGAGAGTTTTGACTTGAGCTCTGATCACTCACCCATTATTTTGACATATGGTTCTACAGTTTGCTTCAAGCAAAAGCCTTATAGAATTACTAATGAAGAAATTTCAACAAGGCTGCAAAGGATTTAAATATTAAACTATGGGAAAATAAAAACAAGTAAGAAAACTCTAGTCGGAGGTGCCCGACTAGGAGATACCCTGAGCCCCGTCCGATTTGCATTGTTTAATACGCTATATAGCTTGCATATAACATTAAATTTTCCAATATTAAATTATAATTTTGAAATTTTATTCAACTAGAATGTATGTAAATCAAAAATAAATAAATAAAATAAAATAAACAAATTATCAAAAAAAAAAAAAAAAAAAAAAGAAGATAAACAAAGATCACCGCACCTGGACTCGAACCTGCATCTATTTACTACATATGTAACGTTAAAGCGCGTCATCTCAACTAGCATCTCAACTGTAAAAAGAGCCGGTATCCAAAAAATAACAAAATATAAATTGCATAAAATTAACATGAATCTATATGCAAAATTTGAGGGGTGTAGCTTTAAAGGTGTGGGAGATATAATTTTATAACCTGTTTTCGATAAGGTTTAAAATCGATAACAATACAACAAAAATAGATATCGTTTTTTGGTAACAAGCTTGACCTGCGCGTGCTATCCACGGACCCAACAAAAAAAATTCTCTAGCTTGTCTAGATGCTTCAATAGACGCGTTCAAACATACGGCCAGACGGACGGACGGACAGACGGACGGACAGGGCTAAATCGACTCAGCTCGTCGCCCTGATCAAGAATATATACACTTTGTGGGGTCTGACACGCCTCCTTCTGCCTGTTACATACATTTAACAAAACCATTATACCCTGATTTCCCATTTTCAATGCTCAGGGTCAGCGACGGCAGATTATCCAAGAAATCTTGACCCATACACAAGTGACCTAGATTATGGCCTATCTTGAGAAGGCTGAAGCATTTGCAGAAAACCTCAGTTTTTAAGCCTAATGCGGTAACCGATACTGACATAGTAGACGAGGTAAATCATTTTCTGGAATCAGCCTGTCAAATGAGCCTGCCGACAAGCCAAACGACTGTTCCAGAGGTAGAAGAGGCAATGAAAAAGCTAAATAAGAAAAAATCTCCTGGATACGATAAAATTTGTGCAAACCCTATTAGAATTCTCCCAAAAACATGCATCCGGCTACTGACATATATATATATATATATATATATATATATATATTGCTATGCTTCGACTCGAATACTTTCCAAGTCAGTGGAAATGCGCGGAGGTTATAATGATTCCAAAGCCCAACAAACCGGAAGGCTGCACATCATTGTACCGTCCCATTAGTTTGCTGGTGACGTTCTCTAAAGTATTTGAACGTATACTTTTGAGTAGAATGTTACCTGTACTGGACAAGCTAAATATCATACCCGAACATCAGTTTGGGTTCAGAAAGGGACATGGTACGATCGAACAATGCCCTCGCATTACGCAGGAAATTCTAAATGAGTTTGAAAGCAAAAAATATTGCACTGGAGTATTTTTGGATGTCAAACAGGCCTTCGATAGAGTGTGGCATACAGGACTGCCGTACAAAATTAAAAAAGTGTTGCCCGCTCCGTACTTCTTAATAATAAAATCCTACTTAGAAAACAGGATATTCTATGTTCAAGAACAGGATGAATCGTCCACTATATGCACTGTTGATGCTGGAGTCCCTCAAGGCAGTGTTTTAGGCCCTGTTCTGTACACTGTCTTCACAGCAGACTTGCCTAGTACAAATGCTGTTCAGATAGCAACATATGCTGACGACACCGCAATCATTGCTACGAACAATGACCCTGTTTACTGTTGCAGCCAACCTACTTCAAGAAGAACTTGGTCTAATTGAAGTATGGTTAAAAAGGTGGAGAACAGTGGTGAACGCCCAAAAGTCTGTGCAAGTCACATTCTCGCTCAGACGCGGAATCTGTCCCACAGTTTCACTTAATGGCGCTACCATTCCAGTTAGCGAAACTGTGAAATATCTGGGAGTACACTTGGACCGCCGGCTTACCTGGAAACAGCATATAATTGCAAAACAAGAAAGCTAAGACAAAGAAAATGTACTGGCTCCTAGGTCCGCGATCACAGCTAAGCCTTGAAAATAAAATACGGTTATATAAGACTGTCCTGAAGCCAGTTTGGACTTATGCGATGCAGCTATGGGGAACAGCAAGCAACTCAAACAGAAATATTGCAACGATACCAGTCTATGACACTCAGAACAATTACAGGTGCTCGTTGGTATATGACCAATTATGATATCCACAAAGACCTTAAGCTCCCTCTTGTCAAAGACGAAGTGAAGGCGGGCACAAAAAGATATATAAAGAGGTTACATGGTCACGGCACGACGCCTAAAAAGATTCCATGTCCTGGATCTCCCAAATAGACTATAAATAAAATAGGTTTTCTGTAAATATGTATATATGTAACTATATGGATTAAGCTCACTGGACCTTAGCCCATCCCATTTGCTTATTGTTATAAAAACAGATTGCAAATAAATTTATAAGGAAAAAAAAAACTGCTCGACTAGGAGATACCCTGAGCCCTGTGAAGAGCCAAATATCATATCATTATACGCTCTTTTTAAGCATGCATAAAAACAACATATACACACGCATACATACATTTGTACGCACGCATAGGCGCGCGCTCTGCTAACTGCGCAGTTGACGCAGCGACTTAATTGCTTTATAACTTTCCTTAGCTATGGACTAAATGCATCAAACTTTCACAACTTATTAATGGCATTTATATGTGTGTATTTGCCAAAGCACAAGTCTCTAGTATTTGATTTGCGCTTTTTACAAATAGGGGACTATTGAGGGCGAATGGGGCATGGCATCCAAAATCTAAAGATTACATAATCTCCGTATTCATTACACGCACCTACACAGCAAAAATAATGTACAAACTAAACCTTAAAAACTTATTTTCGATAAGCATTAAAATCGATAACATTACAACAAAAATAGTTATCGTTCATACGAAGCAAACTTGACCTGCGCGTGCTATACACGGATCTACAAAAAATAAATTTCAGCTGTCTAGCTCGTCTACGTTCTGAGATCGACGCGTTCAAACATACGGACAGACGGACGGACGGACGGACGGACGGACAGACAGACAGGGCTAAATCGACTCAGATCGTCGCCCTGATCAAGAATATATATACTTTTTGGGGTCTGACACGTTTTGTTTATATTAAACAAAACCATTATACACTGATTTCCCATTTTCAATGGGCTCAGAATAAAAAAATATTATTCAGCATCTGTAAACATCAATAATTTTGTTGTAGTCCCAGCTCGACAGACAACGGCTTGGTTAAGACATCAGCAAGTTTGTTTTCTGTGGAAATGTACTCAAGACGAATTTCATTTTTCTTTACCTGTTCTCTAGCAAAATGATATTTAATATCACAAGTAAGTCGGAGGTTCCCGACTAGGAGATACCCTGAGCCCCGTCCGATTTGCATTGTTTAATACGCTATATAGCTTGCATATAACATTAAATTTTCCAATATTAAATTAAAATTTTGAAATTTTATTCAACTAGAATGTATGTAAATCAAAAATAAATAAATATTTAAAAATATAAAATATATATAAATAATAAATAAATCAAAAATAAATAAATAATTAAATCAAAAATAAATAAATAATTAAATAAATAAACAAATTATCAAAAAAAAAAATAAGATAAACAAACATCACCGCACTTGGACTCGAGCCTACATCTATTCACTACATACATATGTAACGTTAAAGCGCGTCATCTCAACTAGCACGACCACCTCATGTTTATAGATTTAAAATAAAAAATCAAAAAAGTTACACGCTGTCGTCACCGAGTTTCGAACTCGCGACCTTTCGTTCATGCGCTTTGCGCCTACCCACTACGCCACACCAGTATTGCGTCGCTTGTTGGCAAAACGCAAAGTAGTACTACAAGGCGATATGTGACAAATACAAAACTAAAGAAACTAAAGAAGCAGATCAATCGCAATTGTGATTCTTAGAATGTGCTGAAATGCGCGTATATGAATGTATGTGTATGTGTACATACAAAAACGGTGGTCGGTTTCAATGTATGCGTGTAAAGGGCGATATATGACAAATACAAAACTATAGAAGCGGCTGAAAATGCTCAGAAGCGGCTGTGCACATATGCATAAGCAGACGCGCTTGCACGCTTTAATGTATGTATATGTGTAAATGTTTTTTGCTGCGCGTCGCTGCTTGCCACGTGCGTGTGATAATTGGCTAAACGTTTTGTTTAATAAATCGGCACTGACTTAACGGAATTTGATGAAACTTTCGGCATATGATTCTATTGAATTTTTTACATTTTATAAAAATGCTAATTTATTTACTTGGTTACATTTGGAACAGACTCTCAATGGGTCGAGTAGGAGAGGGGGGGGGGGGGGGTAATTAGTAAGAAGAGCCGGTATCCAAAAAATAAAAAAATAGAAATTGCATAAAATTCACATGAATCTATATGCAAAATTTGAGTTTAACTGTAAAGGTGTGGGAGATAGAATTTTATAACCTGTTTTCGATAAGGTTTAAAATCGATAACAAAACAACCAAAATAGATATCGTTTTTTGGTAACAAACTTGACCTGCGCGTGCTATCCACGGACCCAACAAAAAAAATCAAGTCTCTAGCTTGTCTAGATGCTTCAATCGACGCGTTCAAACATACGGACGGACGGACAGACGAACGGACAGTTAGACGGATAGGGCTAAATCGACTCAGCTCGTCGCCCTGATCAAGAATATATATACTTTGTGGGGTCTGACACGCCTCCTTCTGCCTGTTACATACATTTAACAAAACCATTATACCCTGATTTCCCATTATCAATAAATATGCTTCGCTTGTTTATGACATGATGGGTTATTTGCTATGCTAATACAGCCCTGGTTGTCTTCATAAATTGTGATAGGTTTTTCTAACTTGATGTTAACACTATTTGGAAGAGAATTTAGCCATAAGGCTTCTCTTACTGCTTTGAATAGTGTCATATATTCTGTTTCTTCGTATTCCAACAAATTAAATTTGAATCAAACATTTTAAATAAGAAGCCTGATGTACTTTTCCCCTCTCAATTTCGTCGCCACCACAGTCGGAGTCTACATATTCAACTAATGTATTGTCGTAGTGTTGGGTAAACGTTGCTCAATTTGGTGAACATGTTCACTTGTTCTTTTTTTCGAAGTGAGTCGACTCGCTCACTTTGCTCAGTTGCTCATTCACATTGCTCACTCACATTGCTCACTGTTCATGAACAGCTCAAAGCTCAAAAAACAGCTGAGAAAAGAACAAGTGAGCAATAAAGAACAAGTGAGCAAAAAAGAGCAAGTGAACAATAAAGAACAATTCGAGAGAAACATGTTCAGTTGCTCAGTTTAGTGAACAACTCTTTTTTGTTCACTCACTCATGAGCAACCCAACACTATATTGTCGGTGATGCATTCTCTTTAAAAATTAATTTAAGTTCAATAGTTCCGTTGAAATAACTAAGAACCCTTTTTAAGCATTGCCATAACTCAGCATTATTTTTGCTGTTGTATCGACTTAAAATATTAATAGCTGCAAACTGTCTTGGTCTCATTTTTTAGTTTTTAAACATTATAAAATAATGAAAAAATATTTTTTTAAATAAATGAATTGATTTTGTAAAATTTAAAACATCATAACATGTGTTTAAATTTTTTGAATATTGCCAATAGTTTATATTTTATAGCCCAACAAACTTTTTTTTAAAGTGCTGGTTGAAATAAGTTGTGAGCCACTGTACATATCCAGCATTGCATGATACGCCTTGAGGAGGTTGCTCTTCATCTAGCGTTCCATTAAAGAAAACTGTCTTAACATCCATTTGATGAACTTTCAATTATTTTTCATTATATTGTACTGCAAGTGATAATAAAAATCGAAAGATTGCAATCCTAGCAACAGGAGCGAATGTTTCCTCATAATCAACTTGGTACTTCTGGGTAAATCCTCTTGCAACTAATCTAGCTTTATATTTTATAGGAACTCCTAGTTCATTATATTTAATTGTAAACACCCATCTGCTATTGACAATATTCTTGTTTTCTGGCTTTTTTACAATTGTCCATGTATTGTTAATATCATGCGCTTTCAACTCAGTATTTATGGCTTCCTCCCAGTCCGTTTTATCATTTCTATGCTCTATTTCATCAAATCGTTGTCCACCAAATGTTTTATTTGGCGCTTGTCGCGAATGGAAAGTGAAGGTGGTTGGCCAGATCTGGTAGTATATTTGATACGCCCCTCGTATTTGAAACGGCCAATTACTGTTTGGATGGTTGACTTGGCTCTAGACATTGGTTTAGCTATCTCTGCATACGAGTTTTGCTCCTTTGTGTGAAGCTGCAAAATCCGCCCACGTTCTTCTACCGTTATCTCTTTACGGGCCATTTTTATGATGAAATTTGCAAATTATGTCCAACACAAGTAATTCACACCAATTATCATTAATTTTGAAGACATTGCACATGTTTCGAAAATCCCCGTTAGGTCTAAAGAGAACATTGGCGCCAAACAGCGCAGAGCAAGCAAGAGTACAATGACTTTTGTGGAGTCAAAAATGTGAATATTTTTGGTTTTTTAGTTATAATATTAGACTAAAATAAAATGTTACTATTATTAAAATGCTATTGTGTAGTTAATAGATCACTTTATCAACCGCCATCAAAACTTTTTTTTATATATAAAATTGACGAAGTTACAGCGTGTTGTGTGAAAACGAACATAGTGTACGGTGACTTAAGTGGTACAGTGTAAATATATTCATGATCAGGGCGATGAGCTGAGTTGATTTAGCCCTGTCCGTCCGTCTGTCCGTATGTTTGAACGCGTCGATTTCATAAACTAGACGAACTAGACAGCTGAAATTTTTTTGTAGGTCCGTGTATAGCACGCGCAGGTCAAGTTTGCTTCATATGTTCGATAACTATTGTTGTTGTAATGTTATCGATTTTAATGCTTATCGAAAATACGTTTTTAAGACGTAGTTTGTATATTGTTTGAGCTAGAGACTTCAAATTTACTGTGTAGTTGCGTGTAATGAATACGGAGATTATGTAATCTTTAGATTTTTGATGCCACGCCCGATTCGCCCCCAATAATCCCCTATTTGTAAAAAGCGCAAATGAAATACTAGAGACTGCTTTAGCAAATACACACATATAAATACATATGATGAAGTTAGTCGACCGCTAAGAAAATTTATTAAACAATTAATTTCCTATAGTAATGCCCACATTGCTGCCCAAGCGCAGTCGCTGCGTCAACTGCGCAGTTGGCAGAGCGCGAGCTTATACGTGCATGCATATGTATGTGTGTATATAGTGTTTTTATGCATGCTTAAAAAGAGCGTAGACTGATTTGATATTTGTTTCTCAACAGGGCTCAGGGTATCTCCTAGTCGAGCAGTTTCCACTAGAGCACTCTTACTTGATATACCTTTAGCCCAATGAAAAGGAGAAATCAGGGTATAATGGTTTTGTTAAATGTGTGTAGCAAGCAGCAAAGTATATATATTGTTGATCAGGGGGACGAGCTAAGTATGCTTGAACGCGTCGATCTCAGAACATAGTCGACCTAGAGACATGCATTTTTTGATAGGTTCGTGTATAGCACGCGCAAGTTAAGTTTGCTTCGTATGATTGATAACTATTTTTGTTGTAATCTTATCAATTTTAATCCTTATCGAAAACAGGTTTTAAAATTATATCTCCAACACTTTTAGAGCTAGACCCCCCAAATTTTGCATGTAGGTATTTTATGCAATTTCAATTTTTGTTACATTTTGTATACCGGTTGTTTTTCTAATTACCTACAATTACATACATTCTGGTTGAATAAAATTTCAAATATATATTAAAATTTAATGTTATATGAAAGCTACAAAAATACTGTTCAAGCATGAACATAAAAATATATATAAATATGTAAACATGGCTTCTACGCACTTGACGACTAGCATGCAGTGCGATAGATGAAAAAATGCCACATGTGTGGAATCTTAAAATAGCCAGATGAACGCTGACCCTTACAACGTCAGCGATAGGATAAGAATAGATAATAGACGAACGCTGAGCCTTACAACCTCAGCGATAATAATAAGAATGCAATAGACCAATGCTGAGCCTTACAAACTCAGCAATAGACACACTAGTTTTAAGGGTTGAAATTATGCATGAGGCTGGGTATACAGCTGTGAAAAATAAAATAGCACCACTTGCAAATGCAAAGTTTGAGGTCTCCTCGATACATTTATCAGTGTATTGATCTACTGATTACTTTTTTAAAGGCAGAAAACAATACATTATTGCAACAAATAACAAGTATCATTAAAATATTCAAGGTTTTTATATATTTCGAAAAATTCTCAAAAAAGTCGAAAAAATACTGAAAAAAATAATAGCACCATTACTCCTTTTTGTATGAACACCTATATTTTTCGCACAGTTGCATTTCTTCAACCGCACATGTTGAAGAGATTTGTTGTTTACACATCTATTTTAATTAGTTAATTTACAAAATTTGTAAAAATCTGCATAAAAGTGGATCCTGGAAAGCATTGCACCACCGAACAGCGGAATCTCATCAAAAATTTGATTTCGTATGGAAATTCTTACAGGAAAGTTGGTCGTTTGATGGGTTGTTGATATAAAACGATCCACAATGCATTAATCCATAAAAAAAAGATGAAATGCGCGGTCGACGTCGAGTCCTGACCCAACATCATGTTACTTGACTCATTCGCGAGAGTAAAAAGGATCTTTTTAAGTGGGCTACTCAACTGAAAAAGGACGTAAACATATCAACAACGGATCAAACAATACGGAAATATTAAAGGCATCACTATTTGAATATAAGCCGTCCAAGAAAAGTACCATATTTGAATATAAAACACACAACTCCAAACGGATGGCGTTCGCAAAGGAACACAAAAATTGGTCTAAGCAGGAATGAAGAAAAATACGTTGGACTGATCAATGTAAAGTGGTCCTGTTTGGTGGAAAAGGATCGTGGTCATATGTGAGACGTCCACAGACGTCAAATTCAGCCCTAGATATACAAGAGACCCCATTAAACATGGAGGATCAAGTGTAATGGTATGGGGTTGCTTTTCGTACTATGGTGTAGGCATACTTAAGTGCATCAAAACCACAATGGACCGACATGTTTATGTTGATATATCGGAAAAAGTGATGCTGTCCTACGCAGAATACAATATGCCACTAAAATGGGTCTTCCAGCAAAACAATGACCCCAAACACACCCGTAAGAAAGCGTAGGACTGGTTCCAGGAGAAATTATGGAGTGCCCTGCGCAGTCGCCAGACCTAATACAATCGAAAACTTGTGGGCGAATGTCATAAAAATAGTTTCTGAATCTAAGCCAACCAACGTAAAGATGCTTTGGGAAGCAGTTTAGGAGTCCTGGGCGTAAGATTCCCCTTAAACGATGCCAGGACTTGTTTGATTCCATGCCTCCGCGTTGTACAGCCGTAATTGCCAATAAGGGCAACACAACCAAATACTAAATTAAGGAATATTTTTATTTTCATTTGTCATTAACTATAAATAATAGTTTGTTACTTATTTTTTTGTTTTAAATAATTTTAAGCACAAAATGAAAAAGAGGTGCTATTATTTTTTTCAGTATTTTTTCGACTTTTTTGACAATTTTTCAAAATATATAAAAACCTTGAATATTTTAATGATTCTTGTTATTCGTTGCAATAATGCATTGTTTTCTGCTTTTAAAAAGTAATCAGTAGATCAATACACTGATAAATGTACCCAGGAGACCTTCTCAAACTTTGCATTTGCAAGTGGTGCTATTTTATTTTTCACAGCTGTATATACGCGGCCTCAGAAGAATAAAGATCAGTACTGTACGGACTAAACACCACCACAGTCCGTGTACTCATTAATGAGTATTCGACTAAACCCCAACATAGTCAAGTGTATTCATTCATGGTCCTTCGAGCCGGAGCCACAGACTACCTAACGTTATGACAAGTGTATTGAAAAGTAGAGGCACAGCAAGATCAACCAGGCGATCAAAACAAAAACACCTCCAACAAGCCAAAGATCAAATCAACAATCACACCAAATATACACAAAACAACAACAACATGCTGTCCGATAAATCATTAGAGTTGCTTAAGAAGCAATCGGATATATATGACAGTATCCTGCACACCATAGCTAAAAAGTATGAGTTTGCAGTCGTGGATAAGCTGGCAGCAAAATTCACTGTCAACCACCTAGCGCTGGTTAAAATCGGTGTCATCAAGCATCCATATTTTATTGACAAAGTATATGAAGTCACCATGGAAAAAATCAGGATCCACAAAGAGGCCCTGATGAAGGTCGAAGTTGCCGACCAACCTATGGACACCGATAAACCATCAACGAGCGAGCATGGGCAATTGCGATTAGAAACATCCAGGGACAGACAAAAAGTCCATTTTCACAAAGAAATGCAAACCCAATGGATGTATTGGTAGACGATGTGAAGAGGAAAGCTCTAAAAGTAAGGGAGCACATGGAAGATGTGCATGCCAACCTAGAGCGCAGCGATCAGGAAGAAACTGTTGTCTTCAAAGAGACATTATCTTTCTGGTGGTGAATGAATACACTTGTCTATGTTGGGGTTTAGTCGAATACAGTACTGATCTTTATTCTTCTGAGGCTGCGTGTATATAACCAGCCTCATGCATAATTTCAACCCTTAAATCTAATGTGTCTATTGCTGAGTGTGTAAGGCTCAGCATTGGTCTATTGTATTCTTATACTATCGCTGAGGTTATAGGGCTCAGCGTTCGTCTATTATCTGTTCTTATCCTATCGCTGACGTTGTAAGGGTCAGCGTTCATCTGGCTATTTTAAGATTCCACACATGTGGCCTTTCTTCATCTATCGCACTGCATGCTAGTCGTCAAGTGCGTAGAAGGCATGTTTACATATTTATATATTTCTATGTTCATGCCTGAACAGGTGGAAAAAAGTCCAGTCAGCGTTCGCGGATTTAGAGGCAAGATATGGAAAATCTGTCTACGACAGCGACGAAATAGAGGAACTGGAGTTCAACGTCGATAAACTGTTAAATAAGCTTAACAGAAAAATAGGCGAATTCAACAATAAAAATAAAGACGTCCCAGATCTACCCAAATCGGATCTTCCTCATTTTGACGGAAATCCCAAAGACTTTAATTTGTTCTCCGATACAATTCACAAAAGGAAGGATATCAGCGATACAAGGATGCTGAACTATCTCGAATCGTGTTTAAATGGAGAAGCCCAAATGGTAGTAAGCCACTTATTAAGTGAATCATCCGCTTACTACAATTCGGCGTGGGAACTTATATGCAAGCGCTACGAAAATAAGCGCAAAATATTCGCAAATGACGTTAACCAACAAGTGAACATGGACCTGCTGAAGAACAATGCTGAAGGCAGGATCCGCAATTTCTTGGACACAGCAAATGAGTGCATTCACATCGTCAAACAAGAAGGCCAAATTGGTAACGATGTGGATATAGTAATCGCTCAGATTTTGCTAAGAAGATTCTCGACGGAAGTGCTACAACTTTACGAGCAACATGTAAAGAAAGCCAGAGAAATCCAGTCCTTGAATAATGTACTCGAGTTTATTGATCAACTACACAGTACAGTACACTCAGTACAAAAAAGAGTCATCCAGAAGTCTATGGAAGCAAAGAGAACGAGCTACAAAAGATGCCGGTTTTTGCAAACTGGATGGCCACGAAATATCCAGGTGCCAACAATTTAAAGCCGAGCTAGTTACAAAGCTTAAGGAATTTGTAATTAAAAACGCTCTATGCTCTAAATGTCTAGGCACCCATTTCACTAAAGATTGCAATAAGAAATGGACATGCATCAAATGCGGCAAACAACATAACAATTTGCTGCACGAGAATACAAATAAAGAGACCTTTAGCAGTAATTGTCTTAAGGAAAACAAAGGACAAAATACTTTGCTAGCAACTGCGCTCATTCGGATTAAAAATAAATCCGGAAAATATGAGCAACTAAGGGCCCTCATCGATGGAGGATCACAAAAAACAGTAATTTCGGAAGAAGCTGCACAAAAGTTTAAACTTCGCCGAATCGAGCTGAACGTGGAAGTACAGGGAAATTCTGAAAAATAGCGTTTATTTGACAATCAAACCAAGAATGTCAAGTAAATTCATCACCACAACACAGGCTCTGATCATGCCAAAACTACAGAGAGCTCTACCGAGCAAGAAAATTGACACGGATGTCAATAAAGATTGGATGGGCTGCGAGCTAGCAGACCCATACTTCAACGAGCCAAGCAGAATTGATGTCATCATTGGCGTTGATCTACTTCCCCAAATAATGCTGGGAAAAGTTAAAAAAATCAACGAAACGCTGGGGCAAAAAACTAAGCTTGGATGCATTGTTTCCGGCAACATAGCTAGATCATCAAACAATGTGATCAGTTCAGCAACAACGATGTACCAAGACGACTTCGATCAATTCTGGAAGCTAGGTCACGTGGAACCAGTAGACACTATCGGCCAAGACATATACTATATGCCAAATAGAGCAGCAGTTCCACCAAAGCAGAGGAATGTGATGCTAGTCGGACCCAAACTACAAAAAGTAAATAGTTGTCTGAAACCAGTGCCAGAAAAAGGGAACATCAAAAGGCATTTCACCCCGCCGGCAAGTCCCCACATGGGAGGATTAGGAGATCTGAAACAACTACAAAGGGACAAGAAAATAAAGTTCTAGTTGCAAAAACAAAAACAGATATTGGTGGAGCAAAAAGTAACAGCAAAAATACCATATCCACTACAAGTAATTCGGATACATCCCAAATCAAATCACTATCAACAGCTGCTCAAAAACAGCATCATAAAAAAGTGAACGACCATCATTTGAAGACCTTGGTATCGGCATCAATGATGCAAGCGGCCACCGCCTCAGCGGACTCAACAATTGGCGACATCGGGAAAAGGTATACAAATTTTGAAGTGAACCGACTCAGAAGGAATGGGAATTACCACCATCGCAGAAGACCAATGAAGCAGCTGAGTACTGAACCATATCTGGCTATCACATTTTCCGGGCCCCGCAGAATGTTCAGGCACGAACATAAACTATACAAGGATTGGAATAGTAATAATTATAAACGTCTTGTATATAATTAATTGCAGAAACCAGAGACAGCAACTACTAGCAGTCACCTTTTCTGGCCCCGGCAGAATGTTCAGGCATGAACATAAAAATATATATAAATATGTAAACATGGCTTCTACGCACTTGACGACTAGCATGCAGTGCGATAGAAGAAGAAAGGCCACATGTGTGGAATCTTAAAATAGCCAGATGAGCGCTGACCCTTACAACGTCAGCGGTAGGATAAGAATAGATAATAGACGAACGCTGAGCCCTACAACCTCAGCGATAGTATAAGAATACAATAGACCAATGCTGAGCCTTACACACTCAGCAATAGACACATTAGATTTAAGGGTTAAAATGCTGCATGAGGCTGGGTATATATACGCAGCCTCAGAAGAATAAAGATCAGTACTGTACGGACTTAACACCACCACAGTCCGTGTACTCATTAATGAGTATTCGACTAAACCCCAACATAGTCAAGTGTATTCATTCAAATACAAACCGGACAGGGTTCAGGATATCTCCTAGTCGGGCACTTCGTTTATTTATTTATTTGTTTATTTTATATTTATTTTATTTAATTATATAATTTTTTCATGGATATACATTTTATTTGATTTTGAAAATAAATTTGTAAAATTTTATGTTATATGCAAGCTATGGAATATATTCAAAAAAGCAGATCGGATGTGGTTCAGGGTATCTCCTAGTCGGGCACCCCCGACTAGAGCTTTTTTACTTGTTTCTTTTTTACATTATTTACTTTAATTCCAAATTTATTATTAACAAGTAAGAAAACTCTAGTCGGAGGTGCCCGACTAGAAGATACCCTGAGCCCCGTCCCATTTGCATTGTTTAATACGCTATGTAGCTTGCATATAACATTACATTTTGCAAAATTAAATTATAATTTTGAAATTTTATTCAACTAGAATGTATGTAAATCCAAAATAAATTAATAATTAAATAAATAAACAAAAAAATGAAATGAAAGCAAACATCACCGCACCTGGGCTCGAACCTGCATCTATTTACTACATGTGTAACGTTAAAGCGCGTCATCTCAACTAGCACGACCACCTTATGTTTATAGATTAAAAAAAAAAAAAAAAAAAAAAAAGACAAGTAATAGTGCTCTAGTCGAGACTGCTCGACAATGAGATACCCTGAGTCCTGTGAAGAGCCAAATATCAAATCATTCTACGTTTTTTTATGCATACATACAAACAACACATACATGCACGCATAAGCGCGCGCTCAGCCAACTGCGCAGTTGACGCAGTGACTGCGCTTGAGCTGCAATGTGGACATAACTATGGGAACTTAACCGATGAATAACTTTTCTTAGCGATAAACTTTCTTCATCAAACTTTTACAACTTATTAATGACATTCATGTGTGTATATGCCAAAGCACAAAGTCTCTAGTATTTGATTTGCGCTTTTTACAAATAGGGGGCGAATGGAGCCTGGCATAAAAAATCTAAAGATTACATAATCTCCGTATTCATTATACGCAGCTACACAGCAAATTTTCTCTAGCTCGAACGATGTACAAACTAGACCTCTGCATGAATGCATCCAAATGGGCAAATGAATCATTCATTATGAAAAGCTGTACACTTTTTTGTGTACAGTTTAAATGGGTGTGAGTGGATGTTGTATAAATTGTCTGTATCGACAGCTAGTCGTCTCTCTCCTAGTAAAGTGTTCTTAAAATACTGCACCCATTTTATTTCTGTGTATAGGCTTTTCCGTGTAGAAGAAACGTCCACTCAATTCAACGGCAATAATATGACTGCATTGTTCACAATGCTTTTTGGGTTGGTAACTCCTCCCTTCCCAAAATAAAGTGGATGCGTTAAGAACCGTGTCTTCAGGTGAACTCGGCTGGTTTTGTTGTGTGGCTTGGGTTTAGTTTGCTGTCCTTGGTTGTGCACTGGCGAGACCAACACAACGCAAATGGATATACAAACGTAGTGTTGTTGTGTGCTGAAAGGTAAGTTATCCGGATTGTTTTGGAAGCATTGTCTTGGTTTTGTAATATGTCTGTTAACTGAGATCTTATTTTTAAAATACTATAAAAAAGTTGACCCAAGGATAAAGTAACAGGGAAATTTTGTAATTCGTGAATAAGCATAGCTTCGCTTTCTTTGCTACCATAATGTTGGATGAGATTAGCCTGCCATCCCAGCTTAGTTCGGTGCTGGACAGTTTGAAGGCGTCATTTGCTCTACCTGTGATTTTATTTCTTATAGTTCTTAATAGCAGAGAACTGTAGGGTATTTGGTCAGTTTCGTTGATCAATGAAATGACTTCTTCCACATTGACGATGAAATCCTGCAGTTGGTTAGGGTTTCCTTCAAAGGCAGGTAGTTTTTTGATGAAAGCAAGGATATCGATTGGATTTAATCATGGGCAGTTGGCCATGCTGCTATTTATGTTCGGCTGATTTGAGTACTTTGTGTAAGTAAGAAAACTCTAGTCGGAAGTGCCCGACTAGGAGATACCCTGAGCCCTGTCCGATTTCCATTGTTTAATACACTATATAGCTTGCATATAACATTAAATTTTCCAATATTAAATTATAATTTTGAAATTTTATTCAACTAGAATGTATGTCAATCAAAAATAAATAAATAATTAAATAAATAAGCAAATCAAAAGAAAAAAAGAAGAAAAATAAACATCACCGCACCTGGACTCGAACCTGCATCTATTTACTACATAAGTAACGTTAAAGCGCACCATCTCAACTAGCACAACCACTTCATGTTTATAAATAAAAAAAAAAAATAAAAATTAAAAAGTTACGCTGTCGTCACTGAGTTTCGAACTCGGGACCTTTCGTTTACGAGCTTTGCGTCTATCCACTACGCCACACCAGTATTGCGTTGCTTGTTGGAAAAACTCAAAGTAGTACTACAAGGGTGATATGTGACAAATACAAAACTACAAAGCTAAAGAAGCAGATCAATGTCAATTGTCATTCTTAGAATATGCTGAAATGCGCGCATATGAAGTTCATATTATGAACGTTGAGTATGTGTACATACAACAAGTAAGAGTGCTCTAGTCGAGACTGCTCGACTAGGGGATACCGTGAGCCCTGTGAAGAGCCAAATATCAAATCATTCTACGCATGTGTGCATGCATATAAACAACACATATGTACACACACACACATATGCACGCACGCATAATCGCGCGCTCTGCCAATTGCGCAGTTGACGCAGCAACTGCGCTTGGGCTGCAATGTGGATATTACTATGGCAACTTAATTGTTTAATAAGTTTTCTTAGCGATGGACTAAGTGCATCAAACTTTCACAACTTATTAATGGCATTCATATGTATGTATTTGCCAATGCACAAGTCTTTAGTATTTAATAGGCACATTTTACAAATAGAGGGCTATTGGGGGCGAATGGGGCGTGGCATCCAAAATCTATCTCCGTATTCATTACACGCAACTACACAGCAAATTTGAAGTCTCTAGCTCAAACGATGTACAAACCACGGCTTAAAAACATTTTAAAATTATCGATAAATGTTCATAAAATCGAAATGGAACGAATTATCGGAAAAATGTATCGAGTATTCATGTAAAATTTCAAGTCTCTACGTTGCGTACTTAAAAATATCTCAGCGTTCACACGGACGGACGGACAGACGGACAGACGGACAGGCCTATATCGACTCGTCTTGTCGCGCTGATCAAGAATATATATACTTTATGGAGTGTGGCACGCCTCCTTCTGCCTGTTACATACATTTTCACAAAACCATTATACCCTGATTTCCCATTTTCAATGGGCTCAGGGTATAAAAACGGTGGTCTGTTTGAATGTATGCGTGTAAAGGGCGATACATGACAAATACAAAACTACAGAAGCGGCTGAAAATGCAAACACAATTCAAACACAGATTTGGTTGAAGAATATGCTAGAGTGAATGTTCTTGAATGTATTGGTGCACATGCATAGTAGAGGCGCTTGCACGTTTCAATGTATATGTATGTGTAAATGTTTTTTGCTGCGCGTCGCTGCTTGCCACGTGCGTGTGATAATTGGCTAAACGTTTTGTTTAATAAATCGGGACTGACTTAACGGAATTTGATGAAACTTTCAGCATATTGATTTTTGATTGACTTTTTTACATTTTATAAAAATGCTAATTTATTCACATGGTTATATTTGGAACAGACTCTCAATGGATCGGGTAGGGTGAGAGAGAGAGAGAGAGAGGGGGGGGGTTAGTTAGTAAAAAGAGCCGCGGTATCCAAAATATAAAAAAATAGAAATTGCATAAAATTCACATGAATCTACATGCAAAATTTGAGGGGTCGAGCTTTAAAGATGTGGGAGATATAATTTTATAACCTGTTTTCGATAAGGTTTAAAATCGATAACATTACAACAAAAATATTTATCGTTTTTTGGTAATAAACTTGACCTGCGCGTGCTATCCACGGAGCCAACAAAAAAAGTTCAAGTCTCTAGCTTGTCTAGATGCTTCAATCGGCGCGTTCAAACATACGGACAGACGGACGGACAGACAGACAGACGGACAGAACCAAATCGTCTCAGCTCGTCGTCCTGATCAAGAATATACATAAATACTTTATGAGGTCTGCCACGCCTCCTTCGGCCTCTTGCATACATTTAACAAACCCATTATACCCTGATTTCCCATTTTCAATGGGTTCGGGGTATAAAAATAGTAAATAAGGGCAGCACTGGGAGCATCTGCACAACAACTAGTTGCATTACAGCTGCAGCACATCGGCAGTGCAGCCGGCACATTTAAGAAAAAATAAATAAAACAAATAGAGCTTTTGCACCACTTCAACCGAATAGTAAGGAAAAGAAAAACAGAACAGTAAGAGTGCTCTAGGCGAGACTACTCGAATAAGAGGTGCCCTTAACCACGAGAAGAGCCTATATTCCAATCTTTCTACGCTTTCTTGGGAAATCTCTGGATTCACATAGGCGGACAGAAGAAAATATCGAATCGTCTTGTCGCGAGAGAGAGACGATTCATATTAAGGGACACGAACAAAAATAAAATATCGATACTCTTTGGTATCGAGTATGTTCGTTATTGATACCAGGGCTGCCAGCTCAGCCATTTACTGGCAAGATCTGGCCTTTTTCAACTGCAAAATGCAGGAAAAATTGTAAACTAGCTGGTGGCGGGCAATGTGGCATTTTTCAAAATCAAACTGGCACTTAATAGCATTATTTAAAATTCTGATAGCACTCCTTCAAATTACGAAAGGTGGTATCACGTTAATTGATAGCTGTTGCACTACAATATATCGTTGCAGCCCTGCCATCTTATTGTATATTCTTCCATCTCTAACAAGAATTTTACAATTATTGACTCAGACCACTAACCATACAACACATAGACTGGACATCGGAACAAAGTTGCTCGGAGCTCGGAATTTGTACCGGGGCTCCCAGACAACTTCGTATTTGCTCGGCTCGGTTACTGGGGCTCCCGAAAAAAAAAATTGCGCGAAGCAGAATCATTCTGCTTTAACACATCGGCCGAGCAACAGCGGACGAAAATTGAAATTTACTGTCATGCGATTCTATTTCTTTGCTGCTGAGTGAAGAGTATGCCGAATTCTCGAAAGCGTTTGCCATGCTCATGCAAAATGTTCGCTTTTTCATGCTTTTTTTTTACGCAGGGTATGAAAGCGTTGATGCGCTGAACAATATGATTTCACGAAAAGCATGCACACATTCTTACAGTCCCTTACTGCATATGTGTGTATTCATGTGCCTATATGTGAAACTTGCTGCCTGTAGAATTTACAGTTGCTAGATCTTGTGGCCTGAGTATGGGATGGGATGGCTGAGGAAGTTTTGTATGTGTGCATGTGTGTGCATAGCACAAGCAGCAGCTCCCGAAAATTGTAAAATTTGTTCTTCAAGAGCTCGCATTTCTTCCCTACTGAGCAGGTATAGCACATTGATGAATGGGTTTACCGTGGCTCATGCAAAATGTTGAGACTTTTACTATTATTTGTGTGAAGGGTATGAAAGCGTTGGTGCGCTTAACGAATATGTTTTTGTAGTCGCTCTTGCTGCCTGTGGAACATTTGTATGCGAATATGTGTGTTCATAGTACATGAGCATTGGCGTGCGCCTACCACGGGCTTTTAATTGCGTGAATGATTTTGCATTAGAATTGCACAGGGAGTGCTAAAGACTTTTTATTATTAATTTTAACTTTAGATAGTAAATGGTTTCCCCCACCCACCCTTGCTTTCAAAATAGAAAATTTATTCTTAATCAATTTAATTTAATTTTGATAAGAAAGTATTATTAATGGCTAACAGAGCAAATTGTTGGTAATAATATTAATAATTTAATGAATTAATTTCGTAACAACAGAAAACGCTTAATTAATAATAAAAGGTCTTTAATGCTTCTTTAATACTCCCTCTGCAATTCTAATGCAAAATCATTCACGCAATTAAAAGCCCGTGGTAGGCGCACGCCAATGCTCATGTACTATGAACACACATATTCGCATACAAATGTTCCGCAGGCAGCAAGAGCGACTACAAAAACATATTCGTTAAGCGCACCAACGCTTTCATACCCTTCACACAAATAATAGTAAAAGTCTCAACATTTTGCATGAGCCACGGTAAACCCATTCATCAATGTGCTATACCTGCTCAGTAGGGAAGAAATGCGAGGTCTTGAAGAACAAATTTTACAATTTTCGGGAGCTGCTGCTTGTGCTATGCACACACATGCACACATTCAAAACTTCCTCAGCCATCCCATCCCATACTCAGGCCACAAGATCTAGCAACTGTAAATTCTACAGGCAGCAAGTTTCACATATAGGCACATGAATACACACATATGCAGTAAGGGACTGTAAGAATGTGTGCATGCTTTTCGTGAAATCATATTGTTCAGCGCATCAACGCTTTCATACCCTGCGTAAAAAAAAAGCATGAAAAAGCGAACATTTTGCATGAGCATGGCAAACGCTTTCGAGAATTCGGCATACTCTTCACTCAGCAGCAAAGAAATAGAATCGCATGACAGTAAATTTCAATTTTCGTCCGCTGTTGCTCGGCCGATGTGTTAAAGCAGAATGATTCTGCTTCGCGCAATTTTTTTTTTCGGGAGCCCCAGTAACCGAGCCGAGCAAATACGAAGTTGTCTGGGAGCCCCGGTACAAATTCCGAGCTCCGAGCAACTTTGTTCCGATGTCCAGTCTATGTGTTGTATGGTTAGTGCTCAGACTTAGCAAACTAAAATGCCATAAATTCAATATAAACCGGCAAGATCCATTGTTTAAGGATTGGCTAAGTATAGAACGAAATGACGAAAATAAGTGTTATTGCAGATATTGCAAATGTAGCATAGTTTCTAAAATATACGATTTGCAGGCACATACCAAAACAAACAAACATAAGCAGCAAACAAGCTGCTTCACAAAAAAAAAAAAAAAAAAAAAAAAAAAAAAAAAAAAAAAAAAAAAAAAAACACGTTTTCATCAACTATGCTTCCTAAAACAAAACAACAAGAAGCAGCCTTGTGTTTGTATATTGTCACCCATTCTGCGATTTCACCAATAGACCATTTGGATATATTTGCGCCACAAAATTCGATGGAGGAAATGTGAAAGTTCATAGAACGAAGTGTACAAATGTAATTAAAAATGTTTGGGAACCATGTTTATAATTTATAATTCATAAAAATTAAAATGGTTATTTTTCTGGGTATTCTTGAATTTGATCTAGCCGTTTCTAGCAAGTTTGAAAGGTTAATTAAGTCTTTTCTTGTCCGGAAGAGTTGGCAGCACTGATTGATACCGATATCTTAGACTTGATACTTTTGTTTTGATATTTGTACTTAACAAGTATCTCTTGAGCGGTCTCGAGTAAAAAAAAATATGGAGCTAACGCTAACCACTAACCATACAACTGACAAATTGACTCGTCATTCAGAACAAAATTATTCCACTCAAAAAAAAAAAAAAAAAAAAAATTGACGGTTAGACCCGTCACAACTTCCAATGTTCCACAGGCAGCAAAAAAAAGACTACAAAAACATATTCGTTAAGCGCACCAACGCTTTCATACCCTTCACACAAATATTAGATAATAACTCTCAACATTTTACATGAGCCATGGTAAACCCATTCGTCGATGTGGTATACCTGCTCAGTAGGAAAAAAAAAAACGAACTCTTGAAGAACAAATTTTAAAATTTTTGTGAGCTACTGCTTGTGCCAACTTATGCAGACACATGCACACATATAAAACTTCTTCAGCCATCCCATACCCAGGCCACAAGATCTTGCAACTGTAAATTCTACAAGCACCAAGTTTCACATATAGGTACATGAACGCACACACTTGTAGGAAGGGACTGTAAGAATTTGTGCATGTTTGTCGTGAAATCATATGGTTAAGCGCACCAACACTTTCATAACCTGTGTAAAACTGAACATGAAAAAGCGAAATTTTGCATGAGCATGGCAAACGCTTTCAAGAATTCGGCATACTCTTCACTCAGCAGCAAAGAAATTGAATCTCATCACGACGAATTTCAATTCTTGTGCGCTGCTGTTCGACCGATTTCGTTATGAGACTGAGCCGAGCAAAAACAAAGTTGTGGCGGGTCATAATTTTTTTTTTTTTTTTTTTATACTCGTTTCCCAAAGGGAAAAAGAGTATATTGGTTTTGTAAAATGTCCGTCTGTCTGTCTGTCCGTCTGTCCGTATGAATGCAATATTTTTCTACGCTATTGAAGCTAGAGACTTGAAATTTGGAACATATACTCGTGTATACCCTCGAATTATAAAGTGTCAAGATTTTCCGGATACGCCCACTAGGGGCGTGGCAAATCGGAAAATGGTTGCGCCCATAGTTAATAGAAATCATAGAAATCATATTAGTTGAAGAGCTAGAGAGTTGAAATTTGGAATGTATACTTGCGTTGACCACCCAAGTTCAAAAAGATATGGCGGATATATCTACGCCCATTGGGGGCGTGGCAAATCGGGAAAACTGTAACTTCTACAGTTTTAAAGCTAGAATGCTGAAATTTGGCACGTATCTTAACGCTTCGATTCTATAAAGATTGTTAAAAAAATTTATGTCCACGCCCACTGGGGGCGTGGCAAATCGGATCTGAATATAGAGTGATTTTACAAATTCAGCTATATTTTGAGCACTATTGATGCTAGAGACTTGAAATTTGATATATATACTCGGATAAGCAAGCCAAGATCAAAAAGATATGGCGGACATACCTACGCCTTCAGGGGGCGTGGCAAATCGGAAAAAGCTTATAGCTCCTACAGTTTTAGAGCTAGACGATTCCAAATTGGATGTTTGTGTTACTGGAGGCCCCCTCTATTGATTCCCCAAAAATAAATCTTACGCCCCTTTGGGGGCGTGGTATATGGAAAAAATACCCTGTAACTTTCACATTTTTGGAGTGTAAGCATCCAAACTTTGCAGTTACGTTACCCTAGACTCCTTCTAGGAACTTGCCAAATATGATATGTCTACGCCTACTGGGGGCGTGGCAAATTGGCAACAAAATTTGTAACGCCCAGCTGCAAAATTCATATGCCTGTGCCACCTATATAAATAAGCTTAATAAGAATTGCTAAGACGACAAACGGCATTTCTGAGAAATATATGTAATTCGATTTAATGTTGAAGTTCTGCAAATAATTTATCTTCTAAAATTATCATTTTTCGTATAGCCTAGGTCAGTTATGTTATTTTCTTTTTGTGTGTGTGACCCTGACAAAAAATGTAAATATCAAATACCGATATTTGTGTAATCGACTTAGTCCGAACAAAATTATTTACACACAAAAAAATTGACGATAGGTCCCATCAGGTATGTATGTATGTAGGCACGAACAGCTGCGCAACTATTTTCATGCCGTCGCCGCCGCGTCTCGAACGCGGACCCTTTTGCTTACACGCTTTTCATCTACCTGCTGCGCCACATCAGTTTTGCATTGTCTGTTGGCAAATCCGAAACTACTTCACTACAAGGGCGACTTTTGACAAATACAAAACTATAGAAGCTGCTGTTAATGCAAACATAATATAAACATAAATCACTTGCAATTGTGATTCTTAGAAAATGCTAAAATGCGCGCATATGAACGTATGTATTTATTTATATGTGTACATACAAAAACGGTGGTCGGTTAAATGTATGCGTATAAAGGGCGATATTTGACAAATACAAAACTAAAGAAGCGGCTGAAAATGCAAGCACAACTCAATAACAATTTTGGTTGAAGAATATGCTAGAATGAATGGCGCTGAATTTATTTGTGACCATGCATAAGCAAACGCGCTTGCACGTTTCAATGTATGTACATATGTGTAAATGTAAATATATTTTGCTGTCGCTGCTTAACGCGTGCGTGTCATAATTGGCCAAACGTTTTGTTTAATAGATTGCGACTGGCTTAACGGTACTTGATGAAACTTTCAGCATATGATTCTATTGAATTTTTTACATTTTATAAAAATGCTAATTCATTCACATAGTTATATTTGCAAAAATTGAAATTGCATAAAATTCACATGAATCTACATAAATGCAAAATTTGAGATAAATTATTGAATTTAAAATACCAGATGCCCCTGTGGGAAACGAGTATCACGCCTTTGGTCTCGCCCTAAGGCAACGTTCTTACTTGTTTTTTTTTTTTTTTTTTTGTGAAATAATTTTGTTCTGAATTACCAGTCTATGTGTTAATTCTGTGATTTTTGTCCAGGAATCACGACATTTTTGCTTATATTTTTTCTCCATTTCTTAATACACTCTTGCACACAATTAATTTCGAGAAGTGTAAGTACGATAAAGTAGTGGTGGTAGTATTGCACAGATAATGAACGTACAATTTTGGACTTAATCGAAAAAAAAATTTTTTCTTTATATACTAAAATAATATTAACAATATTCTTTTGTAAAATAGCTAGATTTATAGATAATAGCATTTTAAAAATTTTCATGGCATTTTGGATTTTAAAATAGCTAGAAATGCTATTAAATAGCTAATCTGGCAACACTGCTCATGAGTACATGATCGATACTTTGCATTCGATATTGTGTCCCTATTCATAGTTAATATTGGGCGTAAAAATTGACGTAGACGTAATTAAGAGATGTTGTTGAGTTGGATTTGTGTATGTATTTATAAATTATTCAAACATATATATATGTACACATAATTGACGGTAATTGTTTAGATACAATCCTCTATTAATTCCCTTGCTTGGTAGCCACTTAACAGGGTGATCACACCAGTCATTTTAATTATAGATGTACATTTATATACACATATGTATGTATGTTGCATCTATGTGTGCAATACTCACTTCTCACGATGCAGCAAACATATGCGATCCTTTGCCACTTTCAGTTTTTTAGCTATGATTTTCTTTAGGTTTTCGACACTGATGTGCGCCTCGACGATGACGCCAAAATTGCCGCCGGTTGTCGTGCTGATATTGAGGTTAATCATTGTATTGTTACCAGTTCCCGATCCCGTTCGCGTCACAGTTCCCGTACCCATTCCAGTTCTATTGGCAACTGTTGTGGAACTGTTGGTGCTGCTGAGCAACGCACTTGATGTGGCTATTGTGGCTGTCATGGCCGCAGCCTGTGAAAACCGATGCCTGCCTGTATTGCTGTTGGTATTGTCGTTGTTGCTGCTGCAGTTTTTGCTGGCGTTACCAGTTTTGCTGCTGCTGTTCCTAATGGTGTCACTACTGCCACACCCTGCCCTATTTGTTGCTGCTGCCTCATTTTTATCATTGGCATCCGTTGCGGCTTCTGCATTTGCCATGTTCGTTGTTGTTGACTTATCCATCATTGGAAAAATATATCTCGCTCACACACCCACGCAAGAAAAACAAACAAAAACAGCACACTCAATATCTCAGGAAATATTTAAAATATTGAAGTATCAGTGAATTCACAATCAACAATTGAAAACTCTGCGCAAGAAAAAAATGCGCTGAAAAGCCTGTAACGACGGCTGCGACGTCAATGTAGGCGACCACAACGTTGGTTCAATCGATTTTGTATACACACCACACTTTATGTACGAGCACACACGTAGCTACTTTTTTACGCACAACCACACAGAGGGATAAAAACGAACACATGCACCGTATGCAGAGCGAGGAACGTCAATGCTGAGTGGCGGCTGTTGCTGTTAAGTCTGTCACTACCTTGGGAGAATGGTTACGAGAGTACACGTATTCTGAAGCAACAGCAACGAGGCGAACGACGGTGCGCGGTAGGATTTTCTTTATTTTTTGCTGATTGATTGCGAAACAGTTTAGTTTAATTGCACTGCTTACGTTTCTGTTGGTGCAGTTCGCGTTCCCCCTTATACGATCTCTTTTTGGCAAGGTTTAAATGTTTTCGGCTAATTTGTATTTGTATTTATATTTATTGAAAAGGTACGTCGTATATTGATCACTCGTCTGTTTATTAATTTGAACGCGAACACGCGGGAAATGTTTGATAATTTTATTTTATGTACTGTTAAAAACTTGTTCCGCTGTTGCGGGATTTTCTATATGTTTATATTGTTAGCAAACCGCAATCATACAAAACATATCTCTTTATCATTTTCAGCAATGGTCAAAGACTCAAATTGCAAACTGCGGCAGCGATGATGGCCAACAAATTACAAAAAAAAAAATCCTAACTCACACCAGCCGTCAGCGCACAGTTAGATTGTAGATTTCGCGCACAGAGCGTCATACGTCCGCCTCGTGCGGCTTCGGATTTGCTTCTAAATTATCGATGACAACATTTTAACACTGTTAAAAGACACCAGGTTATGCACACTGTTAAAAGATACCAGGTTATGCAAAGAATTGTTCCGTTACTTTTAATGTTAACTAACAGCTCTCTGTGACGTCACAGATAACTCATGTTAAAATTTAGTATGCGCGTGTGTGAAATTTTGATGATATTACCAACTATAAATTATCAATTAATCAACCGAAAAGTTAAAAATACCTTTTAATACTATTTTGTTTAGTACATTTAAACTTTGGAAAATAAAATTTAAGTTACTCAACAAGAATGTCACGGCAGTCAACGAACATCACTCAATCGCCATGGAGTCTGTGAGCAATAACAGCTTAAAAATGGTATTCATGAATGAAAAGTAGTAGTAAAAGTAGTAACCCTTATATTGTCCGATTTTTGAATCTATATAGAACTTGTAATTGGAAGCGTTGCAAGTTTTATTTAGGCTTCTGGCTGCAAGACAGATAACAGTGTCAAAATTGCTGGATTATCATACAAAATTTAAACGCGCGCCAACTTTTGACATGTCTGTGACGTTTCACTGTTAAAATAACAGGGGTATTTGCGTAACCTGGTAGTCCCTCAATCGTGACCAGGGATGCCAAGTCAAAATTTGAAAATTACGTAGCCAGGCTCCAAAATCTACGTGTTTTTCCGTAGCACAATTTTGGTGAAATACGTAGATCTACGTGCTTATTTTTTAAACTTAAAAACAATAAAAAAAAATTAATAAACCATTAAATTTTTAAATTAACTGTATTGTACGTCGTTGTTATTAATTTCATTTGTCGCTTTGGAAAGGAAATTACATTGTTCAAATTATACATATTAACCAGAGCTGTTAATTTTTTCATTTGAATGGAAATTCAAAATGGGTTTTACCTTTTGAAAGCCCATTTTGCATTTCCATTCAAATAGAAAAATTAACAGCGCTGATATTAACTTATGTACATGTTTTACAAAAATGTATACATGATTTGAATTAAATATTTTAGGTGTTTGTCAGAAGGCTCTAAATTTTCCTTTAATCCACTTGTGGTGTGAAGCAATCCTTTTAAAGTCTCCGTGTCTAATTTGTTTCTGTTATTTGTCTTAATTAAATTAATTTCTGAAAATAAATGCTCAACATTAGCACTGCTATGTGGCAAAACCTAACCCTGCTAACCCAATATAAATCATATCTTCTTTTTTATTTAATTCATAGTTTTTAGTGTATTTTGCAATATTTTTTAAAAGTACGTAGTTTTAGTCTCATCACACGTAGGCACGTAGATCTCCTTTAAAATACGGAGATCTACGTGAAAAGACGGAGGGTTGGCATCCCTGATCGTGACAGTGCTCACATACAACGATGAATGTTTACATGCAACTCTGAGAGTAAAGTGTCATCAACTTCAAATAACAGGGTTGCACTCGCTGTCAGATGTCAAATCTGACAAGCGGAAGTGGCTTTCTTGTGTCAAAACGATGCTAAGGTCTTTTCGTTGAAAGGTCTCCTAGGCGAAAGTTGTGTTTTTTCTGTGCATTTCGCGTTTCGTGTCAAAAACTAAGGACTTAAAGTAAGTAATGTCGCAAACAATAATAAAACTTTATACAAATTATTACGCAAAATAAGTGGAAAACATAATCGATGAATTATGTTGTAGAAGATTACTATTCGTATGGTGTTCAAATAATTTGATAACACTGTTCTATATTCATGTATTTGTAGCATGCGTTACGTGGCTGCATACCTGTTGGCTGTCCTCGGCGGACAAGAGAGCCCTGCCAATGCTGATCTGGAAAAGATTCTCAGCTCTGTGGGTATTGAGGCCGACGCTGAGCGTCTGACCCGTGTGATCAAGGAGCTGAAGGGCAAGAGCATCGACGATTTAATTAAAGAAGGTCGTGAGAAGCTCTCCTCGATGCCCGTTGGCGGCGGCGGTACTGCTGCTGCTGCACCTGCAGCTGGTGCTCCAGCAGCTGCTGCCGGTGGCGATAAGAAGGAACCTAAAAAGGAAGAGAAGAAGGAGGAGTCCGAGTCTGAAGATGACGACATGGGCTTCGCTCTTTTCGAATAAGCTCACTTCTACCATTTGTATATACTGTGTAAACCATTTACAATAGCAGAATCTATGGTACGTTTTTACATCAAAGTAAACGAAAGAAAAAAAAAGCTGGGAGGGGTGGGCAAATATTTGTGATGAACCTAACTTACACCATCTTTCGACTGACCACTAACGTTGATGCTATAGAAGTTTCACTGATTTATTTGCCGTCCCGCCTCCACAACAGTGTCATTGTGGTCGACGTACCGAAATGTTTCATCTTGTGCTAATGTCTTTCTATTTTCTATTACAGAACTGCCCGGCAACATTATCACCGACTGCTATAGTGTCATATGCATTGCTTTTAAATGCCGTTCAAAACTTGTGAATACCATCTAATACAAAACATAGAAAAAAATGTTTATTTCTATGGAATAAAAATCTGCATTGTTTACACATTATATACAAACACATAAATTGTATTATTTGTTTTACTAAACTAAATTATATCTTCATTTTTTCTAATTTTAATTTTCAAATAAAACGTGTGAGCAACAACTTGATAGTAGCATTTGTTGCTACTCAGCTCATGCAGAATCATTACAATTGTACCTTTTCTATTTAGAGGAAATTAAATACCTGAAAACAGTAACCACATGGCCATAGAAATATGTTAGCAAAAAGTAATTGAAGGTAGGTTATTTAATAAAGTTTTAGTTAATTCTCCTGCTCGGGTAAATCAGCATTAATCAATTAATCGTATCTCCGATATAGTTTGGAGGTATTAAGCTTACCGAAGTATGCACATTACTGTAAGTGCGCGCGACAATCAGGGATGACAGCTGGCAACGCTCTAATTTTGGATAAGTACCGTTGAATCAGATTTATAAAATATTCACGTAAGTACAGTTTATCCGTGTGTGCCCCATAGTTGCGCGTGACGCTAAATTTGGACTGCATGAATAGCTGTATTGCAGTATGTGAGATCTGTTCATTCGATCAAGTCGTCTTTTTGTATCTTAGTTCCAATTTTCTGCACAGTATTCTACCATTTTGTTTTCTGTTCAGAAAATGACCGCCATTCGCAATATGACTGAGTTCCACAAACGCTTCGAGGCGGCCGAACATAAAGTGATTGTTCTGGACTTTTACGCCACATGGTGCGCCCCGTGCAAGGATATTGACAAGGTGGTGAAATCGCTCGCACGTCAGTACGCAAGCAAGGTGGATGTAATCAAGATCAATGTGGACAGATTTCAGGATTTGGTGGAAACTTACAAAGTGCGCAGCATGCCAACATTTGTGTTCATCAAGAACAATCGGAAAATAGGCCGAGTCATTGGAGCGGATGAGCACAAACTTAAGCAAACTTTGTCCAAAGTCTGCAAATGATTAGTAATTCAATGACGCAGGCGCCGCCATCTATAACCCATAATTGCTAAGCAATCATTTTATTATATATATATATATATATATATATATATATATATATATATATATATATGTATATATATATATATATATATATATATATATATATATATATATATGTATGTATGTATGTATGTATAACTGTGTAATTATGTAACCTGCAACAATAACACCAGCCATTTTGAGAAAACAAAGCCTTTAAATTCCAATCTGATATGTTAACGAAGAAAAGACACGTAATAAATAGCTTTAGACAAGATGAAAAACAAATATAAAATAAGTTCAATAACCAAATATCTTTAACAAACTATATTCGCTTCCCAACTTATTCTCTTACGCTCTGAGTGAGAGGAGCAATTTGACAGCCATAAGTAAAATGCTGTGGATCAGGCAAGGTGGCTATTGATCCTTTTATAAAATATGATTTTTTTGTTAGTGTTAAGAAATACTATTTATTAAAAATATTTATAAATGTATGCATATAGTTTTTTATTTATTAAGAAAGCCGTATTGAGGCCAGCTAAAGGTTATCTGATAGTAAAATGTAATTGGCTATCGCACAATACCATGAAGCCACTTAAGATGGGATCTTGTTATAAATGTATATTCCTGTATACCATACGCAGTATGCTTTTCCGTTTCAATTCGTATTTTAAGTATAGCCTGAATACCTTACAAACGGGAGACTTCGATCACTTAGTCTTGAAATCTTTTAGTTTAAATTGGGAATAGTTATAAATTATTTGAAATAAACATGATCTACACAGGAATAAGGGACAAGCCTCTACTTATAGGTACGGAGACCGACGCGTTCACACATATAAATAGGCTGACGGACAACGGTATATCGACTCAGATCGTCGTCCTGATCAAAAATACATATATAAACTTGCCTAAACTTATGTACGGGTCTGTCACGCCTCCTTCTGCCTGCTACATACATTTTCCATGGGTTCAGAGAACACTAAGAAAATCAGTGTGCAACAACGTTAAAATCTAGGAGCTGCGATAGTTCTTGTGGTCCTCGAGAATATAATCCTCCTGCGTATATCTTTGGAGTTGATCTGGCGTTAACGCCTGCAACTCATCTTCGTCCGTTGACGTTTCGGCTGTACCATCCTCTAGCTTCCGTTGATACTTCTTGCGCTCTGGCGTTTGTTTGCGGGCCCGTCGCTTTGCCAGAAACGTTTCGAGCTGGTTGCTCTTGGATGTGATGAACTCGATCTTAACTTTGGATAGCTTACGTTGCATGCGAGTCAGCTCCGGGATTGGCTGCTGTCGATCTAGGTGTTGATGCTGATCCCACGCACTCTGTGATTTGCGCATTTTGACCAGAATCTTGTTCATAATACGACGTTGATCCAGGCCGAGCACATCGTGTCGCATCTCGGTAAACTTTACTATCGGTAACAGCGTTGTAGCATTTCCATAGAACTCCTGACGCATTGTCTGGGCAGTATCGAAGTTGTGCTGTAGTTGTTGTACCTCGCGCTTATCTTGGTCCTGATAGTGATCCTCCACCGGCTTGCTTAAATTGAGTATACGTAAAGCCTCTTCCACGTTATTAATGCTACTGCCCAATTTGTCTCGCACAAATTTGATGTGCGGCACTTCACCCATGAGCCGCAACTGGGAAAGCTCGTGACGCAGCTGTCCGCTGCAGCGTTGTAGCTGCGCTTCCAGCGATATATCGCTGCCCAGCCAATAAACATTGATACTGGTAAAATCCGCGGAGATTTTCACACAAGACACCTGCAACCCGCGTCCCAGAATGGACTCTGCTGTCTGCCCTGTGGCCAGCAGATCGGTGATGTGGGTCATGAACAGTTTGTTTAGCACAGACATTCGTCTCGTATTGTTATTAGATACGGGAAGCTTTCTCTTGCCAAACTGTGATGCCTGAAACATCACACTTCGCGATTGGTAGGCCCCGCTACTGGTGCTGCAGCTGGACTTGTTTCCGTTGACATCGTTGCTGGGATACCAGCGTTTCTTTGTGCCTGCCACACGACTGCCGAAGAGTTTGCCCATAATGTTGCTCTGTCTTGCATTTGCATTTGTGTTGGCGGCATTTTTGCCCTTGGCGCGTTGGCAAACTGAAATTAGTGGCAACTGTGACAGCAATCGGTTGCGCAACATTTGTTTTTCTAAGGCTTTCTTTTTTGTTTTATATTGAAATTCCTTATTTTCAACGTTTTGTTTATTTTTTTTTATGTAATTATTGATACTTCTGCGAGACTATGTTTATTATTTCTTATGGAAGTAAAACTAGCATGCAAATTCCTATTTATGTTGTGTTTTTGCTGCACACAAAATAATCGATAACTTGTACACATACAATGTATTTGTTTGCGACAAACAACAAGAGTGAAAGAGGAAGTAAGCAATAAAAAATTATCTCTGTACGTGTCACAACTATGGTTAGCTCTAATGCACGTGCCTCAATCAACAAGGACACTATTTAATCGGTATATGGAAACTAAAGTCCAGGTAAAATTTCAATGTAGAAAATGTACGTAAAAACTTAATATTTAAAATGTATTTATTTTTTAATTCAGGATAAGTGCTTGAACTAGTATTGTAAGTACACATTCCAAAGGAAGAGGGGTGGTGCCTAAACAAGCTGTAGTTTAGAAAATTTTTGAATTCCTATGGTAAAGCTTAGCATTAATTTATGCATATTTATAAAATAAACAATAAATAGTTATTGATATCGATCTTGCTGAAGTAGCGGGACATTTATAACACTATTTTGTTAACAGCTGTCACTAACCCACGATTGAGGGACTAGCAGGTTACGCAAATACCCCTGTTATTTTAACAGTGAAACGTCACAGACATGTCAAAAGTTGGCGCGCGTTTAAATTTTGTATGAAAATCCAGCAATTTTTACACTGTTATCTGTCTTGCAGCCAGAAGCCAAAATAAAACTTGTAACGCTTCCAATTACAAGTTCTATATAGATTCAAAAATCGGACAATATAAGGGTTACTACTTTTACTACTACTTTTCATTCATGAATACCGTTTTTAAGCTGTTATTGCTCACAGACTCCATGGCGATTGAGTGATGTTCGTTGACTGCCGTGACATTCTTGTTGAGTAACTTAAATTTTATTTTCCAAAGTTTAAATGTACTAAACAAAATAGTATTAAAAGGTATTTTTAACTTTTCGGTTGATTAATTGATAATTTATAGTTGGTAATATCATCAAAATTCCACACACGCGCATACTAAATTTTAACATGAGTTATCTGTGACGTCACTGAGAGCTGTTAGTTAACATTAAAAGTAACGGAACATTTCTTTGCATAACCTGGTGTCTTTTAACAGTGTCACTAACCATACAACACATTGACTTGTCATTTAGAACTAAATTATTCCACGCAACAAAACTTGTACTTTGAAGACCACTCAACTTTGTTGTACATTGTAAATATTTTGGCCATGGAAGTCAAAACGATGGACTTACCAGAAAAAATATTTTATCTGTAGTGCCGTATTTTTTTTATACCACTTGGTATTTGGGCATTTCTGAAACGCGTTAAGCACGGTCACTCCATTTGAGTTCTTGGTAATACCGATTGTTGATCAATAAATATAAACGCGCTTGCAAATGTTGGAAATGGATTGAAGGGCAAAAGAGTCGGTGTTTTTTTATTGTCAATACTTATTTTCTACATATGTATAAATACTTTTAAATTTTTTGCATATACATATATGTATGTAACAATAAATAAATACGTGAAGTGAATTTCTGAAAAATAAACCGCGATTTGTTTATATATGTACGTATTTTTATACGACAATCACCCTCGGTACTCAGACCCATGTGTGTGCGTGTGTCTGTGCGTGAGTGTGTTCCATAACTAAAATAAATTGTCACTTGCTTTTTGCATAAATCAACACTAATTGCTAAACTAACACACGCAGCAACACCACAACTAGGAAAAAAAAAAGAAGAAGCTTACCATGTCATACACAGAGCTGGAGTCGGGCTACCAGGACCTTCGTCAGTCCACGCAAAGCATCGTCGCAACCTCGCAGCAGCAGCACCAACAGCAAAGTCAGCACACGCAACAGCCGCTACTGTCATCGCATTCGCACCGCGTGGGCTTCTATCTGGGCCATGATGGCAATGTACGATATTTTCAGCTAATAATTAAGTACACGCACATCTTAACACGTCTCCATTTATCAGGCCTTATTTAACTCTTTACTACGCTTAAATGTCAAAGCTGTGTTCAAAATCAATAAATGCTGCGCTTGCCTTTGCCGTTGGCCCTGAATTGGACGAATTATTGTGTGCGAATGCAGCAATCGCAGCAACGTCTATAAAAGATTTTTGCTACTTACTCTCTCGCATAATTTTGCATTAAAGTATGCTTTTACTGTCGGCAACATATGAGCGCGATAGCGATTTTCGAATTGCATTGAAAACTAATCACAAAATATGTATGTACGTATGTATATATATTTTTGTAAGGCTATCTATATATTGTAACATTTATCTAAATAATAAACGCGACTGGGCTTGGACTGCAGTGTGGGCATTACTATGGGAACTTAATTGTTGAATAACTTTTTTTTTTGGCGAAAGATTATCTTCATGAAACTTCCCTTGGCTGCCTTAATTCACACGTTTTTTTTTTCGGAGAATTAAAAGTTATATCACCTAATAATAAAAAAAAACCAAGTCGCGATTAAAAAAAGTTTAAAAAAGCTGATATTTTTCACATACTTAATAAGGTGATTTATCACATAAAAAATTTTTTTTAAAGTAAAATATAAAGAAAATAATAATAGTTGCATTCCTTTTCTTTATAGCTCTCAAATCGTTGGTCGTCATTATATAATTGAAGTAATACTTGTGTCGACGCAATCCCTATCTAAAATTTTGTATAACTATCCTGATCCTTAAAATTGAGTTGAGAGTAACAACGTTCCCCCTGTTTCCTATTTTAGATTTCATTGCGTTTATTTGGCTGAGCACCCTTTCACCTTCGGTATTCGATCACGGCAGTCAAACAATCTACATTGCAATCATTGCCAATTCTTTGAATATTTCGTGCGCCGCACAATCACGATAGTTGGTTACCTCTACCCAAAAATATATTGTTGTTTTCAATATTTTTCCATATTATTAGCGAAACTTCATTGAGCCATTCCATCATAGCAACATTTTCGAACCAAAAATATTGATAGGATTATAGATATAGGATTTTTTGCTTATATATTTCCTTTTGTATTTCTTATTTTCTGCTCATTAATGAGCGATGACAGTTTTGGAAAAAATTTACATAGGGGTGGGAGACTATGCGATAATAGTAGTTGTGCATAGTGACACAAGCAAAACAAGTGAGAGTGCTCTAGTCAAGACTGCTCGACTATGAAATACCCTGAGCCCTGTGCAGTTGCCGCAGCGACTGTGCTTGGGCTGCAATGTAGGCATTGCTATGGGTACTTTATTGTTGAATAACTTTTCTTAGCGATGGAATAATTTCATCAAACTTTTACAACATATTAATGGCATTCATATGTTTGTAAATTCAAATTGGGGGCGATTGGAGCGTGGCATCCAAAATCTAATGACTACATAATCTTTGTATTCATTACACGCAATTACACAGCAAATTTAAGTCTCTAGCTCAAACAATGTAGAAAATACGCCCTAAAAACTCATTAAAATTATCGGTAAATTGTCATAAAATCGAAATGCAATGAGTTATCGAAAAAATTGAATAATCTTTTGCAGCGTATGGTATGCACAAATATTCATGTGCTGCGTAATTTAGATTATCTCAGCGTTCACACGGACGGACGGACAGACGAACAGAGCTATATCGACTCGTCTTGTCACTCAGGTCAAGAATATATATAATTTATAGGGTGTGGCACGCCTCCTCTGCATTTACCTGTTACATAAATTTCCACAAAACCATTATACCCTGATTTCCCATTTTCAACGGGCTCAGGGTAAAACAAGTAAGAAAACTTTAGTCGGAGGTGCCTGACTAGGAGATACCCTGAGCCCCGTCCGATTTGCATTGTTTAATATGCTATATAGCTTGCATATAACATTAAATTTTCCAAAATTAAATTATAATTTTGAAATTTTATTCAACTAGAATGTATGTAAATCAAAAGTAAATAAATAATTAAATAAATACACAAATCAACAAAAAAAAAAAAGAAGAAGAAAAACAAACATCACCGCACCTGGACTCGAACCTGCATCGGTTTACTACATATGTTTCGTTAGAGCGCATCATTTCAACTAGCACGACCACCTCATGTTTATAGATTTACAAAAAAAAATTAAAAAAGTTACGCTGTTGTTGTTGCGCTTTAACGTTACATATGTAGTAAATAGATGCAGGCTCTCGAGCCTGGACTCGCCAGGTGCGGTGATGTTTGTTTTTCTTCTTCTTTTTTTGTTGATTTGATTATTTATTTAATTGTTTATTTATTTTTGATTGACATACATTCTAGTTGAATCAAATTTCATAATTATAATTTAATTTTGGAAAATTTAATGTTATATGCAAGCTATATAGCGTATTAAACAATACAAATCGGACGGGGTTCAGAGGATCTCCTAGTCGGGCATCTCCGACTAGAGTTTTCTTACTTTTTTTTTTCTTTTTTTTTTCTTTTCTAAATTTGCTGCAAAGGGGCCAACAAATTTAATATCTAGGTCCAATGGTGTACAAACCAGGTTAAAAACAAATCAAATTATCAATTAGTGTAAAAACAAATAGGAAGAGCTATTAAAAAACTTTCACAAACTTGTACGGCGTATGGTACGGTTGTATTTTGTGGGATCTATGCGTTCATACCGTCGCAAGGACAGACGGACATGGATATATGGATTCATCTCGTTGCCCTGATCAGGAATATAAATATACTTTATGGGGTCTGCCGAAGCTACTTGTGGCAGTTACATACATATTCACAAAACCATTATACTCTGATTTTCCATTTTTTTATAAACATGTGGACACAGAATGGGAAACAGTTTCGATAAGTTTTCGGGAAGTAACGATTTCGATTATCTTGAGAGCGGAATTCGCAGGTGGACTCGAAGTCGATGTCGACGCATGGCAGCAGGATCGTCCTCAGCATCATCTATGGCTGCCTCAGCTGCACCAAGTGCTGCACTTATCAGCGGGAGCAACGTCAAAACGCCGCAGGCACTTTTGCATATCAGTTCGACGCCAAATCTAGATGGTGCGTGATTGTGCTTGCTTGTGCTAAGCTGTCTCATTACGATTTATTCGGCTGTACGCTTAATCACATTCTAGCTTTTTCTTTTCTCTCTTCTCTTATTTAATATTAGAAACAGCAGTAAATGACACACAAGGGCCGCGCTCTTCATTATTCTCTTCTGCGGTGAAATTTTACTATTATTTTGTTCTTGTATTTATACTTAGCGTTACGTTGTGTTTCGTTTTATTTAATTTAATTTCTTAATTTTCAAGATATACAAGATATACATATATACATATTATTATCTAGGTCTGCCTGCGATTTATGTCTTATCTTAAATGTTTTTGGCATTATGCCCATTTTTGTACTAATTGCTTTTGCATTTGTTTGTTTATTTCGCGGCAACACTAATTAAGTTTTTGGTACTCCACTTTTTGCATACATTAATATGTAAATACATACAGACATACGCACATACATACGTATGTATATATGTGTGTATTTTATTTATCGTGTTTTACATGATTACTGTTTACTTACGCTTTGCTCATTTGGGTTTCGATTGTGCCCTAATTACCGCCGGCAGTTTATTAAGTATTTTACTCTACATATTTACTTTCATAGAATTTATAATTTTTTTGTGTGTCCGTCGCCTACGTCGTGTAACGTCGCAACGCTACTGTTTGCCTTTTTCAATAGGCATTACGTATTTTTGAGTGTTATTGTAAAGTTCAATCAGACTTTTTATTATACCCTGAACCCATTAAAAATGGGAAATCAGGGATTAATGGTTTTGTAAAATGCATGTAACAAAAAGAAGGAAGCGTGCCACACCCCATAACGTAAATATTATCTTGATCAGCGCGACAAGATTAGTCAATATAGCCCTGTTGGTCTGTCTGTCCGTCCGTGTGAACTCAGAGATCTTCGAAAGTATGAAAACTAGAGACTTGAAATTTTACATGAATACTCGCTGAATGAGTATCAAAATTTTTCGGTAACTCATCCCATTTCTAGCAGAGCGCGTGCTTATGCGTTCAAAAAACAAGGGCAGAATTATTGGAATATTACTTCTACACAGGGTCCGGAGAATCTCCTAGTCGAGCAGTCTCGACAGTGCCCTCTTACTCTCTAGCTCCAACGATGTAGAAACCACGCTTAAATAACTAAAAAACTAAAAAAACTGATCGTTTAATGCCGATAAAAAAATAAATGGGATGGGCTATCGACAACTTATGATAAACTCTAACTGTGTGTATAACATAAAACAAGTGTACATGGAAAATTTGGAAAATTTCTTTAGCTCATGTACTTTCAAAGATCCCTGCATTCACACGAACGGACGGAGACAGACGGACGCACAGACGGATAGGGCTATAACGAGTTGTCTTGTTACATACAATTTCACAAAACTATTTCAAGTCGATTTAACCCTGTCCGCCCGTCTGTCCGTCCATCTGTCCATATTCTTGAACGTGTCGATCTCAGAACGTAGTCGAGCTAGATACTTGAATTTTTTTTATAGGTCCGTGTATAGCACGCTTAGGTCAAGTTTGCTTCGTATGATCGATAACTATTTTTGTTGTAATGATGATTGATTTTAAAAATCGAAAACAGGTTTTCAAATTCTATCTGCCACACCTTTAGAGCGAGATATGGAATTTAAATTTTTGTTACAGCTCTTTTTACTAATTATCTACCAAACCCACCCTTCATCTCCGCATTGAATATAACCATGTGAATGAGTTAGCATTTTTAGCATTTTAAATTCAATAGTATCATATGCTGAAATTCATCAAATTCCGTTAAGTCAGTCCCAATCTATGAAACAAAACGTTTGGCCAATTATCACACGCACGTGGCAAGCAGCCACGCGCAGCATTCACACATACACATACATTGAAACGTGAAAGCGCCATTCATTCTAGCATATTCGTCAAACAAATCTGTGTTTGAATTGTGTTTGCACTTTCAGCTGCATCTCTAGTTTTGTATTTGTCATATATCGCCCTTTACACGCATACATTCAAACAGACCACCGCTTTTGTATGTACACGTACGTTCATTTGCGCGCATTTCTGCATACTCTAAGAATTTTTATATTATTTATGTACAGTTAACTTACAATGTAAAATTATATAGCTAACTTAATTATAGAGTGCTGGCTGCTAGGACCTTCGACTCTCTTGTGATTATATTTGGTTAAAAATTTTTGTTTGGGTGAGGAACTTAAGGATAATATTTACATTATTTGATGTTGGTTGGGATAGGAGTTGAATTGGGTAAAGATTTTTGAATATTATATTTATTATATTATATTTTAGGATATGGCGTAATGTTATTTCTGTATTATTGCAGAATGGACATGCAGAATTTAATGTTGGGTCGAGGTAGTGTTGGTTGGTGATATTGGAGTGGCCAAGTCTAAGTCTTGTGATCTTGACGTGTTTTTGTATTCCTAATTATGTAATTTGGAAGCTAGCATTTTCTATGAAGCTCTAAGCTCTATTCCTTGTGTCCCTTTATATGTCTCTAAACATGCTTCTAATAAGCCCTCCTGGTTTACTCAGACTCTTTCTAATTTTAGAAATATTTAAACCAAATGTTTTAAGAATTTTAAAAAGTCTGGTTCAATTGTTGACTGGTCTAAATACTCAATAGCCAAGTCAAATTTTAATCTTTTAAATGCTAGGTGTTATGAGAATTACCTTTTACGTTGCAAAAAGAAATTTGTTCGTAATCCCAAGCTATTTTATTCATTTGTAAACTCTAAGCGCAAATCATTTAATTTACCTTCCAAGTTTTTCTTTGGACAGAAAAAAATTTGTAATGATCAAGATACCTCTGATCTTTATGAAAATTTTTTTCAATCCACTTATTTGTAAGTCCTGCAACGAATATTATCAATGTTCCTAGTGTTTCCCATGTTTCTCTAGTTTCACCCCTTCCACAGTGGTCTGGCCCATTGGCCGAAAATAAAAAAATGAAACTAAAAATTTGCGTAAGATATGTGCCAAGCTTATCTCAAAATAAATCAAATTTTTTCAAAGTGCTTTTCTTGAAAGAAAAGTTATTAAACAATTAAGTTTCCATAGTAATGCCTACATTGCAGCCCAAGTGCAGTCGCTGCGTTAACTGCGCAGCTGGCAGTGCACGCGCTTATGTGTGCGTGCATATATGTGTGTGTATGTGTCCTTTGTATGTATGCATAAAAAAAACGTAGAATGATATTTTAATCTTCACAGGGCTCAGGGTATCCCCTAGTCTCTCTAGTCTCGACTAGAACTTTCTTACTTGTTGTTTATTTATTTATTTATTTAATTATTTTTTTATGTTTGATTGACATACATTCTAGTTGAATAAAATTTCAAAAAACATAATTTAATTTTCAACAAGTAAGAATGCTCTAGTCGAGACTCGAGCTCGTCTAGGGGTTACCCTGAGCCCTGTGAAGAGCCAAATATCAAATCATTCTACGCATCTTTTATGCATACATACAAACAACACATACACACATATATATGCATGCTCGCATTAGCGCGCGCTCAGCCAACTGCGCAGTTGACGCAGCGACTGCGCTTGGGCAGCAATGTGAGCATTACTATGGGAACTTAATTGTTTAATAACTTTTCTAAGTGCATCAAACTTTCACAACTTATTAATGGCATTCATATGTATGTATTTGCCAAAGCACAAGTCTCTAGTATTTGATTTGCACATTTGACAAATAGGGGGCAATTGGGGACGAATGGGTCGTGGTCCAAAATCTAAAGATTACGTAATCTTCGTATTCTTTAGACGTAACCACACAGCAAATTTGAAGTCTCTAGCTCAAACGATGTACAAACCACGCCTTAAAAACACATTAAAATTATCTATAAATGCTCATAAAATTGAAATGGAATGAGTTATCGGAAAAATTTTATAAACTTGTGCAGAGTATGGTATTAGAGCTAGAGAATATTTTTTATAGGTCCGTGTATGCTCAGGTCATTTTTGGTTGAAAATATTGGAGAACCATTTTTGTTGTAATGTTATCGATTTTAAACCTTATAATGATAATGATATCTCGTTCATCTTTACCGTCCAAATTTTGCATATTGATTCATGTATAATTTTGATTTTTTTTAATGCATTGGATACCAAATTTTAACAAGTCCCCCTTTGAATGTAGTTTTTCAAATATGATCATGTCAATAAGTTGACAATTTTTATAAAATTAAAAAATAATAAAATAAAATCATATATCATTCATCAAATTCCATTAAATAAGTCCCAATTTATTAAACGAATGTTAGTGAAAGAACTTGCATACTTAATACATTGACAAATATTCAATAAAATGCGTAGCGAATATTCTAGTAAACCCTGTTAAGAAACTAACAAATTATTAAGCAAGAATGAGGCGTGGCAACCCCACAAAGTATATATATTCTTGACCAGGGCGACGACTCTGTAATCAGATTAATACACTGATAAATGTATCGAGGAAAACTTCTTAAACTTTGCATTTGCAAGTGGTGCTATTTTATTATACTCGTTTCCCAAAGGGAAAAAGAGTATATTGGTTTTGTGAAATGTCCGTCTGTCTGTCTGTCCGTCTGTCCGTCTGTCCGTCTGTCCGTATGAATGCAATATTTTTCTACGCTATTGAAGCTAGAGACTTGAAATTTGGAACATATACTCGTGTATACCCTCGAATTATAAAGTGTCAAGATTTTCCGGATACGCCCACTAGGGGCGTGGCAAATCGGAAAATGGTTGCGCCCATAGTTAATAGAAATCATAGAAATCATATTAGTTGAAGAGCTAGAGAGTTGAAATTTGGAATGTATACTTGCGTTGACCACCCAAGTTCAAAAAGATATGGCGGATATATCTACGCCCATTGGGGGCGTGGCAAATCGGGAAAACTGTAACTTCTACAGTTTTAAAGCTAGAATGCTGAAATTTGGCACGTATCTTAACGCTTCGATTCTATAAAGATTGATAAAAAAATTTTATGTCCACGCCCACTGGGGGCGTGGCAAATCGGATCTGAATATAGAGTGATTTTACAAATTCAGCTATATTTTGAGCACTATTGATGCTAGAGACTTGAAATTTGATATATATACTCGGATAAGCAAGCCAAGATCAAAAATATATGGCGGACATACCTACGCCTTCAGGGGGCGTGGCAAATCGGAAAAAGCTTATAGCTCCTACAGTTTTAGAGCTAGACGATTCCAGATTGGATGTTTGTGTTACTGGGGGCCCCCTCTATTGATTCCCCAAAAATAAATCTTACGCCCCTTTGGGGGCGTGGTATATGGAAAAAATACCCTGTAACTTTCACATTTTTGGAGTGTAAGCATCCAAACTTTGCAGTTACGCTACCCTAGACTCCTTCTAGGAACTTGCCAAATATGATATGTCTACGCCTACTGGGGGCGTCGCAAATTGGCAGCAAAATTTGTAACGCCCAGCTGCAAAATTCATATGCCTGTGCCACCTATATAAATAAGCTTAATAAGAATTGCTAAGACGACAAACGGCATTTCTGAGAAATATATGTAATTTGATTTAATGTTGAAGTTCTGCAAATAATTTATCTGCTAAAATTATCATTTTTCGTATAGCCTAGGTCAGTTATGTTATTTTCTTTTTGTGTGTGTGACCCTGACAAAAAATGTAAATATCAAATACCGATATTTGTGTAATCGACTTAGTCCGAACAAAATTATTTTCACACAAAAAAATTGACGATAGGTCCCATCAGGTATGTATGTATGTAGGCACGAACAGCTGCGCAACTATTTTCATGCCGTCGCCGCCGCGTCTCGAACGCGGACCCTTTTGCTTACACGCTTTTCATATACCTGCTGCGCCACATCAGTTTTGCATTGTCTGTTGGCAAATCCGAAACTACTTCACTACAAGGGCGACTTTTGACAAATACAAAACTATAGAAGCTGCTGTTAATGCAAACATAATATAAACATAAATCAATTGCAATTGTGATTCTTAGAAAATGCTAAAATGCGCGCATATGAACGTATGTATTTATTTATATGTGTACATACAAAAACGGTGGTCGGTTGAATGTATGCGTATAAAGGGCGATATTTGACAAATACAAAACTAAAGAAGCGGCTGAAAATGCAAGCACAACTCAATAACAATTTTGGTTGAAGAATATGCTAGAATGAATGGCGCTGAATTTATTTGTGACCATGCATAAGCAAACGCGCTTGCACGTTTCAATGTATGTACATATGTGTAAATGTAAATATATTTTGCTGTCGCTGCCTAACGCGTGCGTGTCATAATTGGCCAAACGTTTTGTTTAATAGATTGCGACTGACTTAACGGAACTTGATGAAACTTTCAGCATATGATTCTATTGAATTTTTTACATTTTATAAAAATGCTAATTCATTCACATTGTTATATTTGCAAAAATTGAAATTGCATAAAATTCACATGAATCTACATAAATGCAAAATTTGAGATAAATTATTAAATTTAAAATACCAGATGCCCCTGTGGGAAACGAGTATCACGCCTTAGGTCTCGCCCTGAATGAATACACTTGACTATGTTGGGGTTTAGTTCTGTACTGATCTTTATTCTTCTGAGGCTGAGTATATATACCCAGCCTCATGCATAATTTCAACCCTTAAATCTAATGTGTCTATTGCTGAGTGTGTAAGGCTCAGCATTGGTCTATTGTATTCTTATACTATCGCTGAGGTTGTAGGGCTCAGCGTTCGTCTATTATTTATTCTTAACCTATCGCTGGGGGTCACGATCAGAGTTCATCCTGCTATTCTTAAATTCCACACATGTGCTAGTCGTTGAGTGTGTAGCAGGTAGGGTTACATATTTATGTATTCTATGTTCGTGCCTGAACATTCTGCGGGGCGCCAGAAAATGCGACCGACAGCAATTGTTGTCTCTGGTTTCTCCTCTTAATCATATACATGACAAAAATAACTATTATAATTATTACTAAGCCTAAAGAAATGTGTCCGTTCATAGTGTGGAAGGCCAGATCTTCAATGTGTACCTTTTTACGGTGCAGCTCGTTTATGCTTTGTTGTACTTGTTGTAGTTCCATTGAATTATTTACTACAATGTGGTGGAGTGGTGTCGGAGCCCATGTGTTGTTGTGGTCGATTATCTTGAGGAAGAGTGGCGAGTACTTCACAGTGTTTGTAGATGTTAATTCCTGCGGCGTTACGATTTTGAATTTTCCTATCCTGGCTGAGCATCCAGCATATAGCTCAATAATGCCTTGGTTAGGTAATAGCGTCATCTCCTCATAGTTTCCGCATATGATGTGGGCTGACTTCTTCTCAAATATTTTGAAGAGCCACCTGTTTTTTCCGTTCAGCCTTTTAATGAACGTATTTTCCTCGTACTCGGTCATCTTGCACGGGTTCTGGTTGTTTGGCTTAAGAGGCGATATTTCACAACTCTCGTCATCTGCATCTTCCCACGCCCAACTTCCTTCGCATAAGTATGTATCCTCGTCTTCATGTCGACAACGACTTACTTCCATTTCAGTCATTGAGTGGTATGCATTTATCTCAGTGTTGAAGATCAGGAATTTCGTTTTAATTGTCGGAATTACCTTTCTTCCATTGAGTGCGAGTGGTATAGGTACTGTTTCGAAGAGAGTGGCATGTTGGTTTACATAAATTGGCAGCCTTGCGTCTATGACTAGGACGTTGTCTTTAAATATTGCTTGTGCTTTCATAAGTTTATATATTATTTGAAGCCGCTTCGGGGAATTTCCGCCAGGAAGAAGTTGGTTCCTTTGTAGCTTCTTTTGGATCTCGTCGAGTTCGGTCAACATCTTATTTGGTTCAACCAGGGACGGATGAACTCTTCCTTGGTTGATATCCGTCAACAGTGCAATCACAGCTGCCTGAATTTCTTCTGTTTCATCAATCCAGTTTCGCACTTGGGTGATCAACATGAAGAACTTCACGGACTCCTTGTATACGAAGAAGTGCTCTTTCATCGTGTTTGAGATCTTGTTTATCTCTATTGTGACCTTTTCAAAGTTCTTATTCACCTCTTCTGTAGTCGCTTGCATAAGGTTTGCCGTTGCATTGATTATTGATGTCTGGTTGCTGACATAATCATTTAGGCGTTTTTCGTTTTTGATGATTGTCTGCATGTTTTCCTTTAATCTGTTTGCAGTGCCAATATCGAAAAACATTATAAACCGTTTGTTTCTGTTCGCCGTTTGGGTGATGATTTTATTTTTCTCCTTAATCTTTTTTATTTTCAATTTTACTGTGGTGCTTGCTGTTATACAGGAGTCGTTGAATACACCCAATTTTTCGCAAATGATATCTGTTTTGGTCATAAGCTCATCCGCTTGCTTCAACACTTCGAAATATGCTTCCATGTTGTAGTAAACCAGCATCTGCCAGCTTGATGAGACGACTTCCACTTTTCCAAGTTTGTCCATTATCATCGCTGTTTGCTGATCCATATCCTGGATTTTTATTTTGTTTGTTTTTGCAGAAGAGATTATGTTCGTACTTGCTACTTGCAATATCATTAGTAGGCTTAGAATTGTCGCTTTTCCAGTCGCAAACTTTGTTGATCGAGTTTTTCTTTGTTCTTTTGGATGGTCGGCTTGCTTATCCTTATTTTGTGTTGGTAACAAACAGATCTTGTTTATTGATCTTTTGACCTCACCCATATTTGTTTTTATAGTTACTACTCGAACTTTATCATCTTGTCCTTTTGTAGTTTTTGTGATCTTTCCCATAGGCCATCTAGCGGGATGCGTGTTTTCTTGCTTTAATAGAACAAGTTGGCCTTCTGTAAGATTTGATTTTTCTTGCCGCCATTTGGTTCGCTGTTGCAGTGATGCTAAGTATTCATCTTTCCATTTTCTCCAGAATTCTGCTCTAATGCGTTGTATGTGTCTCCATCTGTCTAAAGATCCAATTTTTCTATGCTCATCGAAGTGCTCTGGAGCTCCAATGAGTGGTCTTCCCACAATAAAATGACCAGGTGTCAATATATCGTCTCCATCTGTGTCACTATTTAAAGTGACTAATGGGCGTGAATTTAACACTGCTTCAATTTGGCATAGTAGTGTTGAGAATTCTTCAAATGTGAAGATGTTATCACCGATGACCCGCTTGAGATGATGTTTTACTGATTTTACACCAGCTTCCCATAATCCTCCCATGTGGGGGCTTGCCGGCGGGATGAAGTGCCACTTGATGCCTTCTTTTTCCAGCACCGGTGCAATACTGCTATTTTCTTTAATAGCGGTGACCAAGTCCTTGTCTAGTATTCTAGCGGCACCTACAAAATTTGTGCCGTTATCTGAATACATGTGCTCACTTTTGCCGCGTCTTGCAAAAAATCGGCGTAGAGCTTCTAAGAACTTATCTGATGATAAGTCACTGACAGCTTCCAGATGTATTGCCTTTGTGGCCATGCATACAAATAGGCATATGTATCCTTTGTATGCTTTTTGACCCCTTCCTTTGGAACAGCGAATTTGAAAGGGTCCAGCGTAGTCAATGCCAGTGTTTTGAAATGGGAAGTCGCCAGTTACTCGATACACTGGTAAATTTCCCATCAATTGACTGGCCATTTCCTGTTTGTACCTAATGCAGGTAACACATTCCCGCAGGTACTTTTTTAACGCATTACGTAAGCCAAAAATCCAGAACTCCCGCTGGATAAGGTTTCTCATCAGTTTCAGTCCGCCGTGTAAGGTTTCTTTGTGTGCGTTGTTTACAATCAGCCAGGTAAGATGTGATTTTCCAACTATTTTTGGGTGTTTCACATCATATGGTACCATTGCACTTTGAAGACGGCCTCCTACACGTAATACTCCATCACCATCCAGAAAGGGGTTGAGCGCTTGTAATTTGCTTTTAGCTTCCAGAGATTTCCCAGCCTTGAGCAGATTAATTTCGTGTCCAAAATCAAGTTCTTGTTGCAATTTTACAACGACTGTTTTGGCCTTCTTTATTTCGTCGACAGTGAGATACGTCGTCTGGTTCTCCTTTCTTCGTAATTGTGCTATAAAGCGTAGTATATAAGCAACAACACTTGTTAGCTTATTTATTGATGAGAATTTCGTTAGCAGTGGGAGCAGGTAGTTTTCTTTTGATGTTATAGTTGTTACTATAACTGTTTCTGGCTCTTCAAATTGTGGCCACTGATCTGAGTGTTTTGTCAACCACTCAGGCCCATTCCACCATATGTCGCATGCTGCTAAGTGCTTCGGGGCAATTCCTCTTGAAGCAACATCTGCTGGGTTGTCTGCTGATTTTACGTATTTCCATTCGACGTGAGGCAGTTTTTTGTTTATTTCGTCGACTCTAGTTTTGACGAATTTATCTTTGCTACGCTTGTTCTTAATCCAAGCTAGCGTAATTTGCGAGTCACTCCATGCTTGCGTTTTTATGTGACTTCCAGCTATTGCTTGTATCTTTGCCAATAGCTTGCATAATAAATGAGCTGCACATAGCTCTAATTTCGGAATTGTCTTCTTATTTTTTATTGGGTTCACTTTGCTTTTTGCTGCTAGCAAAGTGACTTTTGCTCCAACTTTGGTATATACCACTGCTGCATATGCTTTTTCTGATGCGTCGCAAAACCCATGTAGTTCCGTTGCATCAGTACTTGATTGTCCAGACCAGCGTGGTATATTAATTTTGGCTAACTCTGGCAATGCGCTTGCATATTCTTGCCAGTAGTTGACCAGACTAGGCTCCAGTTCTGCGTCCCAAGTAAGCGGTAGTTTCCACAGTTCTTGGATGAAGCATTTTCCTTGCAGTGTGACTGGTGTAAGCCATCCCAGTGGATCAAATATTCTTGCCAATTGGGATAAAATTAGACGTTTTGTAATGCGTACTAATTTTGGGCAATCGACAACAAATGTGAAGGCATCCTTTTTGGGGTCCCATTGTAGACCGAGGGTTTTAATTGACTCATCTTTGTTGATAATTATTTTTTCTGTTGAGTCTCCGTCCTTAATTCCAGCGATGATCGTGTCATCATTTGACACCCATTTTCGTAGGTGCATGCCAGCCTTTACCATGATATTTAAAAGTGCTGTTTGAGTGTTAATGCAGTCGTCTGTTGAATCGCCACCAGTGATAAGGTCATCCATGTAGAAGTCTTCTTTGATTGTTCTCATCAGTTGGTTGTTCCCTTGGCAGTGTTGATTTGCCAATTCCTGAAGGCAACGAACAGCTAAGAATGGTGCAGCTGAAGTCCCGTACGTCACTGTAGTTAGCTTGTACTCCTTAATTGGCATTTTTGGGTCGTCTCTCCAGAGGATGTACTGATATTCCTGATCAGCTTTAGCAATCTTTATCTGGCGATACATTTTTTCGATGTCGGCTGTCATTACATACTTCCATTGTCGCCACTTGACCAAAATATCGAAAATATCTTTTTGTATTTTGGGACCGACTAGCATCACATCATTTAGACTTAATCCATTGGAAGTTTTCGCTGATGCATCGAACACTACTCTTAATTTCGTAGTCAGGCTGTTTGGTCTCATTACTGCTTGATGTGGCATGTAGTATTTGCCTTGGCCGATAGTGTCCACTGGTTCCATGTGACCTAGCTTCTCGTATTCTTCCATGAAGGCCTTGTATTCCATGAAGATTTTCGGATGCTTCTTGAATTTGTTTTCCATTTGTAGTAGACGTGCCATAGCTTGTTTTCGAGAGTTTCCCAACTCGAAGTCTCTTTTAAATGGTATGGAAACTACTAACCGGCCTTCTTTATCTTTTGTGGTTGTTTCCTGGAACGTCTTCTCACAAAAGTTGCTATCTTCTGAATCGCTTGAGTTGCTTTCCAGCTCCCAGAATCGTTCGAGGTCGTCTAGGCACATCGTTGTTGCTGCGCTGATCACCTTGTTGTTTGATGATCTAGCTATGTTGCCGGAAACGATCCATCCAAGCTCAGTTTTTTGTCCCAGTGTTTCGTTGATTTTCTTAACTTTTCCCAACATTATTAGGGGAAGTAAATCAACACCAATGATGACATCAATTCTACTTGGCTCGTTGAAATATGGGTCTGCTAGCTCGCAGCCCATCCAATCTTTATTGACATCCATGTCAATTTTCTTGCTCGGTAGAGCTCTCTGTAGTTTCGGCATGACAAGAGCCTGCGTTGTGGTGATGAATTTACTTGACATTCTTGGTTTGATTGTCAAGTAAACACCATTTTTCAGGATTTCAACATTTTGTGAAATTCCCTGAACTTCCACGTTCCGCTTGATTCGGTGAAGTTTTAACTGTTGTGCAGCTTCTTCCGAAATTAACGTTTTCTGGGAGCCTCCATCGATGAGGGCCCTTAGTTGCTCGTATTTTCCGGATTTATTTTTAATCCGAATGAGCGCAGTTGCCAGCAACGTATCTTGTCCTTTGTTTTCCTTAAGACAATTGCTGCTGAAGGTTTCCTTTTTATTTGCATTCTCGTGAAGCAAATTGTTATGTGGTTTGCCGCATGTGATGCATGTCCAATTCTTATTGCAATCTTTAGTGCAATGGGTGCCTAGACATTTAGAGCATAGAGCGTTTTTAGTTACAAATTCCTTGCGTTTTGCAACTAGCTCGGCTTTAAATTTTTGGCACCTGGATATTTCGTGGCCATCCAGTTTGCAAAAACGGCATCTTTTGTAGCTCGTTCTCTTTGCTTCCATAGGCTTCTGGATGGCTCTTTTTTGCACTGAGTCTACTGTACAGTGTAGTTGATCAATAAACTCGAGCACATTCTTCAAGGACTGGATTTCTCTGGCTTTCTTTACGTGTTGCTCGTAAAGTTGTAGCACTTCCGTCGAGAATCTTCTCAGCAAAATCTGAGCGATTACTATATCCACATCGTTACCAATTTGGCCTTCTTGTTTAACGATGTGGATGCACTCATTTGCTGTGTCCAAGAAACTGCGGATCCTGCCTTCATCATCGTTCTTCAGCAGGTCCATGTCCACTAGTTGGTTAACGGCGTTTGCGAATATTTTGTGCTTATTTTCGTAGCGCTTGCATATAAGTTCCCACGCCGCATTGTAGTTAGCGGATGATCCACTTAATAAGTGGCTTACTACCATTTGGGCTTCTCCATTCAAACACGATTTGAGGTAGTTCAGCTTCCTTGTGTCGCTGATATCCTCCCTTTTGTGAATTGTATCGGAGAATAAATTAAAGAACGTTGTCCAGTCTTTGGGATTTCCGTCAAAATGACGAAGATCCGATTTCGGTAGATCTGGGACGTCTTCATTTTTATTGTTGAATTCGTCTATTTTTCTGTTAAGTTTATTTAACAGTTTATCGACGTTGAACTCCAGTTCCTCGATTTCGTCGCTGTCGTAGGCAGTTTTTTCATATCTTGCCTCTAATTTCTCGAACGCTGACTGGACTTTTTTCCACCGGAAAGCTAATGTCTCTTTGAAGATAACAGTTGTTTCCTTATTGCTGCGCTCTAGGTTGGCATGCACAATTTCCATGTGCTCCCTTACTAATAGAGCTTTCTTCTCCACATCTTCTACCAACACATCCATTAGGTTTGCACTTCTTTGTGAAAATGGACTTTCTTGTCTTTTCCTGGATGCTTCCAATGGCAATTGCCCATGCTCGCTCGTTGATGGCTTATCGGTGTCCATAGGTTGGTCGGTAACTTCGACCTTCATCAGGTCCTCTTTGTAGATCCTGATTTTTTCCATGGTGACATCATATATTTTGTCCATAAAGTATGGATGCTTGATGACACCGATTTTAACTAGCGCTAGGTGGTTGGCAGTGAATTCTGCTTCCAAGTTTTCCAGGGCTGCTAGCTCATTCTGATCAGCTATGGCCTGCAGAATGCTTTCATAAATCTTCTCTTGCTTCTTGAGCAATTCCAAAGATTTTGCGGACAGCATGTTGTTGTTGTTGTTGTTGTTGTTGTTGTTGTGTATTTGTTGTTCTTGTATGGTTGATCTTTGGCTTAACCCGTTGGAGGTTTTTTTGTTTTGATCGCCTGGTTGATCTTGCTGTGCCTCTACTCACAGCGTGGATTGGTTAGCCAAATAAAACAACTCTTATACAATTTTTCACTTATTAAAAACACTTTTCACAACGTTTGGTAGACTGTGGTACGGATCGAAGGACCATGAATGAATACACTTGACTATGTTGGGGTTTAGTTCTGTACTGATCTTTATTCTTCTGAGGCTGAGTATATATACCCAGCCTCATGCATAATTTCAACCCTTAAATCTAATGTGTCTATTGCTGAGTGTGTAAGGCTCAGCATTGGTCTATTGTATTCTTATACTATCGCTGAGGTTGTAGGGCTCAGCGTTCGTCTATTATTTATTCTTAACCTATCGCTGGGGGTCACGATCAGAGTTCATCCTGCTATTCTTAAATTCCACACATGTGCTAGTCGTTGAGTGTGTAGCAGGTAGGGTTACATATTTATGTATTCTATGTTCGTGCCTGAACACGCCCTAAGGCAACGTTCTTACTTGTTTTTCACAGCTGTATCTTCTACATCTTTAGAGCTAGAGCCTCCAAATTGTGCAGATAGATCAATGTGACATTTATGCAATTTCGATTTCTATTACATTTTGGATACCGGTTTCAAATTTCATAGGCCCCCATTTGAAGGTTAGTTGCAAATATAACCAACGGTTATGACAACGAATGGGTTGACATTTTTATAAAATTTAAAAAATTCAGTAGAATCAAATGCTGAAAGTTTCACTAAATTCCTTTAAGTCAGTACGAATTTAGTAAACAAAATGATTGACCAATTATCACACGCACGTGGCAAGCAATGACGAGCAGCGTGAAATAGTTTTTCTATATACACACGTTTCTTTAGTCTTGTATTCAATAGATGACGCCCTTGTAAGGAACTAAAAAGTCAGATCGGATGGATTTCAGGGGATCTTCTCGTCGGGCACTCCTGACTATAGTATTTTTACTTGTTATACCCTGAACCCATTGAAAACAGGAAATCAGAATATAATGGTTCAAGCATTTAACTCTCTTTTGTGTCTTTCATCTTATCTTTTATGTACTGCTTCTATAATTGTATTCGAGGATGAGATTTCGGTGGAGTCGGCGAGCTAAACACAATTTTTCGCTTTGTTCCCGGTTGCAGGGTTGTGGCTTTCACTTTGCGTCACTCTGCAAAAGAAGTAACAACAAGTAAGAAAGCTGTAGTCGGAGGTGCCCGACTAGGAAATACCCTGAACCCCGTCGGATATGAATTTTTTAATATAGTCCATAGCTTGCATATTACATAAAATTTTACAAAATTAAATTATATGTTTGAACTTTTATTTTCATAATCAACTAAAATATACGTCAATAAAAAATAATTATATAATTAAATAAATAATTTAATAAACAAAATAAAGAGAAGAAAAACAAATATCACCGCAGCTGGATTTGAACCTACATCTACTACATATGTATCGTTAAAGCACACCATCTCAACTAGCACAGCCACTTTCTCTTTATTACAGGCACAAAAAGAAAAAACTATTTTCACGCCGTCGCCGCTGCGTCTCGAACTCGGACCCTTTCGTTTACGTGCTTTGCATCTAGCTGCTGTGCCACATCAGTTTTGCATTGTCTATTGGCAAGTCCGAAACTAGTACACTGGGCGATATTTGACAAATATAAAAAATACCCTAAACCCTGTGAAGAGTCAAATAACAATTCATTCTACGCTTTTTTATGCATACATACAAACAACACATACACACATACATATGCATGCACGCATTAGCGCATGCTCTGCCAACTGCGCAGTTGACGCAGCGGCTGCACTTGGGCTGCAATATGGGAATTTCTATGGGAACTTGATTGCTTAAAAACTTAGCGATGGACTAACTTCATCAAACTTTCACACTTAATGACATTCATCTATGTGTATTTTCTAAAGCACAAGTCTCTAGTGTTTGATTTTCGCTTTTTACAAGTAGAGGCCTTTTGGGGCGAATGGGTCGTGGCATCCAAAATCTAAAGATTACGTTACACGCAATTACCAGAGGTGTTAATTGTTCCATTTGAATGGAAATTCAAAATAGGTTTTACCTTTTGAAAACCCATTTTGAATTTCCATTCAAATGGAAAAATTAACAGCTCTGGCAATTACACAGCAAATTTGAAGTCTCTATCTTAAACGATGAACAAACCAGGCCTTAAAAACACATTAAAATTATCGATAAATGCTCATAACATTGAAATGGAATGAGTTATCGGAAAAATTTTATAAACTTGTGCAGCGTACGGTATTATCGAGTATTCATGTAAAATTTCAAGTCTCTACGTTGCGTATTTTAAAATATCTCTGAGTTCACAAAGACGTACGGACGGACACACGGACAGGGCTAAATCGACTCAGCTCGTCGCCCTGATCTAGAATATATATACTTTGTGGGGTCTGCCATGGCTCCTTCTGCCTGTTACATATATTTAACAAAACCATTATACCCTGATTTCCTATTTCAATGGGTTCGGGGTATTAAAATGGAGTAATGCATTTAAATTTGAATTTCTAATTTCAGTATACATTTCAAAATCCACCTTATTTGTATATGCTTATATATAGCGAAAATTAGACGCGATACCGTCTATATTATATATGTGTTAATAATTAACTAATAAGTGTTCTTTATTATCCAGCAGTTTCTGTTTATCAAATAAATTTTCAAACCTCTACGTGTTTCACGAAAATAAATATTTATAAGTTCGTGGAATAGTATCGTAGTATGCCTAATTTGGTGAAATGGAAATTTGAAGTTATTGGCATATATTATAAATGTATATATTTATTTATATGTGGTTAGCTAACGATACGATATATACTATGTTTATGCTGTACATAAAAAACACGCGTAAATACTCAAAAAAAAAAAAAAAAAAAAAAAAAAAAAAAAACGAACTAAATTTTGCATTAAAAAATGTTCAATTTGTTTAAGTATTATATATATTTGAACCAATTGGCAGCGACTTTGTTTAAAACATATATCTTTTGCCGTTTATAGGGGGATACTGATTTTGGTGACAGCAATGACGGCATGGACTCAGATACAAGTACCTCATCCAGTAACAGTAAACAGGTTGTTGTGGGCATCTGTGCCATGGCAAAGAAGACACAATCGAAGCCCATGAAGGAGATATTGACACGACTTGGCGAGTTTGAGTTCATTAAACTGGTTACTTTTGAGGAAAATGTGATATTGAGAGAGCCCGTGCATAATTGGCCCATATGCGATTGTCTTGTGTCCTTTCATTCTAAGGGCTTTCCGCTGGAGAAGGCTATTGAGTATGCCCAACTACGTAATCCATTTGTGCTCAACAATTTGCATATGCAATACGATATACAGGACAGACGACGCGTTTACGCAATACTGGATAAGGAGGGTATTGAGATACCACGTTATGCTGTGCTCGATCGAGATTCGCCCGATCCGAAGCGTATGTTATAAGTTGTCAAGCTCAATTCTTTTTCTTTTTTTTGCAATGTTTTCAATTTGCAGACCATGAACTTATTGAATCCGAGGATCATGTGGAGGTTAATGGTGTTACATTCAATAAGCCATTCGTTGAGAAACCTGTCTCGGCCGAGGATCATAACATTTACATCTACTATCCGACATCTGCTGGCGGCGGTAGTCAGCGTCTTTTTCGTAAAATCGGTAGCCGTAGCAGTGTTTACTCGCCGGAATCGCGTGTACGCAAAACTGGTTCATTCATCTACGAGGACTTTATGCCCACCGATGGTATGCTAACTTATTCTCTGTGTTATTATATATATATATATATATATGTACGCTCCTTGCACTACGCTCCCGCAAATACGTTCATGCCCACATCAAACATGTAAGAGTACTCTAGTCGAGACTGCCCCACTAGGGGATACCCTGAGCCCTGTGAAGAGCCAAAAATCTAATCATTCTACGCTTTTATGCACACATACAAACAACACATATACACGCACGCCTAAGCGCGCGCTCTGCCAACTGCGCAGTTGACGCAGTTTAATAACTTTTCTTAGCGATGGACTAAAAGCATCAAACTTTCACAACTTAATGGCATTCATATATGTGTATTTGCCAAAGCACAAAGCTCTAGTATTTGATTTGCCCTTCTTACAAATAGGGGGCTACTGGAGGCGAATGGGGCGTGACATATAAAATCTGAAGATAACGTAATCTCCGTATTCACTAGACGCAGCTACACAGCAAATTTGAAGTCTCTAGCTCAAACGATGTACAAACCAGGCATCAAAAACACATTAAAATTATCGATAAATGCTCATAAAATTGAAATGGAATGAGTTATCGGAAAAATTGTATAAACTTGTGCAGCGTACGGTATTATCGAGTATTCATGTAAAATTTCAAGTCTCTACGTTGCGTATTTTAAAATATCTCTGAGTTCACAAAGACGTACGGACGGACAGACGGACAGGGCTAAATCGACTCAGCTCGTCGCCCTGATCTAGAATATATATACTTTGTGGGGTCTGCCATGGCTCCTTCTGCCTGTTACATATATTTAACAAAACCATTATACCCTAATTTCCCATTTTCAATGGGCTCAGGGTATAAAAAGAAAAGAAAATTAATTAAAAAGAAATTAAGCATGAATTTTATGGTCGAATATCATCGGCTAGGTAGTGCTCTTTCACTCGTGAAATTTTCGATTAAAGCAATATACTTTTCCAATATTACAAAAAATTTGCCATACCACATTGTAATCGAGCTTAAATACCGTAAAATTTGATTACTACCCATTGAAAAACGTCTCGCTCGATCGTTTGCTGATCGCTGCTCGCTGCTCTCATTGCCGAATTTCATAAGAAAAAGTGGCCGCCAGTCGAACGCACTGAATCCAGCATTACCTTTACAACTTAGTGTACTTTTCAGGCACCGATGTGAAGGTCTACACTGTTGGCCCAGACTATGCTCATGCAGAAGCGCGCAAAAGCCCAGCGCTCGATGGTAAAGTGGAGCGCGATAGCGAAGGCAAGGAAATTCGATATCCTGTCATACTCAATCACTCGGAGAAGCTAATCTCACGCAAAGTGTGCTTGGCCTTTAAACAGACTGTCTGCGGCTTTGATTTGTTGCGCGCTAATGGGAAAAGCTATGTCTGTGATGTCAATGGATTCAGTTTTGTGAAGAATTCTAATAAATACTACGATGACTGTGCCAAAATATTGGGCAACATGATATTGCGCGAGCTGACACCGACTCTTCACATTCCTTGGTCGGTGCCATTTCAATTAGACGATCCTCCTATTGTGCCCACTACCTTTGGTAAAATGATGGAGCTGCGCTGCGTGGTGGCTGTCATACGACATGGTGATCGCACGCCCAAACAGAAAATGAAGGTCGAGGTGCGACATCCCAAGTGAGTTAGACTAGCAATTAAATTTTCGAATAATACAGCAAAGCTTACAGTGTAATTTGATGTATACTTCAAAATTAAATCAAATCAGTCTGAAATATTACACTTACGCCAGCTGTAAAAGCGTTCGGAACTTTTGTATTTTTGTTTAATATTCTTTACATTTACTAATAGCAGCTTTCTAAAAAAAATTTCATTTAAAGATAGTTTTATCTTCTAAATTTAGGCATTTCTAATCTTTCAGATTTTTTGAGATATTTGAAAAATATGATGGCTACAAACTGGGCCATGTGAAACTTAAGAGACCCAAGCAACTTCAAGAGATACTGGATATAGCACGATTTTTGCTCAGTGAGATACATACGAAGGCACATGCGGAGATTCAGGAGAAGGAGAGTAAACTGGAGCAGTTGAAGAACGTGCTTGAGATGTATGGCCATTTCTCGGGTATCAATCGCAAGGTGCAGATGAAGTATCAACCGAAGGGTCGACCCCGCGGTTCAAGCTCTGATGATGGTAGGTATTTGTGTATTTTCTTAACTAATCTAACCACAGGCTAAGTCCTGTCTTTTTCAGCCGAAATACCCGCCGAACCATCACTGGTCCTTATCCTTAAATGGGGCGGCGAACTAACGCCTGCAGGTCGCATTCAGGCCGAGGAACTGGGTAGAATATTCCGTTGCATGTATCCGGGCGGACAGGGACGATCTGATTATTCAGGCACACAGGGTTTGGGTCTGTTGCGGTATGTTCTATCTTTCCTCTACAAATGTTCGGCTCAAATTTCTAATTCCTTTTTTATATTTTCAGTTTGCACTCAACATTTCGCCATGATCTCAAGATTTATGCCTCGGACGAAGGACGCGTCCAAATGACCGCAGCTGCTTTTGCCAAGGGTCTGCTGGCGCTGGAGGGAGAGCTGACACCAATTCTGGTTCAAATGGTAAAGAGCGCCAATACAAATGGACTGCTAGACAACGACTGCGATTCGAGCAAGTACCAGAATCTGTAAGTATTTATCCGTACGATCCAAAGAATGACACAAATAATGCATTTTGTGTTAGAAAATTTATCGAATAAGAAGACAGTAGACAGAAATTTTTGATACACGCTATTCAATAATTACTATTACAGATTATCGTCTTATCATTTAAAAGCTTAATAATCAGTTTTTTTTTTAAATTAATTTTTTTTTTGTAAATAGTATGATGAAACATTGATATAGCAGCAATCCGTTTTCAGCATAGAAGTGTTTACACCAACCAAGAACGGCTTTATACAAACAATTAGATTATACACTTGACCAGTTTTCCAACAAGTTACAAATACATTCAAATAGCTTAGAAAGTATTAGTGGAATTATATCTCCGCGCTCTTTGCTCCCAAATATATCTCGTCTGTGCATTCCTTTTATAACGACGATTTTTTCGTAATGCTTTTTTAAAAACTAAAGAATATTTTTATACCCTGAGCCCATTGAAAATGGGAAATCAGGGTATAATGGTTTTGTTAAATGGATGTAACAGGCAGATGGAGGCGTGTCAGACCCCACAAAGTATATATATTCTTGATCAGGGCGACGAGCTGAGTCGTAGTAGCCCTGTCCGAATGTCTGTCCGTCCGTCTGTCCGTATGTTTGAACGCGTCGACCTCAGAACGTAGTTGACCTATAGACTTGAATTTTTTTTTGTTGGGTCCGTGGATAGCACGCGCAGGTCAAGTTTGTTACCAAAAAACGATATCTATTTTTGTTGTTTTGTTATCGATTTTAAAGCTTATCGAAAATAGGTTATAAAATTATATCTCCCACACCTTTAGAGCTAGACCCCTCAAATTTTGCATATAGATTAATGTGAATTTTTTGCAATTTCTATTTTTTTTTTATTTTTTGGATACCGGCTCTTTTTACTAATTAACGAAACTCAGTGACGACAGCGTAACTTTTTTAATTTTTTTTTTTAAATCTATAAACATGAGGTGGTCGTGCTAGTTGAGATGACGCGCTTTAACGTTACATATGTAGTAAATAAATGCAGGTTCGAGTCCAGGTGCGGTTATGTTTGTTTATCTTCTTTTGTTTTTTATTATTTGTATATTTATTTAATTATTTATTTATTTTTTATTTACATAAATTCTAGTTGAATAAAATTTCAAAATTATAATTTAATTTTGAAAAATTTAATATTATATGCAAGCTATATAGCGTATTAAACAATGCAAATCGGACGGGGCTCAGGGTATCTCCTAGTCGGGCACCTCCGACTAGAGTTTTCTTACTTGTTAATTATACAGAGTTTAGACTTTTTTTTATGTCTGTGCAGCTGAGATATAATATTATAGAAATTAATTTAAAACATTGTATGAAATATTTATATGGTAAAGGAAAATGGATGAAAAACCTTTAGTTTCGTCTTAAATACTAACTTAAAACTAAAAGGGAAGGGAATGCACTTTTGGCATTACTATATTGAAATAGTAGGTCAAGGACCCTATTGACCCGTATCTTGGGTTAAATATGATTTTGTAATTATGAACTTGGCTTTTGAGAGAGTGATGAGCTCATCAATCGTTTTGACATTCGCTATTTTATGCAGTGATATGGTTCTGCGATATCGTGGTAGATTGAGGATCATTTTTAATGTTTTATTTTGAGCAACTTGGAGTTTTCTCAAATGTATTAATGCCGAAGTATTCCATATTTCAGATCCGCACATTATCATTGGAAGTATAATAGATTTGTAAATTGTTAACTTATTTTTAGTTGAAAGTTTAGAATAACGGTTTATGAAAGGGTAAAGAATACAAATAGTTTTGTAAATTTTGTCTATGATATTGCTTATATGGGCACTAAATAATAGTTTTTTATCTTATCTAATTCCTAAATATTTAACAGATTCCTCCCATGAAATTTTAATTTCGTTTAGTTCAAGATCTAAAGTGGGTAGGAAACATGACTTTCGTTTTTTGTAAGAAATAAAGCTTTGGTTTTGTTGGCATTGAGCCTAATTTTCCAACTATAAAAGTATTCATATAAACAGTGTAGAGGCAAAGATTAAAGCTTTGGATCTTAACGTCTTGGGGAAGTCAAAAGTGTAAATATTGTATAGAATAGGACCGAGGACAGAACCTTGAGGTACTCCTGCGCAAATGGATTTTTTGGCAGACATAGTTTCATTCAAATATACGCAGAAATGTCTATCAGTCAGAAAACTTTTAATTATGTGGGTCAGGTAAGCTGGAGTGTTACAAGCTCTCAGTTTGTGGATAAGACCATCATGCCAAACAGTGTCAAAAGCAGCTTCGACATCCATAGTTACCAAACCAACGGATTTCTTTTCAGCTAATTTGTCTTTGACAAAGTTTGTCAAATTGTCCGAAGAATAGATGCAGCTATAGAGCGCTCTGAATCCATATTGTATTGGTGGTAAAATATTATTAGCTTCCAGGTGAGTGTTTAATCTGACCTTGATCAGGCGTTCGAATATTTTCGATAAACCACAAAGAAGGATAATCGGACGATAGCTCAAGGGAGAACTAGGAGGTTTACCTGGTTTTCCAATTGGAATTATCTTGGCAGTTTTCCATACAGAAAGAAAATAACTGATTTTTAAACAATTATTATAAAGCAGTGTAATAAATTCAATTGCATTTGCCGACAAATTTTTAAGACAAATATTAGGTATTTTGTCTAATCCGGGTGATTTTTTGTTTTTGAGAGACTTTATTATATATTTAACTTCTAAAGTTGAAACAATGGGAGGGTCACACTCATGGTTGGCCTCAGTTGCAATGAGTGAATTTTGCACTAACTCAGTGGTAGTGATACTTGAGAAGGTTTCAGTAATGTGATGTTTAGACTCAAATATGTAACAGAGACAGTTTGCTTTATCTAAGCTGGTGGTGTAGACCTTATCTTCATGATTGAAACAGGGAATATATTGCTTTTTGTTTTCTATTATTTTAGTGAACTTCCAGAAGAGCTTTGAGTTATATTCGAGTTTAGACAACTTTTCGCCCCAAATGATATTGTTATGATTATATAGTTCTTGCTTTATCACTCTATTTAAGTGGTTTATTCTAGCTTTATAGATTGGCAGTCTGGTTCTGATCCATTGTCTCTGGACAGAATTTCTGGTTACAATGATGTCTGTTATTCTAGCTGGAAGTTTTTGGGTTTGTAGCTTGACTTGTTTTCTAGGAGTGCATTGCTCAATTGCCTGAGTAATTTTTTGTGTAATGGGTTTAGTCATACTGTCAATTATTTCTCTATTTGGGACGATGGTTCTAAAAGCATTTAGGTCAGGTTTGATTGTTTTAGAAAGAGTACGTTTAAAGTTTTCCCAGTTACACCTAGAATATTGAAGATAGGTCTCAATAAAGTCGACATTTGTATCAATAGCTAATTTGCAGATAATTGGCAAATGATCAGATGAGATGTCAATGAGTACTTTGGGATGAGAGAGCTTTCTGGGTTGATTTGTCAGAAAAAGATCAAGAATGGATGGCTTTCCTTTGTAGCTTGGAAGTATGTAAGTAGAATCACTGGGGTGGAGTAAAGTGAAATTGCCCAATGTAGAGAGGTCATAAAGGGTATTGCCGAAAGAATTTGCTCGAGAGCAGTTCCAATGTCTGTTTCTGCAGTTTAGATCCCCTCCTACAATAAAGTTGTCATTTACACGAGAAAACTTTAGTAGATCTGCTTTAAACATATATTTTACGTGTTTAGTTACATTTTGAGTGTTACATTGGCTGATTAGGCACTTGGCTGATATACCAGGAAAATATGCTGCATAGATTTGTATAGATGTTTGGGAGTTAAGACAAACCTTGATACGAATATTTTCAATTACGTGCGTAGCAATGTTCTGAATCTGAATGTGCTTAATCGATTTTTTCACTAAGATGGGGGTGTAGCAATCTTAGTGAAAAAATCGATTAAGCACATTCAGATTCAGAACCTCTATTTGCTAAACGATCATTTCTATAGACCAAGTAATTAGGGATAAGGAATCTGTTATTTTGCGTCAGCCATGTTTCGCTGACAAGACATATATCGATTTAGTTTCGATTTAAAAATTCAATTAATTCTAAACGTTTATTGGAAACGGCACGTGCATTCCATGCCATAATTTTAAGAAAGTTGAGCGAACTATTTATACACATATTTTAACGCTAACTCAGTAATTATATTGAATTGGTCATGTTTAGTTTTGCAGCCTTTAAGTTTGCTGATGAGTTCTCTTGTGAGGGAGTTGATTTCTTCGAGAGTAAAAAGATCAGGATTTGTTGGTTCGTTTAGCCCATTTGGGACGACCCGGCTATAACTTACGGAAGCTGTTGGATGCTTATCGATTGGAATGACATTTGCTCTTGTCATTAACGGTTGGGCATAGTTGCTTATTTTATTATTATTGTTGATTTTACCATGTTTCGATCTTTTCACCAAGAGCGACTGGTAGGAAAGTCGGCAAGGACAGTTGGCATCAGTTGAGGGATGGGGTCCTTTGCTATTTGCACACGACACAGCCGTCTTGTTTGTACATTCAGAGGTTAGATGGTTTTCAGCACAGTGCGCGCAAGAAGTTTTTATTTCGCATTGTTTGGCTCCGTTTCCATATAATTGGCACTTGTAGCACTGCGTCAATTTGTTATTGATTTTGGTTTTGTATTCCCAACGTACTTTGGTGTTGTTTACGTGGGAGTAGTCATTCCGCAGTTGTTTAATAGTTACGCTCTTGGGAGAGAAGTACACAATATACAGAATAAGGTTATAACCATTCCTTGTAGTTTTTTCAATCAGTTTTACATCAGTACAGCTGAGGCCAAGATTAAGAAGCATGTCTTTGACATCTTTGCAAGGTTGTTTGTCCAAACCAGAGAGAACTGCCTTGTAAGGCCTGGAATTTCTAGTCTCCTAGGTAAAGAATTCTCTCTCAGCTTCATGAGTGTCTTATTGAAGTCATCTTCCGATTTTAAATATATTTTGTGTCCGATTGAAATTGATTTTATAAAATATTCGCTTATTATATTTTTTGCAAGAAGATCGTGGACAAACTTAGATGTTTGTTTAATTACAGTTATTGGTGGCATTTTAACAGCAACTCCAGACTCAGGCTCATCATCGATGGCGCTTTTGATATTAACATCCCCTATAGTCTGTAGTGGACAAAGGTAGTTGGTATAATTGTTTCCAGAACTGTTGTTCGGTGAATAGTCTTTAGCACGAGGCATCTTGCAGTTGGCAGGTGCAGTAGCACCGCCGGGCAACAAATTTCGTCGTTTTATGATTGTTTATTTTGTCGTTGCTATGCAAGAAAACTGATAAAGCGAGCTATTTTTAGCAAAAGCACCGTTAGTTTTGTAGAAGAGAGGGAATAGATAATCCGTTGATTTTATGTCGACCGCACACGTTGAGTGTAAGCAAGAGACTAAAATCGGGGTATAATGGTTTTGTGGTAATTTATGTAACAGACAGATGGAGCCATGCCACACCCCATAAAGTATATATATTCTTGATCAGCACAATAAGACGACATGATATAGCCCTGTCTGTCTGTCCGTTCGTCCGTCCGTGTGAACGCTGAGATATTCTAAAATACGTAATCTAGAGACTTGAAATTTTACATGAATATTCGTATATACGATACGTTGAACGAGTTTATCAATTCGATAAATCACTCCATTTCGTTTTTATCGGAATTTATCGATCAATATTCCCTGAGCCTATTGAAAATGGGAAATCAGGGTATAATGGTTTTGTGAAAATGTATGTATCAGGCAGAAGGAGGCGTGTCACATGCCATAAAGTATATATATTTTTGATCAGCGCGACAAGATGAGTCGATATAGTCCTGTCCGTCCGTCCGTCTGTCCGTGTGAGCCCTGAGATATTTTTACATATGCAATGTAGAGACTTGAAATTTTCAATGACTCATTCCATTTCGATTTAATGAGCATTTATCGATAATTTTAATGTGTTTTTAAGGCTTGGTTTGTACATCGTTTAAGCTAGAGACTTCAAATTTGCTGTGTAGCTGCGTCTAGTGAATACGGAGATTACGTTATCTTCAGATTTTATATGTCACGCCCCATTCGCCGCCAGTAGCCCCCTATTTGTAAGAAGGGCAAATCAAATACTAGAGCTTTGTGCTTTGGCAAATACACATATATGAATGCCATTAAGTTGTGAAAGTTTGATGCTTTTAGTCCATCGCTAAGAAAAGTTATTAAACAATTAAGTTCCCATAGTAATGCCCACATTGCAGCCCAAGCGCAGTCGCTGCGTCAACTGCGCAGTTGGCAGTTTGCGCGGTTGTGTGTGCATGCATATATGTGTGTTTGTATCTGTTTTTTTTATGTATGCATAAAAGAAGCGTGGAATGTTTGGAATATTGGCTCTTCACTGGGCTCAGGGTATCTCCTAGTCGAGCAGTCTCGAGTAGAGCACTCTTTTTATACTTTGCTTCCCAAAGGGAAATAAAGTTTATTGGTTTTGTGTACTGCCCTTCTATATGCCTGTATGAATGTAAATCAATTCTACACTAGTGAAGCTAGAGAATTGAAAGGTTAAAAAATAAAAATAAATAATTAATAAAAAAGTGGTAAAACTAGTTTTAAACTTAAAAAGCTTAAATTTCACATGTGTCTATAAATATCTAAGAAAAAATTATATGTTCATGCCCACTGGGGGCGTCGCATATCGTATCTGACAGATTATTAAAATTCTGCTATATTTTGAGCACTGCTAAAGACTTGAAATAGGAGACTAGGAGGTAGAAGCTTCAAAATTGGATAGTTGAGGAGATAGGAACAGACAACAGGAAACATTTTTAAGAAATAAAATAAAAAACGTCGCAACACAATCAAATAGAAACCGCGCAATTCTAAAAGCACTGCTTGAACAAAACTTCACTACTAGAGCGTTATCTACCAATCAAAACATTAAACTAGCGGCCAAAAATTTAAACTGAACCCAAAAAAACTATTCAATGATAATGATGATTTTTATAATATGATAAAATGCGCATTTGAATGCATGTGTGTATGTGAAAAGATAAAGCGCTTGCTTATTTGAATATATGTGCATTTGAAATAAATGCATTTTTCCGATTCGTGCTGGTTGCCACATGTATGTGATAGGTAGCCGAATGTAAATTCTGAGTGACAAAACAGATTTTATAAAGAGTTGTATAAAAAAGGCTACACAACATGTTGGCTATATTCACAACCTTCAATGGGAGCTTGGTAAAATTTGGAGCCAGTATCGAAAATAAAGGCAAAATCATAATTTTGACTCACATGAATAAAATTTGGAGCCTCAAGCTCTAAAGATGTACGAGATATAATTTTAAAACGTGTATCCGAAATATAGGCGCGCGCTCTGCCAACTACGCAGTTGACGCAGCGACTGCGCTTGGGCTGCAATGTGGGCATTATTATGGGAACTTTATTGTTTAATAACTTTTCTTAGCGATGGACTAACTTCAACAAACTTTTACAACTTATTAATGGCAATTATATGTGTGTATTTGCCAAAGTATTCATTACACATTGCCAAAGTATTCATATACATTACAAACAATGTACGAACCAAGCCTTAACAAGTAAGAAAACTCTAGTCGGAGGTGCCCGACTAGGAGATCCCCTGAGCCCCGTCCGATTTGCATTGTTTAATACGCTATATAGCTTGCATATAACATTAAATTTTCCAAAATTAAATTATAAATATGAAATTTTATTTAACTAGAATGTATGTAAATCAAAAATAAATAAATAATTAAATAAATAAAAAGTAAGAGTGCTCTAGTCGAAACTGCTTGACTAGGGGATACCCTGAGCCCTGTGAAGAGCAAAATATCAAATCATTCTACGATTTTGTATGCATACATGCAAACAACACATACACACATACATATGCACGCACGCATAAGCGCTCTGCCAACTGCGCAGTTGACGCAGCGACTGCGCTTCGGCAGCAATGTGGACATTACTATGGGAACTTAATTGTTCAATAACTTTTCTTAGCGATGGACCCAGTGCATCAAACAACTTATTAATGGCATTCATATGTGTGTATGTGCCAAAGCACAAGTCTCTAGTATTTGATTTGCGCTTTTTACAAATAAGGAGCTATTGGGGGCGAATGGGGCGTGGCATCCAAAATCTAAAGATTACGTAATTTCCGTATTCATTGCACGCAACTACACAGCAAATTTGAAGTCTAGCTCAAAATATTTTATATAATTTTATAAACTTGTGCAGCGTATGGTATTATCGAGTATTCATGTAAAATTTCAAGTCTCTACGTTACGTACTTAAAAATATCTCAGCGTTAACACGGACGGACGGACGGACAGACGGACGGATGGACAGACGGACAGACGGACAGGGCTATATCAACTCGTCTTGTCGCGCTGATCAAGAATATATATACTTTATGGGGTGTGGCTCGCCTCCTTCTGCCTGTTACATACATTTTCACAAAACCATTATACCCTGATTTCCCATTTTCACTGGGCTCAGGGTATATAAAAAAAAACATACATCACCGCATCTGGACTCGAACCTGCATTTATTTACTACATATGTAACGTTAGAGCGAATCATCTCAACTAGCACAACATCCTCACGTTTATAAATAAAAAACAAAAATTTGAAAAGTTACGCTGTTTTCACTGAGTTTTGAACTCGGGACCTTCCGTTTACGCGCTTTGCGTCTACCCACTACGCCACACCAGCATTGAGTTGCTTGTTGGCAAAACGCAAAGTAGTACTACAAGGGCGATATGTGACAAATACAAAACTAAAGAAGCTAAAGAAGCAGATCAATCGCAATTGTGATTCTTAGAATATGCTGAAATGCGCGCATATGAACGTATGAGTATGTGTACATACAAAAACGGTGGTCTGTTTCAATGTATGCGTGTAAAGGGCCTGTGTATGACAAATACAAAACTACAGAAGCGGCTGAAAATGCAAACACAATTCAAACTAGAGGTGGGCGCGGGCCGACTTTTTTGCACCCGGCCCGATCCGCCCACGGTCAGAAGTTCAAAATTTTATCCGTACCCGAAAGCAAAAAAAATTTTCATAACCGCACCCAACCCGCCCGACCGAAACAATTACAAAAAATTTAATTCTCAAAAATTACAAAAAATTTTTTTTCTCAAAAATAACAAAAATTTAATTCTTAAAAATTACAATATTATTTACACAAATATTACATGTTTTCGACTTTTCTTACTTACACTGTACTCGCCTGCAACAACAGGGTTGCTTTCGACATCGATAACATTGTGTGCGCCTGCAAATTAAACAATTTATTATGCATTTTAAATTTTAATAGAACAGTAAAAATTTGTTCGGGTTAAGCAGTCTAATCCACACCCGCCCACACCCAGTCCGAAATTAGATTTTTCAGCCCATGCCCACGGGTAACCGCGGGTGACCACGGGTACCCGATAAAAACCCGGGCCGTGCCCACCTCTAATTCAAACAGATTTGGTTGAAGAATATGCTGGAATGAATGGCCTTGAATGTATTGGTGCACATGCATAGCAGAGGCGCTTGCACGTTTCAATGTATGTGTATGTGTAAATATTTTTTTCTGGGCGTCGCTGCTTGCCACGTGCGTGTGATAATTAGCTAAACGTTTTGTTTAATAAATCGGGACTGACTTTTTATAAAAATGCTAATTTATTCACATGGTTATATTTGGAACAGACTCTCAATGGGTCGAGTATGGCGAGGGGGGGGAGTTAATTAGTAAAAAGAGCCGGTATCCAAAATATAACAAAATATAAATTGCATAAAATTCACATGCATCTATATGCAAAATTTGAGGGGTGTAGCTCTAAAGGTATGGGAGATATAATTGTATAACCTGTTTTCGATAAGGTTTAAAATCGATAACAAAACGACCAAAATAGATATCGTGTTTTGGTAACAAACTTGACCTGCGCGTACTATCCACGGACCCAACAAAAAAAAATTCAAGTCTCTAGAGACTTTGAAATTTTACATGAATTCTCGTGTATACCATACGGAGGTGCCCGACTAGGAGATCCCCTGAACCCCGTCCGATTTGCTTTGTTTAATACGCTATTATAGCTTGCATATAACATTAAATTTTCCAAAATTAAATTATAATTTTGAAATTTTATTCAACTAGAATGTATGTAAACCAAAAATAAATAAATAATTAAATAAATAAACAAAAAAACAAAAAACAAACATCACCGAACCTGGACTCGAATCTGCATCTATTTACTACATAGGAGTAGCGTAATAGCGCATCATCTCAACTAGCACAACCACCTCATCTTTATAAATTAAAAAAAAAATTAAGAAAGTTGCGCTGTTGTCACTGAGTTTCGAACTCGGGACCTTTCGTTTACGCGCTTTGCGTCTACCCACTACGCTACACCAGTATTGCGTTGCTTGTTGGCAAAACGCAAAGTAGTACTACAAGGGTGATATGTGACAAATACAAAACTAAAGAAGCTAAAGAAGCAGATCAATCGCAATTGTAATTCTTAGAATATGCTGAAATGTGCGCATATGAATGTATGAGTATGTGTACATACAAAAACGGTGGTCTATTTGAATGTATGCGTGTAAAGGGTGATATATGACAAATACAAAACTACAGAAGCGGCTGTGCACATGCATAAGCAGACGCGCATGCACGTTTCAATGTATGTGTATGTGTAAATGTTTTTTGCTGCGCGACGCTGCTTGCCACGTGCGTGTGATTGGCTAAACGTTTTGTTTAATAAATCGGGACTGACTTAACGGAATGTGATGAAACTGTCGGCATATGATTTTATTGAATTTTTTACATTTTATAAAAATGATAATTTAATCACATGGCTATATTTGCAACAGACTCTCCATGAGTGGCGGGCGAAGGGGAGGAGGGGGGTTAGTTGATTAGTAAAAAGAGCCGGTATCCAAAAAATAAAAAAATAGAAATTGCATATAATTCACATGAATCTATATGCAAAATGTGAGGGGTCTAGCTCTAAATGTGTGGGTGATATAATTTTATAACCTCTTTTCGATAAGGTTTAAAATCGATAACATTACAACAAAAATATATATAGTTTTTTGGTAACAAACTTGACCTGCGCCTGCTATCCACGGACCCAACAAAAAAAAATTCAAGTCTCTAGCTTGTCTAGATGCTTCAATCGACGCGTTCAAACATACGGACAGACGGACGGACGGACAGACGGACAGACGGATTTCCCATTTTCAATGGGCTCAGGGTATAAAAAAAAAGAAGATAAACAAACATCACCGCACCTGGAACCTGAGCCCATTGAAAATGGGAAATCAGGGTATAATGGTTTTGTTAAATTTATGTAACAGGCAGAAGTAGGCGTGTCAGACCCCACAAAGTATATATATTCTTGATCAGGGTGACGAGCTGAGTCGATTTAGCCCTGTCCGTCTGTCTGTCTGTCCGTCCGTCCGTATGTTTGAACGCGTCGATTGAAGCATCTAGACAAGATAGAGACCTGAATTTTTTTTGTTGGGTCCGTGGATAGCACGCGCAGGTCAAGTTTATTTCGTATGAACGATAACTATTTTTGTTGTAATGTTATCGATTTTAATGCTTATCGAAAATACGTTTTTAAGGCGTAGTTTGTGTATCGTTTGAGCTAGAGACTTCAAATTTTCTGTGTAATTGCGTTGAATGAATACGGAGACTACGTAAGCATTAGATTTTTAATGCCACTCCCCATTCGCCCCCAATAGCCCCTATTTGTAAAAAGCGCAAGTTAAATACTAGAGACTTGTGCTTTGGCAAATACACATATATGAATGCCATTAATAAGTTGTAAAAGTTTGATGAAGTTAGTCCATCGCTAAAAAAAGTTATTAAACAATTAAGTTCCCATAGTAATGCCCACATTGCAGCCCAAGCGCAGTCGCTGCGTCAACTGCGCAGTTGGCAGAGCGCGCGCTAATGCGTGCGTGCATATGTATGAGTGTATGTGTTGTTTGTATGTATGCATAACAAAAGCGTAGAATGATTTGATATTTGGCTCTTCACAGGGCTCAGGGTATCCCCTAGTCAAGCAGTCTCGACTAGAGCCCTCTTACTTGTTTATTATTATTATTTTGCGCGTTTTCGTGTTAACAACTTTTGGCTGCCGCTAATGAAGATATTCGTTCTCTTTCGCCCACTCTCACTTGGTTTCTTCACCGTCGCTCTCTCGCAATCGGTGTGACTGTTTGCGCATCCCTGTTTTCTCTTCTTTCTTCATCGTCTTTGGATTGGTCTCAGATTTCCGTTGTTTCGTTTTTAGCTTTTGGTTTGGTATTTTTCGTTTAATATTCTTTGTTTGATTAAACGATTCTTTATCGTTTAACTTTATTGACGTTGTTATTTTGCTGTTTCAATAAGCACACTTCTTGATTGAGTTCTAGAAATCTTTTGTTTCTTGTTGAGTTTAATTGTTAACACTTTTTACTTCACATTTAAAGTTCGGCGGCGTACGATTACCTTAAAAGGTTTTTATATTCTTTTAATGTGTTTTTTATTTAACGTAGGCCCCATGTTGGGCGCCAATTAATCTGCTTGCCTTTGCAAATTGATAAAAATTATTATACCCTGAGCCCATTGAAAATGGGAAATCCGTCTGTCCGTCTGTCCGTCCGTCCGTCTGTCCGTATGCTTGAACGCGTCGATTGAAGCATCTAGACAAGCTAGAGACTTGAATTTTTTTTTTGTTGGGTCCGTGGATAGCAGGCGCAGGTCAAGTTTGTTACCAAAAAACGATATCTATTTTGGTTGTTTTGTTATCGATTTTAAACCTTATCGAAAACAGGTTATAAAATTGTATCTCCCACACCTTTAAAGCTAGACCCCTCAAACTTTGCATATAGATTCCTGAGAATTTTATGCAATTTCTATTTTTTTTATATTTTAGATACCGTCTCTTTTTACTAATTACTCCGTTCCCCCCTCCCTTTATCTACCAATTGAGAGTCGGTTGCAAATATAACCATGTGAATAAATTAGCAGCAAAAAACATTTACACATACACATACATTAAAACGTGCAAGCGCCTCTGCTATGCATGTGCACCAATACATTCAAGGCCATTCATTCTAGCATATTCTTCAACCAAATCTATGTTTGAATTGTGTTTGCAATTTTAGCCGCTTCTGTAGTTTTGTATTTGTCATATATCGCCCTTTACACGCATACATTCAAACAGACCACCGTTTTTGTATGTACACATACTCATACGTTCATATGCGCGCATTTCAGCATATTCTAAGAATCACAATTGCGATTGATCTGTTTCTTTAGCTTCTTTAGTTTTGTATTTGTCACATATCACCCTTGTAGTACTACTTTGCGTTTTGCCAACAAGCAACGCAATACTGGTGTTGCGTAGTGGATAGACGCAAAGCGCGTAAATGAAAGGTCCCGAGTTTGAAACTCAGTGACAACAGCGTAACTTTTTAATTTTTTATACCCTGAGCCCATTGAAAATGGGAAATCAGGGTATAATGGTTTTGTTAAATGGATGTAACAGGCAGAAGGAGGCGTGTCAGACCCCACAAAGTATATATATTCTTGATCAGGGCGATGACCTGAGTCGATTTAGCCCTGTCCGTCTGTATGTCTGTCCGTCCGTCTGTCGGTATGTTTGAACGCGTCGATCTCAGAACGTAGACGAGCTAGACAGCTGATTTTTTTTTTTTGTTGTACATATGAATGTATGCGTGTGTATATGTTGTTTGTATTCATGCTTAAAAAGAGCGTAGAAGGATATGATATTTGGCTCTTCACAGGGCTCAGGGTATCTCCTAGTCGAGCAGTCTCGACTAGAGCACTTTTACTTGTTTTTATTTATATTTTTATTTTGTGAATGTAGTGTTCATTTATTAGACTCCAGAATCGAACTAATTACAAGATAATATCTTATGCTGCTAGATAGCTAATGCTTATGCTAAAGCTTTCCTTATCTCAAAAGCTCAAAGCTCACGAGATTCTACATCGGAATTGTGAAGCCAAGTAGCGGGCTCACTTCACTTATTAACCGTTGCTTTACATACTTTTCTTTCCTCGCGTCATTCGCATTGCTGACAAAAGGTAGACAATTGTAATGCGGTTGCCTCTTGTCGGGTTGTCGGATTTTCTGAGAACACTTGCTTATTAGATTTGCCTGAGCAGCGGGGTGATAACTTGCACACACTGCAGCCCAAGCGCAGTCGCTGCGTCAGGTGCGCAGTTGGCAGAGCGTGTGCTTATGAGTGGGTACACATGTGTTGTTCCTATGTATGCACAAAAGAAGCGTAGAATGATTGGAATATTGGCTCTTCGCAGGGTTCAGGGTATCTCCTAGTGGAGCAGTCTCGACTAGAGCACTCTTAATTGTAATGTTTTATATTTGTTTATTATAGTTTTATTCAAAGCATAAATTCTTTTGACGTATTTGTACATTTATCGTAGCGTAAATTTAATATAATGAAAATAAATTTAATTTACACTAGCAATTTACAACATATTGCATTTTAAAACATTTAAATGATTTTGTAATTTAACAATTTTGATAGCTAGATCTGCGTGTCCTCAAGTTCACTGAAATATCACAATTGCTATTATATTAAGATACTCTTCGTCTCTAAATTTACATATGAACAAGGAAATTTTTTGTTTCTTCGAAGTTTACAATTCCATTAATTAACAGATGATAAATAAAGTGTATACGGATGTCCTAAAAGTTTTACATAGTAAAAGGCAAAACGAGTTCACCGTGGGTACATGAAGGTCGAACAGTTTAAATACCTAGCAGCAGCAACACCTTTGACGCAACCTGTGTTCACAAGTAGGAACAAGTAAGAGTGCTCTAGTCGAGACTGCTCGACTAGGGGATACCCTGAGCCCTGTGAAGAGCCAAATATCAAATCATTCTACGCATCTTTTATGCATGCATATAAACAACACATACACACACACACATATGCACGCAAACATAAACGCGCGCTCTGTCAACTGCGCAGTTGACGCAGCGACTGCGCTTGGGCTGCAATGTGGGCATTACTATGGGAACTTAATTGTTTAATAACTTTTCTTAGCGATGGACTAAGTGCATCAAACTTTCACAACTTATTAATGACATTCATATGTTTGTAATTGCCAAAGCACAAGTCTCTAGTATTTGATTTGCGCTTTTTACAAATAGGGGGCTATTGGGGGCGAATGGGGCGTGGCATCCAAAATCTAAAGATTACGTAATCTCTGTATTCATTGCACGCAACTACACAGCAAATTTGAAATCTCTAGCTCAAACGATGTACCAACCACGCCTTAAAAACACTTTAAAATTATCGATAAATGCTCATAAAATCGAAATGGAATGAGTTATCGGAAAAATTTTATAAACTTGTGCAGCGTATGGTATTATCGAGTATTCATGTAAAATTTCAAGTCTCTACGTTGCGTACTTAAAAATATCTCGGCGTTCACACGGACGGACGGACGGACAGACGGACGGACGGACAGACGGACGGACGGACGGACGGACGGACGGACGGACGGACGGACGGACAGACAGACAGGGCTAAATCGACTCGTCTTGTCGCGCTGATCAAGAATATATATACTTTATGGGGTGTGGCACGCCTCCTTCTGCCTGTTACATACATTTAACAAAACCATTATACCCTGATTTCCCATTTTCAATGGGCTCAGGGTATAAAAAGTATTTACACACACGTATATATATATATAAACCAAATACTACAATACTTTTTATACTGCCATTGCACAGTTCAGTTTTACCCTTATTACCATATTATTAGCTTATTTACAGCAAAAGACAGAAAAAAAAAACAATTGGCTAAATAAAATATAGATACAAAAATCATGCAGTTACTGATTTAAGCTCTGTTCAAATGTTAATGCCTTGATGTATGACGAATCAAGTATGATTTTTATGATGTGTGAGTCCTGAGATATGATCTGATGATGGCGCATATATACGCTACTAATAGTAAGACAATTTATGGCCCGGAGTTAGCTCACTTTTTATGGCGCTCATCTGCAGCCTGCAATTTCGCAAATTCTAAGAATATCTCTTCCAATGTTGTCTGACTTATGGAGTAGTCCTCCACATGCAACTCTTCCCGATGGTTCTCTATTATACCAAAAATTTCGGACCATTTGAGGCCCTGCAGTGGAATGTAAAACGTTAGCATACCCTGACACTCCTCTCTAAAATTGAAAATTTATATAATTAATATAGTGCGTATATGAAATACGAATAGACATTCTCACTGTAAAACAGACTCCGGGTACTTTTCTTGCAAGAACTCCTTTACTTTAACATTATACTGCTGCTTCGATATCTTGGCATCGCTAATTTTGGTATCATTACTGTTTGTCATAAAATTAGAACTCCAACGTTAACCAGATGTATGTAGACATGCCAAGTATTTACTCACCCAGTCGACGGCAGTATGTCGACTACGCTGTCCTTATATGGAACGGGCGTCGGTAAAACATTTTCATTGGACGCGGTCGTAGGTCTTAAATCGAGATTATTGTCCATTGCTATATTACTGGCCTCATATGGAATAGGTGTGCTGTAGCCATCGTTCAGGAGAGGCCCACGTTTGCCAACTGATTTATTGGGCAGCATTTTGATTTTAAGTATGAGACCTTTAGAGAACTTGTTCTTCAACTGCTGCGTGGAGCCCATGCACATGAACTCGCCATTGACCATGATGGCGAGCCGAGTGCACAACGCTTCGCACTCCTCCATGCTGTGCGATGTGAGGACGATTGATGTGCCCGAATCACGTATACGACACACAATATTCCAGAGCTGACGCCGAGCAGCTGGATCCATGCCAGTGGTGGGCTCATCCATGTAAACAACAGCTGGAGAACCAATCACTGCAATGGCAGCGCTCAGTTTACGCTTGTTGCCGCCGCTGTAGGCCTTTGTTTTCTTATCAAGTTTATCAAATTTTATCTACAACTCCTCCTATTTCATTTTTATCGGCATTCATCGATAATTTGGATTCCTTTTTAAGGCGTGATTTGTAATGAATACAGAGATGATGTAATTATTAGATATTGGATGCCAGACCCCCAATCGCCCCCAATTTGCAAAAATCGTAAATCAAATACTAGATATTTGTGCTTTGGCAAATACACACATATAAGTTGTAAAAGAAAATTGTTAAATAATTAAGTTCCCGTAGTATTGCTCACATTGTACATTGCTGCGTCAACTGCGCGGTTGGCAGAACGCGCGCTTGCGCGTGTGTGCATATATATGCGTGTATGTGTTGTATGTTTGCGTTGTTTGTATGCATGCATAAAAGAAACGTAGACTAGAGCGCTCTTACCTGTTATTCCAGCTGTAAACTCTGCTACCATTGACAATCTTGGTTCCAAACTTAACTCTGCTGTTTTACCCACTGTTTTTCAAAACTTTCAATAAGTTTTTTTTTTTTTGGCACGAGCCCAAAAGTGAAGACACTTTTGCACAATGAATTACGCGCTAAAATTCGATGTTTGCATAAAATTAGCTCGCATAGACCTACTAAGTGTATACTTATATTAGTCATCATTTTCTCACCGTCACAAATATATTGATGAATTTTTCAAAGCTTTTGATGCTGGCATTGCTGAGCACCTCTCTCAATGCCAGCATCAAAAACTCAAATAAATTTCTTGGCGAATATTATTATTATTATTTATTTATTAGATAATATAAAAAAATATAAATCTAAAAATTATTAAACGTGCTAGCTACGAAGGCCATCGACGTGTATAGCGAATATGTTTTTGTCCATTTGTATATATATATATAATATTTCAATTATATTTCGACTGATTAATTCTATAAATAAATTGTAAATTAATACGAAAGGTTTGATTTGATGTTAATCGAAAATCAATATTTTCGTCTGTGAATCAAATATTTGTTCAAGTGTAAATAGTTAATAAGAGATACGTCTATAGCATCAGAACTTTTAAATTCTAACAGTAGGCTCTTTATTTTATTTTTAACGCAGCGCTAAGGGCCGATTGCACGAGCTAATGCAAAATGATCGAGAGTTTACACATGAGGATAGAGAGTTAATTAATCCGTGCAATAGCAAATCGATAACACAGGCTTTAGATTTTGTTAAAAATCCTGTGGACTGTTGTCACCATGTTCATTTGCTGATACGCGAATTGTTACATATAATCAGCATCAAGAAAGATGATCCAAAGACAAAGGATGCGATACTCTATCATGGTGAAACTTGGGACTTAATGCGCTGTCGCTGGGAGAAAATCGAGAAGGACTTTAGTACCAAATCCAAACTGTTTGATATATCGAAAATTCCAGATATTTACGATTGCATCAAATACGATTTGCAACATAATCAGCATACACTTCAATACGATCAGGCCGAGGAGCTATATATCTATGCAAAAAATCTGGCTGACATAGTCATACCGCAGGAATACGGATTGACTCCTCAAGAGAAATTGGCCATTGGTCAGGGCATTTGCTCACCGTTGCTGCGTAAAATTAAAGGCGATCTGCAGCGTAACATTGACGAAATCGAGGATGAGTTCATGAATCGGCTAAATCCCCATTATAGTCACGGCGTGGCTAGCCCACAGCGTCATGTGCGTACCCGCCTCTATTTCACCAGTGAATCGCATGTCCATTCCCTGTTAACGGTGTTGCGTTACGGCGGACTGCTAAACGTTGTTACGGACGAGCAATGGCGTCGTGCTATGGATTATATATCGATGGTATCGGAACTCAATTATATGTCACAAATAGTTATAATGCTGTATGAGGATCCGACTAAAGATCCCACCTCTGAGGAGCGCTTTCATGTTGAGCTCCATTTCAGTCCGGGTGTCAATTGCTGTGTACAAAAGAATTTGCCGCCGGGTCCCGGTTTTCGTCCACACTCGCATGGTGATAACTCCTGCAACGTAAAAGTGCATTCCAACGAGGAATCGAATCCGTCACGCATTGAGGAGGAAAACGATACAATTTCAGGAGATGAACAGCAGGCTAAGAAGCGCACTGTATGGAAAACAGTTAATTCTTATAGCTTAACTCTTTCTATCGTGCTTAAATTTCAGTGCCCGTTGCGCAGCTCAGCTAATTCATTTGGATTTAATCGACTGGATTTACGTTCGAAACAGGGAAAGTCGAAGCCCATTCCGATTGGCGCCCATCACACAGTTAGCGGGCATGAAGCAATGGATCTGGCCAAGCGTTTAAACGAGGAGCTTGCTTCGCAGCATCAGCAGCAGCTGCAGAGCCAGCATCCACAGCATCATCAACAGCATCTGCGACCCATTAGTCCCGATATACGAGCTATGAGTCCAGACTGTGAGCCGCGCTCGCGCAGTTTTGATCAGCGTGGATCGCCGTCGGCCAATCGTGCTAAGGAGGCGGGTATGTATTTGGGCAATACGCCCGTGTACAATGTAATAAAATAATTTTCTCCTTGGCCGCTGCCCAATTGTCAATCGTTGGCCAGCATTATTTTCTATATTAATCTCCAAACATTGTTTTTGATTTTCTTTCAATATTCGTTAATGGTAATGCCGTTCATTATAATTCTCTTACTTTTTTTTTTTTTTTTTTTTTAATGAATTTTCATTATATCAAATTTTAAAAAATTTATTTTCTTTTCGCCTTGTTAACAAACTGACCAAAAATAATTTGCAATCAAGTTGCCTGTCCATGATAATGGTTGATTAAACTTTTGAAAATTAATGTGTTGACGATATTTTAATTTGCTGCTCTAATTTATTGTCTATAAATTGTCGGTTTTCTAACTCTTCCGTAATTAGAAGACATAATTATATATAAAAAAAAATTAATTGAATCTGATAACAATCCATAGAACGCAATCCCAACAAACAAAATTAGTATTATATTTCCAGTTATTTCTTCATGTTGTAGCCATTGCGTAAAACAGATATCAGAATACGCCCTTCATGTTCTCCGTGAATGTTGACGTTTTCTATATTACTTGATTTATTATTGGGTACCACCATTTTTGGAAAAGATAAAAATCAGATTGCTCTATCTTTTTGACGTCCAGTGTATGTACGTGCATCTGTTTATACTAAACCATTATAGTCTGATTTCCCATTTTCAATGGGTTTAGGTTTTTTTTCTAATCTACCATATATTTTTTCTTATCTAAACCCACTGAAAATAGGAAATGAGGCTATAATGGTGTTATGAAAACGTATGTAGCAGAAGGAGATAAGCCATACACCATTAAATATTCTTGATCAGCGGGACAAGACGAGTCCATATAAGGTGGATATATTTATGTCCACAGGGGGTTGGCTGCGCAATTGGATAATTGAGTTACTGGAGGCCTCCTCTAGACCTAAAAATAATTTTTTTTTGTCTTTTTGGGAGCATATCGAAAAATACCCTATAATTTTTGGAGTGTAGGAATAAAAATTTTACAGTTATATTACCTTAAACTCCTAAAAATCTGCTAAATATTATATGTCTACCTTTTCGGGAGGCGTGGCAAAGTTTCTATACCAGATACTCCTATAGGAACATAATATCACGCAGTCGGTTACGCCCAAGAGCAACGTTTTTACTTGTTTTTCTATATTTTTTACTGTCACAAAGGGAAACTATTTTATTACTTTTGTGCAATGTTCGTCTTGCTGCTTGTTATTCGTGAGTACTGTTGTCTTATAAAGAGATCAGATTTTCCCGGCAAATCGGCATTTCTAAAACTCTGTTACTTTAAGTGTATACTAATGTGTATAGCTATCCGCTATACACATTCACATATATGTAGACGCCATAGGGGACGTGTCAAACCGTAAAAGTTTATATTTTCTAAAACTTTCGAGCTGAAAGCCTAAAAATGGGTTATTTGAGTTACTGGTGATCCAAGAATTCCCTAACAGTTAACAATTTAGTTACTTTTGACTTCTAAGAATTGGTAAAATATTATATGTTCATGCTCAAAAGATATATTATATAATGTACTGGATCTAAGGCTCCAAAAGGGACTTGAATGAGTATTATGCAGTCGGTAGTGTCCGACAATTTTTTTTTATTGTTTAATTTGTGTTGCAAATAATGATTCACTTAAATGCATTCAATGTTTTTTCATTTCTTTTTACTACACATTTTTTTAAGTTTCGCAGAATGAAAAACCAAATATCAAGAAAGCTGAACCCAACATTTTTGATTTTCATATTTTCCACACAAGAAAATATATTGTTATTAGAAAAGGAAGTGAAAGCAAATCAAACACATTCCCGGCATAAATAATATAGAGGCACACATATCCATCACTGTTTCTGTTACTTCTAATATTACTTGAGTTCTCTATTTTATTTCGCTCTCCCTCTATCACTTTCTATACTTGAGTTGAATGAGGCAGAGAGCTCCAGAAACAGATATACAAGATGATTTGGGGGAAATCAATGAAAATCGTTAGGCATCTGGCCGCCGAATCCCGTGTAGTTGGCAATGCAATCATAATGGAGCAACCTTACTATTTCTAATAATGTAATATGTAACGGTACTTATAATTCGACCGATTCAGTAATAGAAATGATGTTACATATTTGGCGCCTATAAGTTCTTGAGTCCTAGGAACTGTTAGTGTAGTAACCTGTCTCCCTATCCCGTCTCAATCTCTCTCTCTCTCTCGCTCACCGATTTTTTTTTAGCTATATCTTCAGTAATACTATACGAAATATGTATTTCTTGTCTGTCTGTTGCGTCTGTCTCCTACTTTCTCTACCAGCTGTGTCTTTCGGTCTGTTTCTGCCCATTTTTATATGTTAAGTGCATGACTCGATACGCCATACTGTAGAACTATAATGATTGCTGACAATATTTTATGCTGGTTTATTGACTACCTCCATTCGTCATAATGTATGTACTATTTTTGTTTTGTTTTTTTGTTGGTTCGTTTATTAGCTATGCGCGCAGATACCCATGACCATATTTATTCGCTTACATGCGTAATTCGATGCCAAATTACAACTAACCGGACTTATATTCCAATCGCCGCCTGCTGCCGTTATGCACAGTCGACGCTCTGAGTCAACTAGAATTTGTTTATTATAATGCATCTGCAATGCATAAAATGGTAAAAATTATATGAATTGTTATTACCGATCCTGTCATACAAGGGAGCATTAATTTAATATATAAAAAATTAATGTCCTTCGTTATATACCTAATTAACATCATTATGTCGAATAAGATGCTTTCTCAGAAGCTAGAAATGCATATTGTATATGTATACAAACTATCCCTAGTTAATAAATTTCCAAATAAGATATAACAATCCATACAATAAATTCCAAAAGAAACTACTTATTTTTATTGTCAGATATATAACAGATGTTCTTAATAACTCTTCCACTACTTTTCTTTGGTTTATTGACCATCATCAAAAATACTTCAACGCATGACTTAGCTAAAGAATGTAATATTAAAATAAAACTAGACTAGCATAGGCAAATAAATATGCAGATATGTTTATGTATAGATAGCTTTCGAACTAACATGCTTGCAGGAGTATTTTATATTCGGCAAGCCGAGTAGATCTGTATTCCTCTCGTTCTACTTCTACTGAGTATTTTGGCTAATTAGTTTTATGTTTATACATGTATTCTACGAATAAATACACTTACGCACAATCACACATACACACACATACATATTTTCTTGAACGCACTTCGAACTATACCAATTGTCTATATTTCCTTTCGTTCCCCCCGCTCTTTGTCTCTACTAATCGTCATCAGCACCCACCTTTGATGACATTGACAATGTGAGCATAGGCGTGAGCGCCCATAGCAGCAGCAATCGTACTGCTTTACAAATACGTATCACAGATAGATTGTCTTTTTTTAAGATCGATTCTTCGACTAATGAATTACCGCTATCAGACATTGACTTTTCATTGACACCGGGCACACCGCATTGCATGAACATGAATTCTGCTAGCAATCGGACGCACAACCTACATAATTTACTAAATATGCGTCGCATGGTTAGTGATGAAGAGCCTGAACTTGAAGGTCTGTATTTGCCGCAAATTTCCCCGCTGGCAACAAACGAGCGACCCTTGAGCTGCAATTGCAATTGCAGCAACAATTTTAATTCGTTGACGGGGGCATTTCAGCAGCGGTACACGAGCAATGTTAGTCTGCAGCCACTGGTCGATTATGGTACCAACTCACCCACAGCTACCACGGTGCGTCTTTGCATGGACATGGAGACGTACCAGCCAGGTCATCGTCAATTGGACCGCAGCCAACGTAAAGCCACAAGTCATTCCTGTGGTCAGCTCTCAGTATTGTTGCCGCTAGCTCCGGTCACAGTGCCGGTCTTGAACTATAATTTGTTTCAGTTTGGTTTTGCAACTGTTACAGCTGCACCAACTGGAAATAGTTTTGTCAGCTGCTTTGCACCCATTGCAGAGCATGTCCCACTCATAGCCACTCCCAATCAGACCATTGTAGAGCCGCAGCAAGCTTATAATACACCCATCGTGGTGGTAACAGAGACAGCTATTGTGACAGCCGTATCTGCGGCAAGAACAGAGGTAATGAACAGACAAGCAATTGCTACAGGAGCATCAATAACAACAACAGGCAAAACAACAGCCACATCGCCTCACAATACAACAGCAATGTATTGTAATCAATCCATTACTAATAAATTGAAACCAATTGATTTCATCTTAATTGACGCACCACACACCAACACCATCACAAATACTCACACATCAATAAACACTCACATATCCACAATCCTGACGTACACAACCATAATGAACAACAACAATAACAACAACGTCACCACAACGTCCCCGTCTTGTTGTACCAATACCATCGTCACAGATAGCAACGTTTCGGTCTCGGTATCGGCATCGGTATCCTCGGCCAATTCGTCTACATCCTCGCGTCGCCAAAGACACAGTATTGCTGGCCAGATGTCCTATATGAAAATGTTGGGTTTCGGTGGTTTTAGCAAAAAGATGGCAACCAGTGCGAATAGCCTTTTCAGTACGGCAGTTATAAGCGGCAGCTCTTCGGCGCCGAATTTGCGCGATATGATACCGGTATCATCATCCGGTAAGTACACAAAGCGACACGCACACATATTCACTCATCCACAATCAAAGACACATACACCCACACAACGACACATCTACACCTAGCCACATCCAAACTTACATACATCTACGCCCACACAATTTCACAAACACATATATACACGAAATATATGTAAGTTTACACGTGTCTATACACATCCGAACACTCATATTAAATTCTTATTATCCTTATACACAACCATCCGCAGATAGACATACCGTTAATCAATTTGCATTCAATTTAAGTCATTATTGTATTTTATTTTTGATAATATTACATAAATTGTTTACATTTTTACTACATTTAATCCATTTAAACAATATTCATATCTGTCAATCATTTGAAGAAAGCATAATTGAGAAATATAGACATGTAATGGAATTCAAATATTTCAACTCTGTTATATACATACAAGTATGTCACTACAAAAAGATATATATGCAATTTTACACATATAAATCTTTTAATTATATTAGAAGAATAATTTATCAGCTCTAACCTTCTTCTTCAGCTTAAGCTCCTTGTAAAATAATCTGAAATGCAAAGAAATTTCAGAAAAGATTCAATGTAATATTGAGATTGGATCAGAGCTTTATAGTTAGAATGCACACACACGCAAACCCGTTTTTATTTTATTCTTCGAATATTCACATATTAATACGTCTTAATCCTGTTGCTTGAATCCGTTTCCATATTTTATTCCATTCCTCGTTCCCATTTATTCAAACATTAGATTTAATATTGAACCGAAGGGGAGAAATGTATTATTGGTTAATATGGTTTATGTGATCTGCGTTTAGGATTTGGAGACGTACCACCGATCCGACCACTGGAGACGCTGCACAATGCCCTATCGTTGCGCAAGTTGGACAGCTTCCTGCAGGATATGGTCTTGGCACAAATCTTTAAGACGCCAACAGGGTCACCGCCACGTATCCATGAGGAAGCTGCAGGCAGTAATTCGATGTCGCTGTTAACACCTGGTATTGGTCAACATGTATCGATATCTATGCCATCGGACTCCATGGCAGCCTTCTCCTCGATGATTGAGCCTGGGAATGCTAGCGTTTCAACAACACAATTAAAATTACGCGGTCAGCCCGCTCCCATTTCCGGCAAATGTGATCAGTCTAACATCAGTGATCCAAATGAGGATCAGACGCAGTCGTCCGATTTTTATGACGCCAATGATGCGGCCATGAAACAAATACTACCGGAAGCAAAACAACGTAAGTTCTGTAGGCGTAAGTCAAGAATCAGTTGGCGCAACTGAGATCGCGGTCCGCATCAATGATGCGCATGCTCATAAAATTCTCGTTAATATTTCGACTAATGCGTTCCATCTTTGAACTGACTATATATTATTCTTAAACTTTTGTTAACCGCACAATTATTTTTCTTTTCAAAATATTATCTATAAGTTTCAAATATTTTCTGATACCAAATAATAAAAGTGTTAAAATGTTTTCTGATTTTTATGCCCTGTATCCATTGAAAATGGGAAGTCAGGGTATAATAGTTTTGTTAAATGTATGTATGTATGAAGGAGGCATAGTAGACCCCACAAAGTATATATATTCTTTAACAGGGCGAGTCAGATTACCCCTGTCGATTTACCCCTGTTGATTTACCCCTGTCCGTCTGTCTGCCCGTCCGTTCTTCCGTCTGTCTGTCCGTATGTTTAAACACGTGGATTTTAGAAAGTAGACTAGTCTCTAGATAGACTTTTTTTTTTTGATGGGTCAGTGTATAGCACGCGCACTAGTAAAATTCGCTGTGTTATGCAAATAGCAGTTTCGTTACTTTGAGGTTAATTAACAGGTCACTTGTGACGTCACGGTTTCGGCTTATTCAAAAAAAAGTCAAGCCAATGGACTATGTGAGAAATCCTTAATATATATAGAACTTGTAATTAAAAATGCAGCTCGTTTTATTTTGGCTACTGGCTGTAAGATAGATAACAGTGTAAAAATTGCATAATTTTCATATAACGATCATCGCGCGCGCAGAATTTTCCATGAAAATTACGTCACATAACAGCGCGAAAACAACAGGGCGCTTTGCATAACCTACTATCACTCAATCGTGTAGCACGCGCAGGTCATGGTTGCTTTATATATTCGATAACTATTTTTGTAGTAATGTTATCGATTTTAAACCTTATCAGAAATATGTTTTAAAATTATTACTCGTACATCTTTATAGCTAGCTAAAATTTGCACATAGATTCATATGAACTTTAGACAAGCTTGATTTTTGTTACGTTTGGGTTACCGGTTCCAAATTTCATATAACCTCCCTTTAAGAGATAGTACAATAGATAGACGCATAGGTTCGATAAAGCATAATAGGTAAACGCATAGAGCTTAACCGTTAGGATTCGAGTTCGAGCCCTGGCGGCGACGGCGTAAACATTTTTGTTTCTTATTTTTTCCTTTTATAAATATGAAGTGGCTGTGCTATTTGAGTTGATGCGCTTAAACGAAACATATGTAATAGACATCGGTTCGAGTAATTAATTATTTATTTTTAATTGACTTAGTTGAATGAAACCTCAAAAATATAATTTAATGTTGTACAGTTTTATGTTATTAGTCGGGAACCCCCGACTAGAGATTTCTTACTTGATGTTTTTAGTTTTGTTTTGGTTTTCTTTGATCTTTCAGTGGATAAAACCATTACGTGATTGTCTGTTGACTATGGTTTGAATGCTTTATTAATCGTAGAGATTTTAACTTTATTTCATTGCAGTGAAGCCTTAAACTATTTGTGTACGACTAATATAATCTGATTTTGTCAGTTTTGAATTTGATTTAAATAATTCTAAATAGTTGAATTGCGAGTCGCATAGGAAAATAAATATTGAATGGTTTATCCTACATGGTAGTTGTATTATATATAGCAAACTTTCATTTACACTCTTGGCACTCTTTATGTCTTAACGTTTGGTTCATCTGGCACTATCTGTTTCTCTCTTACTTCCTATCTTACTGTCTACTCTTTTTATATCCTGAGCCCATTGAAATGGGAACGCTGAGGTAATTTTAAGTACGCAAAGTAGAGACTTGAAATTTTACATGAATTCTCGTTAATACGATACGCTGCACAAGTTTATAACATTTTTTTCGATAACTCATTCCATTTCGATTTTATGAGCATTTATCGATCATTTTAATATGTTTTTAAGGCGTGGTTTGTACCACTAACCATACAACACATAGACTGGACATCGGAACAAAGTTGCTCGGAGCTCGGAATTTGTACCGGGGCTCCCAGACAACTTCGTATTTGCTCGGCTCGGTTACTGGGGCTCCCGAAAAAAAAAATTGCGCGAAGCAGAATCATTCTGCTTCAACACATCGGCCGAGCAACAGCGGACGAAAATTGAAATTTGCTGTCATGCGATTTCATTTCTTTGCTGCTGAGTGAAGAGTATGCCGAATTCTCGAAAGCGTTTGCCATGCTCATGCAAAATGTTCGCTTTTTCATGCTTTTTTTTTACGCAGGGTATGAAAGCGTTGATGCGCTGAACAATATGATTTCACGAAAAGCATGCACACATTCTTACAGTCCCTTACTGCATATGTGTGTATTCATGTGCCTATATGTGAAACTTGCTGCCTGTAGAATTTACAGTTGCTAGATCTTGTGGCCTGAGTATGGGATGGGATGGCTGAGGAAGTTTTGAATGTGTGCATGTGTGTGCATAGCACAAGCAGCAGCTCCCGAAAATTGTAAAATTTGTTCTTCAAGACCTCGCATTTCTTCCCTACTGAGCAGGTATAGCACATTGATGAATGGGTTTACCGTGGCTCATGCAAAATGTTGAGACTTTTACTATTATTTGTGTGAAGGGTATGAAAGCGTTGGTGCGCTTAACGAATATGTTTTTGTAGTCGCTCTTGCTGCCTGCGGAACATTTGTATGCGAATATGTGTGTTCATAGTACATGAGCATTGGCGTGCGCCTACCACGGGCTTTTAATTGCGTGAATGATTTTGCATTAGAATTGCAGAGGGAGTATTAAAGAAGCATTAAAGACCTTTTATTATTAATTAAGCGTTTTCTGTTGTTACGAAATTAATTCATTAAATTATTAATATTATTACCAACAATTTGCTCTGTTAGCCATTAATAATACTTTCTTATCAAAATTAAATTAAATTGATTAAGAATAAATTTTCTATTTTGAAAGCAAGGGTGGGTGGGGGAAACCATTTACTATCTAAAGTTAAAATTAATAATAAAAAGTCTTTAGCACTCCCTGTGCAATTCTAATGCAAAATCATTCACGCAATTAAAAGCCCGTGGTAGGCGCACGCCAATGCTCATGTACTATGAACACACATATTCGCATACAAATGTTCCGCAGGCAGCAAGAGCGACTACAAAAACATATTCGTTAAGCGCACCAACGCTTTCATACCCTTCACACAAATAATAGTAAAAGTCTCAACATTTTGCATGAGCCACGGTAAACCCATTCATCAATGTGCTATACCTGCTCAGTAGGGAAGAAATGCGAGGTCTTGAAAAACAAATTTTACAATTTTCGGGAGCTGCTGCTTGTGCTATGCACACACATGCACACATTCAAAACTTCCTCAGCCATCCCATCCCATACTCAGGCCACAAGATCTAGCAACTGTAAATTCTACAGGCAGCAAGTTTCACATATAGGCACATGAATACACACATATGCAGTAAGGGACTGTAAGAATGTGTGCATGCTTTTCGTGAAATCATATTGTTCAGCGCATCAACGCTTTCATACCCTGCGTAAAAAAAAAGCATGAAAAAGCGAACATTTTGCATGAGCATGGCAAACGCTTTCGAGAATTCGGCATACTCTTCACTCAGCAGCAAAGAAATGGAATCGCATGACAGCAAATTTCAATTTTCGTCCGCTGTTGCTCGGCCGATGTGTTGAAGCAGAATGATTCTGCTTCGCGCAATTTTTTTTTCGGGAGCCCCAGTAACCGAGCCGAGCAAATACGAAGTTGTCTGGGAGCCCCGGTACAAATTCCGAGCTCCGAGCAACTTTGTTCCGATGTCCAGTCTATGTGTTGTATGGTTAGTGTTTGTACCTAGTTTGAGCTAGAGGCTTTAAATTGGCAGAGAGAGATTTTGTAGTTTCGTGTAAAGAATACGGGGATTACGTTATCTTTAGATTTTGGATGCCACGCCCCAATCGCCCTCAATTTGTAGAAGGTGCAAATCAAATACTAGAGACTTGTGTTTTCGGCGAATACACACATATGAATGTCAATAAGTTGTGAAAGTATCATTAAGTTAGTCCATCGCTAAGAAAAGTTATTAAACAATTTTCCATAGTAATGCCCACATTGCTGCCCAAGCGCAGTCGCTGCGTTAACTACGCAGTTGGCAGAGCGCGCGCCTATGCGTGCGTGTATGTGTGTATTTGTTGTTTGTATGTATGCATAAAAGAAGCCTAAAATGATTTGATATTTGGCTCTTTCAGAGGTCAGGGTATCTCCTAGTCGAGCAGTCTTGACTAGAGCAGTCTTACTTGTTTTTTTTTTATTATCGTGTGCTTTGCTTTATGAAAGCATTAGCTCACTCTCCCGCGCACTTGTTTCTTTTTACTCTCCGTTTCCTAAACACTCTTGACTCAAAAAACTAACAAATTCAACAATTCAACACACAACACCAACGAATTGCAAACAAGTTTGGGAACAACAACTTCAGGAGAAACTGTTGACAACAGCGCGGCGAGAAAAAGAAGATACGGAACCGCTGAATAGGTACGTACTCTCTTTTAACGCTGTATATATCAATGCTTGTATAATATTTTAAGAAACGTGAATATTCTGCTGGATGAGACGGATGAACTGCGGTGTTTTGAGCCTATGAACCATGACAGATTCCCGCTGACCAACACCCTTGGCGGCATCTATTTGAACGTCTGCGACGAAGCAGACCCGAGTAGCCCGTGCTTAACTCCTGTCAGCGTTGGCATGGATAACGACATGGACTTGAGCTTAGTGGCTAATAAGGGTTCCATGACCCTCTCCGTAGATGTGAGTTGGACTCTGATGTAGTCTACATAAAAAAGTATTTTTTTAGGTATCCCAATTCCTTCACTCCCAATTTTCTGATACCTTATTATGTCCTGAACTTATTCAAAATGGTAATTCATGGTTTAATGCAATTGTGCAAATGTATGCAACCGGTAGGAGAATGTATGATCGACCGCATAGAAGAAACGACATGCTGACCCAACCAAAGCCGTCGCGCAGCTTATGTGAATTGGTTTTGCCAATACACATATTATTGTCTGCAAATTTCAATCAAAAAATATTTATTATAAAAATATATTGTCGCTGTCTTTTCAGGGGCTTGAGGATGACGAGGATGCAACATTGTCGACATCAACAACGCCTTCGCTCCCAGTTGACTTGGAACCAAAATCGGACATGTGCTTCTGCTGTCCGACTCATGCCGTTGTGCCACCAGATGTGGCTATGGATGATCCAAAGTATTGTTTTGCAATGCCCTTGCAAATTACCCAGGCATCGTCGGAGCACAATCGGCCAAGCGTGATACATGCTCACGATCCTATTTCGCCTCGTATGCAGAAACAGATTGGTTTGCTTGAAGATGATGGCACCAGTGTGGAGGCCAGTGTACTGCATGCTTCCATCAACTTACCAGCGGCAACACAACAACTACGCCAGGATGCGCGCCTACGAAAGTTCGAAAATTTAACACAGTCTACGTCCAATTCGAATTTTCCGTTTGAGAGCAACACACTGAAGCGTGTGCCACTGGTCAGTACCAAGGATGCTTACGAGAATGTTTCGCATACGCAAAGCTGCATTAACTTGGAGAGTGATGGTGGAGCCGGCTTCGACTCTGGTTCTCTCAGCTATGACTCGCCGGAACATCAACGTGATGGCACACTCCTAAACGAGCAGCAGCAAATACCAACAGCTGGCCCGGCCAATTATAATCAGTTGCCCAATGCTTTGTCCGTTTGCTGTTCGTTGGACATGGATGCTGGATGTAGTACATTGACACCAAATGCTTTGGTGACAATGGCGGCACCGCATCCAAGCGCCTTAATTGTCAAGGAGTGTTTTATTCAGCCACCCAAGCGGGGCATTGTGCGTGGCTATCATGGCAAAACACAGTCCATGGACGCTGACTTTCTATTCAACGAGTTTGTATTGCTGCCAGCCGTTGTACCACCAATAGATGTGGCACAGTCTAAGTCCAAGAAGCAGGAGCTGGAGATACCAAAATGAATGGCTTTGTCAAATTATTCTATTTGCCATATATATCTTTAGGTATACCTTAAAATTGTTGTTGCAGTTGGATTGTTGTTCACTCAAATAAAGATCTATATATTTTCTTGTGTTGTCTCTACTATCGTAAATGAAGGTGCTCTTGGTTTTATTAAACGCTAGTCAAAGGAGTTTATATCTAAGACTATAATTAATTTAATTTGGGGCATAGCTGGCCATACTGGCAAATAAAGTACCCCCACAGAGTTGGTGGTATTAATGATAATTTATGTTATTTTAGGCTTTATATATATACATATTTTTATTGTTTACATTTAAGTTGACTCCAGTTTTGTCAATGACTTTTTAATAATAAATAAATAAATAAATAAATACTTACATACTTACAATCCCATACGCACGGACACATTGGCACACACTCTACTAACTGCGCAGTACCCGCAGAGACTGCGCTTGGTTAGCAGTGAAGGTATTACTATTTGAACTTACTTGTTGTATAAGTTCTCTTGTACTTGCACTGTCTTCATCAATCTTTCAGAACTTAATAACGACATTCAACTAACATTCAACTATTGGCTAACTCTGTTAACTAGCTAGTGCACATGGTCCGTAAATTCGTGAGCACCTTCCTGAAAAGGGACACCGTCACCGAAGAAAGGAAATAGAATTCTGGGAGCAGTGCCAGAAATAGAAAACATGAAGTCAGAGGCAAGTCCCGTTATAGGAGGATTTAAGGAAGCCAGATGTCAAATAACTAAAATTAAAAAAGGAGAATCAATAAATTTCGAGTAGTAACAACTAAATAAGTAACAAGTAAGAGTGCTCTAGTCGAAACTGCTCTACTAACAGAAACCCTGAAAGGGCCAAATTTCAAATCATTCTACGCATCTTTTATTCACGCATACAAACAATACATACACACACACATATGCACGCACGCATAGGCGCGCGCTCTGCCAACTGCGTAGTTGACGCAGCGACTGCGCTTGTTCTGCATTCATGTAAAATTTCAAAGTCTTAGGTAACGTACTTCAGAATATCTCAGCGTTAATATGGACAGAGAGACGGACAGGGCTATAACGACTCGTCTTGTCGCGCTGATCAAGAATATATATACTTTATGGGGTGTGGCACGCCTCCTTCTGCCTGTTACATACATTTTCACAAAACCATTATACCCTGATTTCCCATTTTCAATTTGCTCAGGTTATAAAAAGATCAATTAACAAGATCTGGGTAGTACCAACTCCAACAAATGATCAAACACAAGAGCAGGAAGACATGGAAGATGGGGACGAGAGTGTAACTGCTGCCACATCTTCTACATCTTCATCAATATTAACATTGTCTTCCGCTGAAAATACATACATATAATTGGCAGATCAATCGATTGATGATACTACCAGTGTTAGCAGCCTAAAGGAAGTCCAAAAACTTCTGCGACAACTGCAATTTCAAGTACAATTACATGTGCAACTGGAGATAATAACGATATCATCTCGAATTCTGGAATAACCGCTATAGGTACAACCACATCAGTGAAATTTAATCTATGACTGAGGTTACAGATATGTTAATTATATTTAAACCGGCGGTCGAGAACCTCCATTACAAGCGATTTGGATGCATCCCAAACCCAATCACAATGACTGTTCTAAGGCAGCATCATCAAAAAGTGCACAATCCTCATTTGGAGACCTTGGCATCGGCAACAATGATGCAAGCGGCCACTGCCTCAGCAGATTTAACAAATGACGACATCGATAAATGACGTACGTTCTTTGAAGATTCGATTTCACTTGGTATGAGAGCTGTACCGGCGCAGAAGACCAACGAAGCAGAGTAGTCGGTTTATCTGGCTATCACATTCTCTAGGCCCCGCAGAATGTTCTGCCACGAACATGAAATATACAAGGATTGGATTGGAAATTATAATAATTTATAAATAAATTTATAAATATTTGTCTTGTATATGGTTAAGAAAAGAAACCGGAGACAGCGATTGCTAGCTGTCACCTTTTCTGGCCCCACAGAATATTCAGGCATGAGCATAGAAATTTATATAAATGTAAACATGCATTCTGCGCACTCAACGACTTGTGTTCAGGCATGAACATAGAAATATATATAAATATGTAAACATGCCTTCTACGCACTTAACGACTAGCATGCAGTGCGATAGATGAAGAAAGGCCACATGTGTGGAATCTTAAAATAGCCAGATGAACGCTGACCCTTACAACGTCAGCGATAAGATAAGAATAGATAATAGACGAACGCTGAGCCCTACACCTCAGCGATAGTATAAGAATACAATAGACCAATGCTGAGCCTTACACAGTCAGCAATAGACACATTAGATTTAAGGGTTGAAATTATGCATGAGGCTGGGTATATATACCCAGCCTCAGAAGAATAAAGATTAGTACAATACAGACTAAACAACATCACAGTCCGTGTACTCATTCATGAGTATTCGACTAAACCCCAACATAGTCAGTGTATTCATTCAACTAGCATGCCCACGTGTGGATTTTAAAAATAGCCGGATGATCGCTAACCCTCACAACCTCAGCGATAGGATAAAAATAATAATAGATGAACACTGAACCCTACAGCCTCAGCGATAATATTAGAATGCAATAGACTAATTCTTAGATTTAAAAACTCAGCAATAGATACACTAGATTTAAGAATTGAAAGGCTGCATGAGAATGGAAATATAAACTAAGCCTCACAAGAATAAAGATTGAGTCAATGTACATATTTTGTCAATGAAACAGCGCAGCTAGTGTCATATCTCAGGTAGCTGTGTTGAATGCATTTTGTACATCCAGAGCCGCTATTACGCAGTATTGCTTTGTCCCATGCATCCATGTATGTAGTAGCTTGGATGGTGGAACTTGCAAGGCCAACATCTTTACTTAATGGATGTGTTGTCAACCCAGCCTGTCAGAAACCAAATTTGTGTGGTGACAGGTCAACGACGCTAGCGATTGCAATCTCCAGCCTAAAGCAAGTCACTTTTTCAAACACTTTTCCTATGGTATCTAAGCAACAGATTGGCATATAAGAATATGACTCCTATACGGCTTTCGCAACTTTATGTAGCAGGTTCTGGATCTTCTAGAATGCAGGGAATGTCTTCTGAGGTGTATTGTATAAATTAACTGGGTATAAGGCAAAGTCAAACTTCGGCGCACGGTTTGTGATCCTATCCGGCCCCAGAGCAAAGTTGTTTCTAAAACTTCTGACAGCTACTAAAATTTGTTCGGCCCTACCTAAAACAGAGTGTGCGTCAATCGGGCCATGGTTAGTTGATACAAGACCAGGTCTATGAACGTAGCTTAGTCGTTCAGGAAAGAGGGTTTCCACAATAGACTTAAGCTCCAAACGATCCGTTGACTGCGTCTGTTTGTCGGTCTTTTAACTAATATTAAATATGTCCAGCCCCAAGGGTCAAATTCGGCTGAGCTTCTCTTCACTTCTTCATATATGTGTAGCCACTGGATATCCTCTTAAAAGACTGTGGGATCAATGTCAATTGGCTCCCCCATTGTGAACCGTAGTGCGCAGTGATCACTACCCCTGCTGTCGCACAAGAATAATGTCGAATATCGACAGAATCTAGCTCGACAGAGTATAAACTCAGAGCCACAGCCAGCGTCGCAAAGATCTGCCTACCCCATGGCACGCATGGGCGATGATGCGTTGAAGTCCCCCCCTTTAATGGCCTTTCGGCCCCTTGCATCGGCTCGTCAAGCATCTTTGTGAATTGAGATGTTTACTGGGAGCCAATTATGGCCATAAATTGTCATATAGAGCGCGTACGAGCCGATTGAATGACTTTGTTTGTAAGTAAATTCGCTGGGTTGGCGCATATCCACAAAGCCGCTTTGCCATTAGCATATTTGGCCCATATGCTGAGACAGCTACAATGTTTGGGTTAAGTTGAAGTAATCTTAACATTTAATTTTTCGGACGCTTCGCGGTAAGGTGGACACTTGATGCCGCCTGTTCCATAATCACTCTACTTTTCGCTTTTTTGAGCGCATAGGTTTTTTTTTTGTAACTTGTGCAAACAATGTAATGTCCAGTGGTTTGCGCACCTTGATCACTATTCCGAGTTCTTCTGCCGATTTGCCTACCTAGGATTTGCAGGGGCAGTTCGTCCAACCATTAGCTCCTTTGCCCACTGCGGTTGGTCAATTGGGCCTTGACTTCTTAAGGGGAGTTTTCCTCTGCTCGGAAGCAACTTCCGTAAAGCGCTTGGGCGTACTGTTCGCTGTAATGGCAATAGCGTACTCAGGAGCTTTCTTTTTAAATGGCGATATCAACACCTCGCCGTTTTTAGCTGTGCAATTGCTGAATAACTCAGCTGTTATATGAATACTGAGCAGTCTAACTACCTCTTCTCTCATTAGGCCATTTATAGGCCGCTGGCTCCAAATATAGAAGTAACGTCTATTCAACTTGCATCTGCTGGTGCGGTGATCGCTACAACACAAAACGGCTGAAAAAGGATGGCAGCTCATCTTCCATCCTTGCCCCCACATTTTCTCCGATTACCAAGGTGAGATGCGTGTAATGGGCAATAAGCATTTAATTCAGCTCAAGTACCTAGCAACTCAAAGCTCAGAATTTATGCGTTGTAAGTATGCAAAACTTTTAATAGATACAATTTCTCTACATAAGTCAGATTGCTGTTTTTGCTAAGTCTTTGCAACTCACCAGTGTTTGGTGAGCAGCTGATTGTTGGCTGCAGTTTTCAGAATTACGACAGCTGTTTGTGTGAATGCACCTGATGCCGACTATTTTGTTAAAGCATGACGCTAAAATTAAAAAGCTTTTCGCTCGAAAATTGTAAAAGCACCGGCGCTACTGTCACCTCCCCTGGACCGTTGATCTCAACCGCCTCTGAAGCATTCCGTTTTTTCCGAATAGTAATTGAAAGATGACCGAATTAACCGCCTTTCGTTTTGCTGGCGTCGCACAGTGGGGCCTTGACTCATTTTACGTTGAAAAAATCAGAGCTCTTAATCAAAGTAAGGCATTTTCAAAATTAAAAAAGCATGCTAGAGAATTATTGTATTTAAGGGTAAAAACATGAAAAATGTAATTTTGATAAAAAGAAAAACACAAATATTTTTTTATGACAAATAGTTGTATTTAAGTTCTTAATGATATTTGTATACCCTGAGCCCATTAAAAATGGGAAATCAGGGTATAATGGTTTTGTGAAAATTTATATAACAGCGGGACAAGACGAATCGATATAGCAGTCAGTCTGTCTGTCCGTGTGAACGCTGTATTATTCTAAAGTACGCAACCTATAGACTTTGAAATTTTACATGAATTCTTGTTAATACTATACTCTGCACAGGTTTATCAAATTTGTTCGAAAACTCATCCATTTCATTTTATCCGCATTTACCGATCATTTTAATGTAACCTTTTGATTTTCCCCATTCGCCCCCATTTGCAAAACCCACAAATTAAATACTAGACACTTGCGCTTTGGTAATCACACACATATGAATGTCATAAATAAGTTGTTTGAGGAAAAAAGTTCGTCGCTAAAAAAAGTTATTAAACAATTAAGTTCCCAAAGTAATGCCCACAATGCAGCCCAAGCGCAGTCGCTGGGTCAACTGCGCACTTGGCAGATCGCACGCTTTTGCGTGTGTGCATATGTGTGTGTGTGTATGTGTTGTTTGAATGTATGCATACAAAAATCGTAGAATGATTTGAAATTTGGCCCTTCACAGGGCTCAGGGTATCTCCTAGTCGAACACTAGAGCACTCTTACTTATTTGTATACCCAGAGCCCATTGAAAATGCGAAATCAGGGTATAATAGTTTTGTTAAATGTATGTAACAGGTAGAAGGAGGCGTTTCAGAACCCACAAAGTATATATATTCTTGATCAGCGCGACAAGACGAGTCGATATAGCCCTGTCCGTCTGTCCGTCCGTCTGTCCGTCCGTCCGTGTGAACGCTGAGATATTTTTAAGTACGCAACGTAGAGACTTGAAATTTTACATGAATATTCGATAATACCATACGCTGCACAAGTTTATAAAATTTTTCCGATAACTCATTCCATTTCGATTTTATGAGCATTTATCGATAATTTTAGTGTTTTTAAGGCGGGGTTTGTACATCGTTTGAGCTAGAGACTTTAAATTTTCTGTGTAGTTGCGTGTGATGAATACGGAGATAACGTAATCAGATTTTGGATGCCACGCCCCATTCGCCCCCAATAGCCCCCTATCTGTAAAAAGCGCAAATCAAATACTAGAGACTTGTGCTTTGGCAAATACATACATATGAATGCCATTAACAAGTTGTGAAAGTTTGATGCACTTAGTCCACCGCTAAGAAAGTTATTAAACAATTAAGTTCCCATAGTAATGCCCACATTCTAGCCCAAGCCCAGTCGCCGTTTTCGTATATTTCGAAATATATTATAATTTTTATCATTTTCGGCTTGTTGCTCATGTCAATTATCAGCTAATTACACTTGTAATTGGTTGTTTAATCAACGCTGCAAATTGAGAATATGCCCCATTCACAATCGTAAGAGAAAGAAAAGTCAAATCTGTTGTCGCACACACTGTTTACCACGAGCTCACTCTCTCTCTTTATCTGTGGCTGCTAGCCTGACTGCCTACTTGCTGTGAGTAAAATATAATAAAAGAATCCAATGAATAGTGAAAGCAGTCAAATGGAGCCGGTAAAAAGTGTAAGTTGTTGTCGGTCGTGCTGCCTCAGCTAAAGATCATTGACACATTTACATGGATTATGTGTATATTGTAAGCGTGAGCGTACGCGTGTTTGTGTCTATCTTTTCTGGTATATTGATGCTTTCCTTCATCGCGTTGCCAAGCGATTGATCATCAACTGAACTGGAGCCGGCGACACTTATTCGTTAGCGGGGATTGGATCATTATGATATTAGAAATCCGCATTGCAGCCAGCGTTTCATTAGATTGAATACATTGTTGACTTATGGATATTAACTCCGTGCCACACTCTATAAAGTATATATATTCTTGATCAGCGCTACAAGACCAGTTGATAAAGCCCTGTCTGTTTGTCCGTAATACTCGTTAATACAATACGTTGCACAATTTATAAATATTTTTTCCTATAACTCATTCCATTTCGATTTTTTGAGAATTTATCGATAATTATAATGTGTTTTTAAAGTGTGGTTTGTACATCGTTTAAATGCTGAGATAGTACGTTCTAGACTTTTTTTATGCATATGTACATACAAACAACACATACATATGCACGCACGCATAAGCGCGCGCACTACCAAGCGCAGTCGCTGCGTCAACTGCGCAGTTGGTAGAGCGCGCGCTTATGCGTGCGTGCATATGTATATGTTGTTTGTATGTACATATGCATAAAAAAAGTGTAGATCGATTTGATATTTGGCTCTTCACAGGGCTCAGGGTCTCTCCTAGTCAAGCAGTCTGCTTAAAGCACATTAAAATTATCGAAAAATGCTCATAAAATCGATATGGAATAAGTTGTCGAAAAAAATTTATAAACTTGGGCAGCGTGTGGTATTAACGAGTATTCGAAAATATATATACTTAATGGGGTGCGGCACGCCTTCTTCTGCCTGTTACATACATTTTCACAAGCCATGATACCCTGATTTCCCATTTTCAATGCGCTCAGGGTATAAAAAAGAAGCAAATAAAGACAAGGAGCCTACAAAGTTAAATTCGAAATCAGACAAAATTATTGCTGTTTTCTCTTCGTTGTTGCTGCTGCTGTGCGCTGCATTCTCATTACCATCTGTTGTCGGCACTTTTTAAAACGCAGACTTACGCAAAACAGGTTGTTAAGCTAACGTCAACAGAAGTAGAAACAAAAACGAGCGACCATAGGCATACAGACTCACAAATGTGTACGTATCATATACCAAAGCCCAACTAAAGCTCAAAGCGCAGTTTCAACAGCGACGACGGCGACTACAAAAAACCGAAAAATAGCAACGAATGCGCAGCCGGAGTTACCGTCTCAGCTCAGTAACCGACGAATGCGCCAAGCGACAGCAACGTAAAACGCTAAGCGTTAAAAACTTAAGAAGAAGAAGAAGAGCAAAGTTAACGCAATAAGCTAAAGCGAACAGGTGCCGAGTGCGCATTGCTGTCTGTGCATGTCAGACCGTGTGGTTGAACGGTAGTGTGTGTGCCTGTCTGTCTTCATCTCTTTCTTGCATTCGCGTTTCATTGAGCATTTTCTACGTGTGTCTGTGTGAGACTTGTTTTCTTTTTTTTTTTTAAGTTGTTGAGTGTGTGGAAAAGTGAAATGGAATTTATTGAATTTTCATAGCATTCAGCTTCAGCTAAGACCGGAGCAACAGAAACAGACATCGAGCCAAACATTTCAGTTAACTTGCTAATAATAAAAAACAACAAAAGCAGCAAAAAAACAACAACAACTGACAACCTGGAGAAAATAGTTGATTAACAACGAGGACAGCCAAGAGCGCAACAAAAAAAACCCTAATCAAAAGAAATGTAAGTTGTAAGAGAAGTAAAAACCTTATATAACTAATAACTTTAATTGAATATATAAACAGCCACAGTGCCTGCCAAACTTTTTGTCTAGTTAATTTTAAAGCTATTATTACTATTAAATTTTTGATTACATTTTATATATTTACACTAAATTTTTTGTATACGCTATATATAATGGTTTTGTTAAATATATGTAACAGGCAAAAGGAGGCGTGGCACACCCCACAAAATATATATATTCTTGATCAGGGCGACGAGCTGAGGCGATTTAGCCCTGTCCGTCCGTTCGTCCGTCCGTCTGTCCTTATCGATCTCAGAGCGTAGTCGAGCTAGAGACTTGTATATTTTATAGGACCGTGTATAGCACGCGCAGGTCACGTTTGTTAGCAAAAAACGATATCTATTTATGTGAAATGTTATATTTTAAACGTTATCGAAAACAGGTTTTAAAATTTTATCTCCTTCACTTTTAGTTCTAGACCCCTCAAAGTTTACATATAGATTCCTATGAATCTTATGCAATTTCAATTGTTACATTTTGGATACTAATTACTAATTGCCTACCACCCCCTCATCCTCTGCCAATTGAAGGTCTGTTGCAAATATAACCATGTGAAAGAGTTAGCATTTTTATAAAATGTAAAAAATTCAATAGAATCATATGCTGAAAGTTTCATCAAATTCTGTTAAGTCAATCCCGATATATTAAACAAAACGTTTGGCCAATTATCACACGCACAGCAAAAAAATGTACGTGCACACATGCGCATACATTGAAACGTGCAAGCGCGTTTGTCATGCATATGCACAAATAAATTCAAGGCCATTCATTCTAGCATATTCTTCAACCAAATTTATTATTGAATTGTGTTTTCATTTTCAGCCGCTTCTCAAGTTTTGTATTTGTCAAATATCGCCCTTTACAGGCATACATTCAAATAGACCACCGTTTTTATACCCAGAGCCCATTGAAAATGAGAAATCAGGGTATAATGGTTTTGTTGAATGTATGTAACAGGCAGAAGGAGGCGTGGCAGACCCCATAAATTATATATCTCAGAACGTAGTCGATCTCAGAACGTAGTCGACCTAGAGACTTGAATTTTTTTTGTTGGGTCCGTGGATAGCACGCGCAGGTCAAGTTTACTTCGTATGAACGATAACTATTTATACCCTGAGCCCATTGAAAATGGGAAATCAGGGTATAATAGTTTTGTTAAATGTATGTAACAGGCAGAAGGAGACGTGTCAGACCCCACAAAGTATATATATTCTTGATCAGGGCGACGAGCTGAGTCGATTTACCCCTGTCCGTCTGTCTGTCTGTCCGTCTTTCCGTCCGTCCGTCTGTCCGTCCGTCCGTCCGTATGTTTGAACGCGTCGATTGAAGCATCTAGACAAGCTAGAGACTTGCATTTTTTTTGTTGGGTCCGTGGATAGCACGCGCAGGTCAAGTTTGTTACCAAAAAACGATATCTATTTTGGTTGTTTTGTTATCGATTTTAAACCTTATCGAAAACAGGTTATAAAATTCTATCTCCCACACCTTTAGAGCTAGACTCCTCAACTTTTGCATGTAGATTAATGTGAATTTTATGCAATTTCTATTTTTTTTTATATATGTTTTTGATACCGGCTCTTTTTATACCCTGAGCCCATTGAAAATGGGAAATCAGGGTATAATGGTTTTGTTAAATGTATGTAACAGGCAGAAGGAGGTGTGTCAGACCCCACAAAGTATATATATTCTTGATCAGGGCGACGAGCTGAGTCGATTTAGCCCTGTCCGTCTGTCTGTCTGTCCGTCCGTCCAGCCGTCCGTCCGTCCGTCTGTCCGTATGTTTGAACGCGTCGATTGAAGCATCTAGACCAGCTAGAGACTTGAATTTTTTTTGTTGGGTCCTTGGATAGCAGGCGCAGGTCAAGTTTGTTACCAAAAAACGATATCTATTTTGGTTGTTTTGTTATCGATTTTAAAGCTTATCGAAAACAGGTTATAAAATTATATATATTCCACACCTTTTTTTTTGTTGGGTCCGTGGATAGCACGCGCAGGTCAAGTTTGTTACCAAAAAACGATATCTATTTTGGTTGTTTTGTTATCGATTTTAAACCTTATCGAAAACAGGTTATAAAATTCTATCTCCCACACCTTTAGAGCTAGACTCCTCAACTTTTGCATGTAGATTAATGTGAATTTTATGCAATTTCTATTTTTTTTATACCCTGAGCCCATTGAAAATGGGAAATCAGGGTATAATGGTTTTGTTAAATGTATGTAACAGGCAGAAGGAGGTGTGTCAGACCCCACAAAGTATATATATTTTTGATCAGGGCGACGAGCTGAGTCGATTTAGCCCTGTCCGTCTGTCTGTCTGTCCGTCTGTCCGTCCGTCCGTATGTTTGAACGCGTCGATCTCAGAACGTAGTTGACCTAGAGACTTGAATTTTTTTTGTTGGGTCCGTGGATAGCACGCGCAGGTCAAGTTTGTTACCAAAAAACGATATCTATTTTTGTTGTTTTGTTATCGATTTTAAACCTTATCGAAAACAGGTTATAAATATCTATCTCCCACACCTTTAGAGCTAGACCCCTCAAATTTTGCATATGGATTCATGTGAATTTTATGCAATTTCTATTTTTTTATTACCGGCTCTTTTTACTAATTAGCCTACCCCCCCTCCTCCCATTCGCCACTCATGGAGAGTCTGTTGCAAATATAACCATGTGAAAAATTACCATTTTTATAAAATGTAAAAAATGCAATAGAATCATATGCTGAAAGTTTCATCAAATTCCGTTAAGTCAGTCCCGAGTTATTAAACAAAACGTTTGGCCAATTATCACACGCACGTGGCAAGCAGCGACGCGCAGCAAAAAACATTTACACATACACATACATTGAAGCGTGCAAGCGCGTCTGCTTATACATGTGCACAGTCGCTTCTGTGCATTTTCAGCCGCTTCTGTAGTTTTGTATTTGTTATATATCGCCCTTTACACGCATACATTGAAACAGACCACCGTTTTTATATGTTTACATACTCATACGTTCATATACGCGCATTTCAGCATATTCTATGAATCACAATTGCGATTGATCTGCTTCTTTAGTTTTGTATTTGTAACATATCGCATTGTAGTACTAGTTTGCGTTTTGCCAACAAACAATGCAATAATGGTGTGGCGTAGTAGATAGACACAAAGCGCGTAAACGAAAGGTCCCGGGTTCGAAACTTAGTGACAACAGCATAACTTTTTTAATTTTTTTTTTAATCTATAAACATGAGGTGGTCGTGCTAGTTGAGATGACGTGCTTTAACGTTACACATGTAGTAAATAGATGTAGGTTCGAGCCCAGGTGCGGTGCTGTTTGCTTTCTTTTCTTTTTTTAGTTTATTTATTTAATTATTAAATTATTTTTGATTTACATAGATTCTAGTGGAATAAAATTTCAAAATTATAATTAAATTTTGGAAAATTTAATGTTATATGCAAGCTACATAGCGTATTAAACAATGCAAATGGGACGGGGCTCAGGGTATCTCCTAGTCGGGCACCTCCGACTAGAGTTTTCTTACTTGTTACTAATTGCGTTTTACTCATGCGTTCATATGCGCGCATTTCAGCATATTCTAAGAATTACAATTGCGATTGATCTGCTTCTTTAGCTTCTTTAGTTTTGTATATGTCACATATTGCCTTGTAGTACTACTTAGCATTTTGCCAACAAGCATAACTAACTTTTTAAATTTTTTTTTTTTTTTAAATTTATAAACATGAAGTGGTTGTGCTAGCTGAGATGATGCGCTTTAACGTTACATATGTAGTAAATAGATGCAGGTTCGAGTCCAGGTGCGGTGATGTTTGTTTTTCTTATTCTTTTTTTTTGTTGATTTGTTTATTTATTTAATTAATTATTTATTTTTGATTTACATACATTCTAGTTGAATACAATTTCAAAATTATAATTTAATTTTGGAAAATTTAATGTTATATGAAAGCTATATAGCATATTAAACAATGCAAATCGGACGGGGTTCAGGGGATCTTCTAGTCGGGCACCTCCGACTAGAGTTTTCTTACTTGTTTTTTTTTTTTTTTGATAAATTGGGAACTTAGTGAAACTTTCAGCATATAATTCTTTTTTTTATACCCTGAGCCCATTGAAAATGGGAAATCAGGGTATAATGGTTTTGTGAAAATGTATGTAACAGGCAGAAGGAGGCGTGCCACACCCCATAAAGTATATATATTCTTGATCAGCGCGACAAGACGAGTCGATATAGCTCTGTCCGTCTGTCCGTCCGTCCGTGTGAACGCCGAGATATTTTTAAGTACGCAACGTAGAGACTTGAAATTTTATATGAATACTCGATAATACCATACGCTGCACAAGTTTATAAAAATTTTTCCGATAACTCATTCCATTTCCATTTCCATTATCGATAATTTTAATGTGTTTTTAAGGCGTGGTTGGTACATCGTTTGAGCTTGAGATTTCAAATTTGTTGTGTAGTTGCGTGCAACGAATACGGAGACTACGTAATCTTTAGATTTTGGATGCCACGCCCCATTCGCCCCAATAGCGCCCTATTTTTAAAAACCGCAAATCAAATACTAAAGACTTGTACTTTGGCACATATACACATATGGATGCCATTAATAAGTTGTGAATATTTGATGCAGTTAGTCCATCGCTAAGAAAAGTTATTAAACAATTAATTTTCCATAGTAATGCCCACATTGCAGCCCAAGCGCAGTCGCTGCGTCAACTGCGCATTTGGCAGAGCGCGCGCTTATGCGTGCGTGCATATGCATATGTGTATGTATTGTTTGTATGAATGCATAAAAAAGCGTAGAATGATTTGATATTTGGCTCTTCACAGGACTCAGGGTAACCCCTAGACGAGCTCGAGTCTCGACTAGAGCACTCTTACTTGTTTTTTTTTTTTTTTAATTTGTACACAATTACCATTAAACGCGGTAAGGTCGTCGTTGGATGAATGAAATTAACATTCGAAATGACTTAATAGTTGATTAGTCAAATGGAAATAAGTAGTCCTCAGATGTAGTTGACGTGTGCCACACACATCGGTTGGGGTAAATGAGATAGTAATATGAGCAAGTAAGAGTGCTCTAGTCGAGATTGGTCGACTAGGAGATACCCTGAACCATGTGAAGGGCCAAATTGAAAAACATTCTACGCTTATTTTGTGCATACATACAAACAACATATACACACACAGATGTACGCGCACGCAATGGACGATTATGGCGCGACAAAACGAGTCGATTTAGCCTTGTCCGTCCGTCTTTTAGTATGTTTGATTTTCGAAAGTAGAAGAGTTAGTGACTTTTAGAATTTTTTTTAGGCCCGTGTATAGCACGCTCGAATCTATTTCAATATTTAGTTTTAAAAATATATCTTCTACATCTTTAGAGCTGAAGCCTCCAAATTTTTCAGTGAATTTTATATAATTTCGATTTTTGTTGGATACAGACTCCAAATTTCGCAAAATCACACTTTGAAAGTCAGCAGCAAATATAACAAACTGTTACAACAACGAAAGAATTGCCATTTTGATAAAATGTAAAAAAAAAATAAAAAAACAAGTAAGAGTGCTCTAGTCGAGACTGCTCGACTAGGGGATACCCTGAGCCCTGTGAAGAGCCAAATATCAAATCATTCTATGATTTTGTATGCATACATACAAACAACACATACACACATACATATGCACGCACGCATAAGCGCGCGCTCTGCCAACTGCGCAGTTGACGCAGCGACTGCGCTTGGGCTGCAATGTGGGCATTACTATGGGAATTTAATTGTTTAATAACTTTTCTTAGCGATGGACTAAGTGCATCAAACTTTTACAACTTATTTATGACATTCATATGTGTGTATGTGCCAAAGCACAAGTCTCTAGTATTTGATTTGCGCTTTTTACAAATAGGGGGCTATTGTGGCCGAATGGGGCGTGGCATCCAAAATCTAAAGATTACGTTATCTCCGTATTCATTACATGCAACTACACAACAAATTTGAAGTCTCTAGCTCAAACGATGTACAAACCACGTCCTAAAAACACTTTAAAATTATCGATAAATGCTCATAAAATCGAAATGGAATGACTTATCGGAAAAATTTTATAAACTTGTGCAGCGTATGGTATTATCGAGTATTCATGTAAAATTTCAAGTCTCTACGTTGCGTACTTACAAATATCTCGGCGTTCACACGGACGGACGGACAGACGGACAGGGCTATATCGACTCGTCTTGTCGCGCTGATCAAGAATATATATACTTTATGGGGTGTGGCACGCCTCCTTCTGCCTGTTACATACATTTTCACAAAACCATTATACCCTGATTTCCCATTTTCAATGGGCTCAGGGTATAAAAAAAAGAATTATATGCTGAAAGTTTCACTAAGTTCCCAATTTATCAAAAAAAAAAACAAGTAAGAAAACTCTAGTCGGAGGTGCCCGACTAGAAGATCCCCTGAACCCCGTCCGATTTGCATTGTTTAATATGCTATATAGCTTTCATATAACATTAAATTTTCCAAAATTAAATTATAATTTTGAAATTTTATTCATCTAGAATGTATGTAAATCAAAACTAAATAAATAATTAAATAAATAAACAAATTAACAACAAAAAAAAAAGAAGAAAAACAAACATCACCACACCTGGACTCGAACCTGCGTCTATTTACTACATATGCAACGTTAAAGCGCATCATCTCAACTAGCACAACCACTTCATATTTATAAATTAAAACAAGTAAGCGTGCTCTAGTCGAGATTGCTCGACTAGGGGATACCCTGAGCCCCGTGAAGAGCCAAATATCAAATCATTCTACGATTTTGTATGCATACATACAAACAACACATACACACATACATATGCACGCACGCATAAGCGCGCGCTCTGCCAAATGCGCAGTTGACGCAGCGACTGCGCTTGGGCTGCAATGTGGGCATTACTATGGGAATTTAATTGTTTAATAACTTTTCTTAGCGATGGACTAAGTGCATCAAACTTTTACAACTTATTTATGACATTCATATGTGTGTATGTGCCAAAGCACAAGTCTCTAGTATTTGATTTGCGCTTTTTACAAATAGGGGGCTATTGTGGCCGAATGGGGCGTGGCATCCAAAATCTAAAGATTACGTTATCTCCGTATTCATTACACGCAACTACACAACAAATTTGAAGTCTCTAGCTCAAACGATGTACAAACCACGTCCTAAAAACACTTTAAAATTATCGATAAATGCTCATAAAATCGAAATGGAATGAGTTATCGGAAAAATTTTATAAACTTGAGCAGCGTATGGTATTATCGAGTATTCATGTAAAATTTCAAGTCTCTACGTTGCGTACTTAAAAATATCTCGGCGTTCACACGGACGGACGGACGGACGGACGGACAGACGGACAGGGCTATATCGACTTGTCTTGTCGCGCTGCTCAAGAATATATATACTTTATGGGGTGTGGCACGCCTCCTTCTGCCTGTTACATACATTTTCACAAAACCATTATACCCTGATTTCCCATTTTCAATAGGCTCAGGGTATAAAAAAAAAAGGTATGCCGTCGTCTCTGAGTTTCGAACTCGAGACCTTTTGCTTACGCGCTTTGCGTCTACCCACTACGCCACACCAGTATTGCGTTGCTTGTTGGCAAAATGCAAAGTAGTACTACAAGCCGATATGTGACAAATACATAACTAAAGAAGCTAAAGAAGCAGATCAATCGCAATTGTAATTCTTAGAATGTGCTGAAATGCGCGCATATGAACGCATGAGTATGTGTACATACAAAAACGGTGGTCTGTTTGAATGTATACGTGTAAAGGGCGATATATGACAAATACAAATACAATTCAAACACAGATTTGGTTGAAGAATATGCTAGAATTGAATTTATTTGTGCACATGCATAAGCAGACGCGCTTGCTCGTTTCAATGTGTGTATGTGAGAATATATGTAAATGTTTTTTGCTGCGCGTCGCTGCTTGCCACGTGCAGCTAAACGTTTTGTTTAATAAATCGGGACTGACTTAACGGAATTTGATGAAACTTTCAGCATATGATTTTATTGAATTTTTTACATTTTATAAAAATGCTAATTTATTCACATGGTTACTCTTCATGAGTAGTGATTGGGTGTAGGGAGGGGGGGGGGGGGGGGGTTAATTAGTAAAAAGAGCCGGTATCCAGAAAATAAAAAAATAGAAATTGCATAAAATTCACATTAATCTATATGCAAAATTTAAGGAGTCTACCTCTAAAGGTGTGGGAGATATAATTTTATAACCTGTTTTCGATAAGGTTTAAAATCGATAACAAAACAACAAAAAAAGATATCATTTTTTGGTAACAAACTTGACCTGCGCGTGCTATCCACGGACCCAACAAAAAAAATTCAAGTCTCTAGGTCAACTACGTTCTGAGATCGACGCGTTCAAACATACGGACGGACGGACGGACGGACGGACGGACGGACAGACGGACAGACAGACAGACGGACAGGGCTAAATCGACTCAGCTCGTCGCCCTGATCAAGAATATATATACTTTGTGGGGTCTGACACGTCTCCTTCTGCCTGTTACATACATTTAACAAAACCATTATACCCTGATTTCCCATTTTCAATGGGCTCAGGGTATAAAAAAATTGTGTATAATTTTATGTTATATGCATCACGATTAATTTGTCATTGTCATTTAACGTGTCAGCAGCTCTTTACCTTAGATTTGCCACTAAACATTCGGCAGTGATGGTAGAGGTGGTTTGTTAGAGTGCAGTCCGTCTGATACGATAGTTGGGGGCGTGACAAATATGTATAAACAAGTAAGAACGTTGCATGAGGGCGAATCTAATGCGTGATACTTGTTTCCCATAGGAGCATCTGGTATATTCAATTCATGTGAATTTTATGCAATTTAAATTTTTGTAAAATTTGGGATACCGGCTTTTTTAACTAATTACCTACCCCCTCATATACTACCAACTGAAGGTCTGTTGCAAATATAACTATGTGAATGAATTAGCATTTTTATAAAATGTAAGAAATTCAATAGAATCATATGCTGAAAGTTTCATCAAGTTCCGTTAAGTCAGTCGCGATCTATTAAACAAAATGTTTGGCCAATTATGACACGCACGCGTTAAGCAGCGACAGCAAAATACATTAACATTTACACATACATTGAAACGTGCAAGCGCGTTTGCTTATGCACGGTCACAAATAAATTCAGCGCCATTCATTCTAGCATATTCTTCAACCAAAATTGTTATTGAGTTGTGTTTGCATTTTCAGCCGCTTCTGTAGTTTTGCATTTGTCAAATATCGCCCTACAAAAACGGTGCGTATAAGTTTTTGTATGTACACATATAAATACATACGTTCATATGCTCGCATTTCAGCTTTTTCTAAGAATCACAATTGCGATTGAGATATGTTTATATTGTGTTTGCATTAACAGCAGCTTCTATAGTTTTGTATTTGTCAAAAGTCGCCCTTGTAGTGAAGTAATTTCGGATTTGCCAACAGGCAATGCAAAACTGATGTGGCGCAGCAGGCAGATGAAAAGCGTGTAAGCAAAAGGGTCCGTGTTCGAGACGCGGCGGCGACGGCATGAAAATAGTTGCGCAGCTGTTCGTGCCTACATACATACATGATGGGTCCTATCGTCAATTTTTTTGTGTGGAATTATTTTGTTCGGACTAAGTCGATATTTGTGTAATCGATATTTGATATTTACATTTTTGTCAATGTCAGACACACAAAAAGAAAATAACATAACTGACCTAGGCTATACGAAAAATGATAATTTTAGCAGATAAATTATTTGCAGAACTTCAACATTGAATCGAATTACATATATTTCTCAGAAGTGCCGTTTGTCGTCTTAGCAATTTTTATTAAGCTTATTTATATAGGTGGGACAGACATATGAATTTTGCAGCTGGGCGTTACAAATTTTGCTGCCAATTTGCCACGCCCCCAGTAGGCGTAGACATATCATATTTGGCAAGTTCCTAGAAGGAGTCGAGGGTAATGTAACTGTAGAATTTGGATGCTTACACTCCAAAAATGTAAAAGTTACAGGGTATTTTTTCGATATACCACGCCCCCAGAGTGGCGTAAGATTTACATACTCATACGTTCATATACGCGCATTTCAGCATATTCTATGAATCACAATTGCGATTGATCTGCTTCTTTAGTTTTGTATTTGTAACATATCGCATTGTAGTACTAGTTTGCGTTTTGCCAACAAACAATGCAATAATGGTGTGGCGTAGTAGATAGACACAAAGCGCGTAAACGAAAGGTCCCGGGTTCGAAACTTAGTGACAACAGCATAACTTTTTTAATTTTTTTTTTAATCTATAAACATGAGGTGGTCGTGCTAGTTGAGATGACGTGCTTTAACGTTACACATGTAGTAAATAGATGTAGGTTCGAGCCCAGGTGCGGTGCTGTTTGCTTTCTTTTCTTTTTTTAGTTTATTTATTTAATTATTAAATTATTTTTGATTTACATAGATTCTAGTGGAATAAAATTTCAAAATTATAATTAAATTTTGGAAAATTTAATGTTATATGCAAGCTACATAGCGTATTAAACAATGCAAATGGGACGGGGCTCAGGGTATCTCCTAGTCGGGCACCTCCGACTAGAGTTTTCTTACTTGTTACTAATTGCGTTTTACTCATGCGTTCATATGCGCGCATTTCAGCATATTCTAAGAATTACAATTGCGATTGATCTGCTTCTTTAGCTTCTTTAGTTTTGTATATGTCACATATTGCCTTGTAGTACTACTTAGCATTTTGCCAACAAGCATAACTAACTTTTTAAATTTTTTTTTTTTTTTAAATTTATAAACATGAAGTGGTTGTGCTAGCTGAGATGATGCGCTTTAACGTTACATATGTAGTAAATAGATGCAGGTTCGAGTCCAGGTGCGGTGATGTTTGTTTTTCTTATTCTTTTTTTTTGTTGATTTGTTTATTTATTTAATTAATTATTTATTTTTGATTTACATACATTCTAGTTGAATACAATTTCAAAATTATAATTTAATTTTGGAAAATTTAATGTTATATGAAAGCTATATAGCATATTAAACAATGCAAATCGGACGGGGTTCAGGGGATCTTCTAGTCGGGCACCTCCGACTAGAGTTTTCTTACTTGTTTTTTTTTTTGATAAATTGGGAACTTAGTGAAACTTTCAGCATATAATTCTTTTTTTTATACCCTGAGCCCATTGAAAATGGGAAATCAGGGTATAATGGTTTTGTGAAAATGTATGTAACAGGCAGAAGGAGGCGTGCCACACCCCATAAAGTATATATATTCTTGATCAGCGCGACAAGACGAGTCGATATAGCTCTGTCCGTCTGTCCGTCCGTCCGTGTGAACGCCGAGATATTTTTAAGTACGCAACGTAGAGACTTGAAATTTTATATGAATACTCGATAATACCATACGCTGCACAAGTTTATAAAAATTTTTCCGATAACTCATTCCATTTCCATTTCCATTATCGATAATTTTAATGTGTTTTTAAGGCGTGGTTGGTACATCGTTTGAGCTTGAGATTTCAAATTTGTTGTGTAGTTGCGTGCAACGAATACGGAGACTACGTAATCTTTAGATTTTGGATGCCACGCCCCATTCGCCCCAATAGCGCCCTATTTTTAAAAACCGCAAATCAAATACTAAAGACTTGTACTTTGGCACATATACACATATGGATGCCATTAATAAGTTGTGAATATTTGATGCAGTTAGTCCATCGCTAAGAAAAGTTATTAAACAATTAATTTTCCATAGTAATGCCCACATTGCAGCCCAAGCGCAGTCGCTGCGTCAACTGCGCATTTGGCAGAGCGCGCGCTTATGCGTGCGTGCATATGCATATGTGTATGTATTGTTTGTATGAATGCATAATGCATTTTGAAATTTTATTCATCTAGAATGTATGTAAATCAAAACTAAATAAATAATTAAATAAATAAACAAATTAACAACAAAAAAAAAAGAAGAAAAACAAACATCACCACACCTGGACTCGAACCTGCGTCTATTTACTACATATGCAACGTTAAAGCGCATCATCTCAACTAGCACAACCACTTCATATTTATAAATTAAAACAAGTAAGCGTGCTCTAGTCGAGATTGCTCGACTAGGGGATACCCTGAGCCCCGTGAAGAGCCAAATATCAAATCATTCTACGATTTTGTATGCATACATACAAACAACACATACACACATACATATGCACGCACGCATAAGCGCGCGCTCTGCCAAATGCGCAGTTGACGCAGCGACTGCGCTTGGGCTGCAATGTGGGCATTACTATGGGAATTTAATTGTTTAATAACTTTTCTTAGCGATGGACTAAGTGCATCAAACTTTTACAACTTATTTATGACATTCATATGTGTGTATGTGCCAAAGCACAAGTCTCTAGTATTTGATTTGCGCTTTTTACAAATAGGGGGCTATTGTGGCCGAATGGGGCGTGGCATCCAAAATCTAAAGATTACGTTATCTCCGTATTCATTACACGCAACTACACAACAAATTTGAAGTCTCTAGCTCAAACGATGTACAAACCACGTCCTAAAAACACTTTAAAATTATCGATAAATGCTCATAAAATCGAAATGGAATGAGTTATCGGAAAAATTTTATAAACTTGAGCAGCGTATGGTATTATCGAGTATTCATGTAAAATTTCAAGTCTCTACGTTGCGTACTTAAAAATATCTCGGCGTTCACACGGACGGACGGACGGACGGACGGACAGACGGACAGGGCTATATCGACTTGTCTTGTCGCGCTGCTCAAGAATATATATACTTTATGGGGTGTGGCACGCCTCCTTCTGCCTGTTACATACATTTTCACAAAACCATTATACCCTGATTTCCCATTTTCAATAGGCTCAGGGTATAAAAAAAAAAGGTATGCCGTCGTCTCTGAGTTTCGAACTCGAGACCTTTTGCTTACGCGCTTTGCGTCTACCCACTACGCCACACCAGTATTGCGTTGCTTGTTGGCAAAATGCAAAGTAGTACTACAAGCCGATATGTGACAAATACATAACTAAAGAAGCTAAAGAAGCAGATCAATCGCAATTGTAATTCTTAGAATGTGCTGAAATGCGCGCATATGAACGCATGAGTATGTGTACATACAAAAACGGTGGTCTGTTTGAATGTATACGTGTAAAGGGCGATATATGACAAATACAAATACAATTCAAACACAGATTTGGTTGAAGAATATGCTAGAATTGAATTTATTTGTGCACATGCATAAGCAGACGCGCTTGCTCGTTTCAATGTGTGTATGTGAGAATATATGTAAATGTTTTTTGCTGCGCGTCGCTGCTTGCCACGTGCAGCTAAACGTTTTGTTTAATAAATCGGGACTGACTTAACGGAATTTGATGAAACTTTCAGCATATGATTTTATTGAATTTTTTACATTTTATAAAAATGCTAATTTATTCACATGGTTACTCTTCATGAGTAGTGATTGGGTGTAGGGAGGGGGGGGGGGGGGTTAATTAGTAAAAAGAGCCGGTATCCAGAAAATAAAAAAATAGAAATTGCATAAAATTCACATTAATCTATATGCAAAATTTAAGGAGTCTACCTCTAAAGGTGTGGGAGATATAATTTTATAACCTGTTTTCGATAAGGTTTAAAATCGATAACAAAACAACAAAAAAAGATATCATTTTTTGGTAACAAACTTGACCTGCGCGTGCTATCCACGGACCCAACAAAAAAAATTCAAGTCTCTAGGTCAACTACGTTCTGAGATCGACGCGTTCAAACATACGGACGGACGGACGGACGGACGGACGGACGGACAGACGGACAGACAGACAGACGGACAGGGCTAAATCGACTCAGCTCGTCGCCCTGATCAAGAATATATATACTTTGTGGGGTCTGACACGTCTCCTTCTGCCTGTTACATACATTTAACAAAACCATTATACCCTGATTTCCCATTTTCAATGGGCTCAGGGTATAAAAAAATTGTGTATAATTTTATGTTATATGCATCACGATTAATTTGTCATTGTCATTTAACGTGTCAGCAGCTCTTTACCTTAGATTTGCCACTAAACATTCGGCAGTGATGGTAGAGGTGGTTTGTTAGAGTGCAGTCCGTCTGATACGATAGTTGGGGGCGTGACAAATATGTATAAACAAGTAAGAACGTTGCATGAGGGCGAATCTAATGCGTGATACTTGTTTCCCATAGGAGCATCTGGTATATTCAATTCATGTGAATTTTATGCAATTTAAATTTTTGTAAAATTTGGGATACCGGCTTTTTTAACTAATTACCTACCCCCTCATATACTACCAACTGAAGGTCTGTTGCAAATATAACTATGTGAATGAATTAGCATTTTTATAAAATGTAAGAAATTCAATAGAATCATATGCTGAAAGTTTCATCAAGTTCCGTTAAGTCAGTCGCGATCTATTAAACAAAATGTTTGGCCAATTATGACACGCACGCGTTAAGCAGCGACAGCAAAATACATTAACATTTACACATACATTGAAACGTGCAAGCGCGTTTGCTTATGCACGGTCACAAATAAATTCAGCGCCATTCATTCTAGCATATTCTTCAACCAAAATTGTTATTGAGTTGTGTTTGCATTTTCAGCCGCTTCTGTAGTTTTGCATTTGTCAAATATCGCCCTACAAAAACGGTGCGTATAAGTTTTTGTATGTACACATATAAATACATACGTTCATATGCTCGCATTTCAGCTTTTTCTAAGAATCACAATTGCGATTGAGATATGTTTATATTGTGTTTGCATTAACAGCAGCTTCTATAGTTTTGTATTTGTCAAAAGTCGCCCTTGTAGTGAAGTAATTTCGGATTTGCCAACAGGCAATGCAAAACTGATGTGGCGCAGCAGGCAGATGAAAAGCGTGTAAGCAAAAGGGTCCGTGTTCGAGACGCGGCGGCGACGGCATGAAAATAGTTGCGCAGCTGTTCGTGCCTACATACATACATGATGGGTCCTATCGTCAATTTTTTTGTGTGGAATTATTTTGTTCGGACTAAGTCGATATTTGTGTAATCGATATTTGATATTTACATTTTTGTCAATGTCAGACACACAAAAAGAAAATAACATAACTGACCTAGGCTATACGAAAAATGATAATTTTAGCAGATAAATTATTTGCAGAACTTCAACATTGAATCGAATTACATATATTTCTCAGAAGTGCCGTTTGTCGTCTTAGCAATTTTTATTAAGCTTATTTATATAGGTGGGACAGACATATGAATTTTGCAGCTGGGCGTTACAAATTTTGCTGCCAATTTGCCACGCCCCCAGTAGGCGTAGACATATCATATTTGGCAAGTTCCTAGAAGGAGTCGAGGGTAATGTAACTGTAGAATTTGGATGCTTACACTCCAAAAATGTAAAAGTTACAGGGTATTTTTTCGATATACCACGCCCCCAGAGTGGCGTAAGATTTATTTTTAGGGAATCAATAGAGGAGGCCCCCAGTAACACAAACATCCAATTTTGAAGCGTCTAGCTCTAAAACTGTAGGAGCTATAAGCTTTTTGCGATTTGCCACGCCTCCTGAAGGCTTAGGTATGTCCGCCATATCTTTTTGATCTTGGGTTGCTTATCCGAGTATATATATCAAATTTCAAGTCTCTAGCATCAATAGTGCTCAAAATATAGCTGAATTTGTAAAATCACTCTATATTCAGATCCGATTTGCCACGCCCCCAGTCTGCGTGGACATAAAACCTTTTTATCAATTTTTATAGAATCGAAGCCTTAAAATACGTGCCAAATTTCAGCATTCTAGCTTTAAAACTGTAGAAGTTACAGTTTTCCCGATTTGCCACGCCCCCAATGGGCTTAGATATATCCGCCATATCTTTTTGAACTTGGGTGGTCAACGCAAGTATACATTCCAAATTTCAACTCTCTAGCTCTTCCACTAATATGATTTCTAAGCTATGGGCGCAAGAATTTTCCGATTTTCCACGCCCCTTGTGGGCGTATCCGGAAAGTCTTGACACTTTATAATTCGAGGGTATACACGAGTATAAGTTCCAAATTTCAAGTCTCTAGCTTCAATAGCGTAGAAAAATATTCATACGGACAGACGGCCAGACGGACGGACAGCAAGACGGACATTGCACAAAACCAATATACTAGTTTCCCAAAGGGATCTATATATTTCTTATATTCCAAGTATTCTATTAGTTGATGTGCCAGAGAGTTGCAATTTGGATGTAGCTCGTGTTTACATGCGATCAAAAAGATGTGGTGGATACGGTGACCCATTGGAGGCGTGGCAATTGGGGTAAAACTGTATCTTCTATGGGCTCAATGATATTTAGTTATTAAATTACATTTATCTCAATACGCGTTTAGACCTAGTTTTTCAATAACCGACAGCTTTTGCGTATTTTATACAATATTGATCTCTATTAGATTTATTCCTATCACTAAACGACTCGTTGTTCAGAACAAAATTATTCCACACAGCAAAAATTGACGATTGGGCCCGTCACAACTTCGTTATTGCTCGGCTCAGTCTCATAACGTTCGCAACAAAAATAGCGAGAAGCAGAATTATTCTGCTTCTAGAAATCGGTCGAGCAGCAGCGCGCAAGAATTGAAATTTGCCGTGATGAGATTCCATTTCTTTGCTGCTGAATGAAGAATATGCCGAATTCTTGGCAGCGTTTGCCATGCTCATGCAAAATGTTCGCTTTTTCATGACAATTTTTACGCAGGGTATGATAGCGTTCGTGGGCTTAACAATATGATTTCACTTCAAGCATATAGAGTTGGAGAACTATCGATGGCACTATCGGCCCTATCGATGTTTCGGCACTATCGAGTAGTGCTGTTCAACTAACGAATTTGAATTTTTATATGTTTGCATTAGAGGTGGAGAACTATCGATAGCACTATCGGCACTATCAATATTTTTCCACTATCGAACCTCATTCGATAGTAGCAGACCCTTTCGATAGGGGCCCATTTATTATCGATACTGTTGTAGATAGTGCGCGTCTCACATCGCTAAAAAAGTTTTCCCTCTCTTGCTCTACATAAGCGCCGTCAGGCACATGGATCGCTTCTTAAAAATGGGTATGTTTAATGTTTTATACATAAATATTTGATAATATCTAAATTGACTCGAATTTAAGGTAAACGTCGAGTGTCCGGCTTAAGTGACGACAAGCAGGACAAAGCGGACTGCGCTTGTAGCAGCAGAGACTCAGAAAAAAGCTCTGAAAAAATCTGTAAAGAACTAAGAAAAGAAATAAGATTTCCTATGTGTGAAAGTATTTCAAGATTTCCGATGACAAATATTTGCTAAATGTCTGAACTGCGGCAAGGAATATAAGACAGGCGGTAATACGTCAAACTTGCAAGACCACTTGAAGAGGTTTCATCCAGGCTTGGAGAAAAAAAATCCAGACACCCCAGCTGTACGTGATGAGAAGAGCGACACTACAAACAGTAGTTGCAGATCAAGCATGAACTCTGTAGCGTCCTACTTTAAAAGAGTCGACATTGACAGAGCGTTAACTGAGATGGTTGCCAAAGATGTGCAAATGAAGGGTTTCTACAATATAGTCAGGTTTTGGATCCTCGATATAAGTAATAACTATATGTATACTTTTTTCCAGATAATCAAACTGACTTTCCAAATATCTGTTCTGCAAATATCTGGGCGTTCCCGTTACGTCCGCGGAATCCGAAAGAACATTCAGCAAGGCGGGGCAAATAATTTCAGAGAGGCGAACACGCCTTAAAGAAGAAAATGTAAATATCCTTTTATTTGTTAATCAAAACTTTTGACCATAAATTTATTATATTTATTGAAAATAAATTTGTTTGACGGGCTACACTATCGACTGCACGGTCGATAGTATCGTTACACACTATCGTCACTATCGATGGTCGAAAAAAACAATCGTCGAATATCGATGGAGCCAATTATCGATAGTTATCCACCTCTAGTTTGCATCACTATCAATACTATCGTTAATGGTAGTATCATAGACATCATCACTTGTTTTGGCGCAACTTTGCAGGTCGACAGTAAATTTTGGTGAAAAATACATTTATGCGTACAAGGCAATTAACGCAATAATTGATTTACACCAATATATTGGGAAACATCACTCCTTGGGAGTTGTTGATCCCCTCAAATATTGGCAGGTATGTAGTTTAATAAAGATTTCTTAAAAAATGTCGAATGTTCCCGCATTTACAGCATAACGAAAGTAAAATAAAAGACGTTATTACGAAATTTTTGTGCACTTTTGCCTTATGCACGGAGTCAGAGCGATTGTTTAGCATAGCTGGATAGATTATAACAGATTATAATGGTTTATAACGAGCCTTAAAAGCTAACCACATGGATATTCTTCTTTTTCTCCATAACAATTCTTGAATTTTGGGAAAAGACTAAAAGCCATACATTTCATTTTAGTTTAATTCAAACTTGTTTTGTTTTCTTATAGTCCGCGAGGGTTCTTATTATGTTAAACAAATGCAATGTTTATTATAATCTCTATTTTTATTGTTAAATATGCATTTATTTAGTTTGCTTTTGAAGTTGAAAATATTTTCGATAGTACTATCGAAACTATTGAATATTTATTGTAAAACTATCGAAACTATTGAATGTTGCAACTATCGATAGATTTACAGCTCTACTATCGAGCCTCAATCGATAGTATCAGATTTTCGATAGTGGTCCATCCACTATAGATTGTGTTGTCGATAGTGGGCGTGTCACATCACTAAAAAAAATTCTCGCTCTTGTTCTACATAAGCAATTTAAGACACATGAATCGCTTGAAAATGGATATGTTTAATGCATTATACATAAATATTTGATAATATCTAAAATGAGTCGAATCAAACCGACTTTCCAAATATTAAAAGCCTGTTCTGCAAATATCTGTGCGTTCCCGCTACGTCCGTGGAATCCGAAAAAACATTCAGAAAGTCGAGCCAAATAATTTCGGAGAGGCGAACACGCTTTAAAGAAGAAAATGTAAGCATTCTTTTGATTCTTAATCAAAACTATTGGCTGAAATAAACCATAAATTTCTTATATTTGCTGAAAATAAATTTGATTGTCGGGCTACACTATCGAAGGAACTATCGATAGTGTCGTCTAGCAGTATCGTCACTATCGATGGTTTAGAATAAACAATCGTCGAATATCGATGTTGCCCACTACAAGCATGCACACATACTTACGGTCCCTTGCTACGTGTTTGCGTTCATGTGCCTACATATATGTACATATGTGAAACTTGCTGCCTGTAGAATTTACAGTTGCCAGATCTTGTGACCTGGGTATGGCATAGGCCATGCCGCATGGCTGAGGATGTTTTGTATGTGTGCATGTGTATGCATAATAAGTTCGCACAAGCAGCAGCTCACAAAAATTGTAAAATTTGTGCTTCAAAAGTTCGCATTTCTTCCATACTGAGCAGATATACCACATTGATGAATGGGTTTACCATGGGTCGTGTAAAATGTTGAGACTTATACTATTATTTATACTATTAGTTGGTGTGCTTAACGAATACGTTTTTATACCCTGAGCCCATTGAAAATGGGAAATCAGGGTATAATGGTTTTGTTAAATGTATGTAACAGGCAGAAGGCCCCACAAAGTATATATATTCTTGATCAGGGCGACGAGCTGAGTCGATTTAGCCCTGTCCGTCTGTCTGTCTGTCCGTCCGTCCGTCCGTCCGTCCGTATGTTTGAACGCGTCGATTGAAGCATCTAGACAAGCTAGAGACTTGAATTTTTTTTGTTGGGTCCGTGGATAGCACGCGCAGGTCAAGTTTGTTACCAAAAAACGATATCTATTTTTGTTGTATTATCGATTTTAAACCTTATCGAAAACAGGTTATAAAATTATATCTCCCACACCTTTAGAGCTAGACCCCTCAAATTTTGCATATAGATTCAAGTGAATTTTATACAATTTCTATTTTTTTATTTTTTGGATACCGGCTCTTTTTACTAATTACCTCCCCCCCCTCGCCTATCGTCCCATTGAGAGTCTGTTGCAAATATAACCATGTGAATAAATTATCATTTTTATAAAATGATAAAAAAAAAAAAAAATTGAAATTTGCCGTGATGAGGTTCCATTTCTTTGCTGCTGAATGAAGAATATGCCGAATTCTTGGCAGCGTTTACCATGCTCATGCAAAATGTTCGCTTTTTCATGACAATTTTTACGCAGGGTATGATAGCGTTCGTGGGCTTAACAATATGATTTCACTTCAAGCATATAGAGTTGGAGAACTATCGATGGCACTATCGGCCCTATCGATGTTTCGGCACTATCGAGTAGTGCTGTTAAACTAACGAATTTGAATTTTTATATGTTTGCATTAGAGGTGGAGAACTATCGATAGCACTATCGGCACTATCAATATTTTTCCACTATCGAACCTCATTGGATAGTAGCAGACCCTTTCGATAGGGGCCCATTTATTATCGATACTGTTGTAGATAGTGCGCGTCTCACATCGCTAAAAAAGTTTTCCCTCTCTTGCTCTACATAAGCGCCGTCAGGCACATGGATCGCTTCTTAAAAATGGGTATGTTTAATGTTTTATACATAAATATTTGATAATATCTAAATTGACTCGAATTTAAGGTAAACGTCGAGTGTCCGGCTTAAGTAACGACAAGCAGGACAAAGCGGACTGCGCTTGTAGCAGCAGAGACTCAGAAAAAAAGCTCTGAAAAAATCTGCAAAGAACTAAGAAAAGAAATAAGATTTCCTATGTGTGAAAGTATTTCAAGATTTCCGATGACAAATATTTGCTAAATGTCTGAACTGCGGCAAGGAATATAAGACAGGCGGTAATACGTCAAACTTGCAAGACCACTTGAAGAGGTTTCATCTAGGCTTGGAGGAAAAAAATCCAGGCACCCCAGCTGTACGTGATGAGAAGAGCGACACTACAAACAGTAGTTGCAGATCAAGCATGAACTCTGTAGCGTCCTACTTTAAAAGAGTCGACATTGACAGAGCGTTAACTGAGATGGTTGCCAAAGATGTGCAAATGAAGGGTTTCTACAATATAGTCAGGTTTTGGATCCTCGATATAAGTAATAACTATATGTATACTTTTTTCCAGATAATCAAACTGACTTTCCAAATATCTGTTCTGCAAATATCTGGGCGTTCCCGTTACGTCCGCGGAATCCGAAAGAACATTCAGCAAGGCGGGGCAAATAATTTCAGAGAGGCGAACACGCCTTAAAGAAGAAAATGTAAATATCCTTTTATTTGTTAATCAAAACTTTTGGCTGAAATAAACCATAAATTTATTATATTTATTGAAAATAAATTTGTTTGACGGGCTACACTATCGACTGCACTGTCGATAGTATCGTTACACACTATCGTCACTATCGATGGTCGAAAAAAACAATCGTCGAATATCGATGGAGCCAATTATCGATAGTTATCCACCTCTAGTTTGCATCACTATCAATACTATCGTTAATGGTAGTATCATAGACATCATCACTTGTTTTGGCGCAACTTTGCAGGTCGACAGTAAATTTTGGTGAAAAATACATTTATGCGTACAAGGCAATTAACGCAATAATTGATTTACACCAATATATTGGGAAACATCACTCCTTGGGAGTTGTTGATCCCCTCAAATATTGGCAGGTATGTAGTTTAATAAAGATTTCTTAAAAAATGTCGAATGTTCCCGCATTTACAGCATAACGAAAGTAAAATAAAAGACGTTATTACGAAATTTTTGTGCACTTTTGCCTTATGCACGGAGTCAGAGCGATTGTTTAGCATAGCTGGATAGATTATAACAGATTATAATGGTTTATAACGAGCCTTAAAAGCTAACCACATGGATATTCTTCTTTTTCTCCATAACAATTCTTGAATTTTGGGAAAAGACTAAAAGCCATACATTTCATTTTAGTTTAATTCAAACTTGTTTTGTTTTCTTATAGTCCGCGAGGGTTCTTATTATGTTAAACAAATGCAATGTTTATTATAATCTCTATTTTTATTGTTAAATATGCATTTATTTAGTTTGCTTTTGAAGTTGAAAATATTTTCGATAGTACTATCGAAACTATTGAATATTTATTGTAAAACTATCGAAACTATTGAATGTTGCAACTATCGATAGATTTACAGCTCTACTATCGAGCCTCAATCGATAGTATCAGATTTTCGATAGTGGTCCATCCACTATAGATTGTGTTGTCGATAGTGGGCGTGTCACATCACTAAAAAAAATTCTCGCTCTTGTTCTACATAAGCAATTTAAGACACATGAATCGCTTGAAAATGGATATGTTTAATGCATTATACATAAATATTTGATAATATCTAAAATGAGTCGAATCAAACCGACTTTCCAAATATTAAAAGCCTGTTCTGCAAATATCTGTGCGTTCCCGCTACGTCCGTGGAATCCGAAAAAACATTCAGAAAGTCGAGCCAAATAATTTCGGAGAGGCGAACACGCTTTAAAGAAGAAAATGTAAGCATTCTTTTGATTCTTAATCAAAACTATTGGCTGAAATAAACCATAAATTTCTTATATTTGCTGAAAATAAATTTGATTGTCGGGCTACACTATCGAAGGAACTATCGATAGTGTCGTCTAGCAGTATCGTCACTATCGATGGTTTAGAATAAACAATCGTCGAATATCGATGTTGCCCACTACAAGCATACACACATACTTACGGTCCCTTGCTACGTGTTTGCGTTCATGTGCCTACATATATGTACATATGTGAAACTTGCTGCCTGTAGAATTTACAGTTGCCAGATCTTATGACCTGGGTATGGCATAGGCCATGCCGCATGGCTGAGGATGTTTTGTATGTGTGCATGTGTATGCATAATAAGTTCGCACAAGCAGCAGCTCACAAAAATTGTAAAATTTGTGCTTCAAAAGTTCGCATTTCTTCCATACTGAGCAGATATACCACATTGATGAATGGGTTTACCATGGGTCGTGTAAAATGTTGAGACTTATACTATTATTTATACTATTAGTTGGTGTGCTTAACGAATACGTTTTTATACCCTGAGCCCATTGAAAATGGGAAATCAGGGTATAATGGTTTTGTTAAATGTGTGTAACAGGCAGAAGGAGACGTGTCAGACCCCACAAAGTATATATATTCTTGATCAGGGCGACGAGCTGAGTCGATTTAGCCCTGTCCGTCTGTCTGTCTGTCCGTCCGTCCGTCCGTCCGTCCGTATGTTTGAACGCGTCGATTGAAGCATCTAGACAAGCTAGAGACTTGAATTTTTTTTGTTGGGTCCGTGGATAGCACGCGCAGGTCAAGTTTGTTACCAAAAAACGATATCTATTTTTGTTGTATTATCGATTTTAAACCTTATCGAAAACAGGTTATAAAATTATATCTCCCACACCTTTAGAGCTAATTTTGCAAATAGATTCATGTGAATTTTATACAATTTCTATTTTTTTATTTTTTGGATACCGGCTCTTTTTACTAATTACCCCCCCCCCCTCGCCTATCGTCCCATTGAAAGTCTGTTGCAAATAAAACCATCATTTTTATAAAATGTAAAAAATTCAATAGAATCATATGCTGAAAGTTTCATCAAATTCCGTTAAGTCAGTCCCGAGTTATTAAACAAAACGTTTGGCCAATTATCACACGCACGTGGCAAGCAGCTACGCGCAGCAAAAAACATTTACACATACACATACATTGAATCGTTCAAGCGCGTCTGCTTATGCATGTGCACAGTCGCTTCTGTGTATTTTCAGCCACTTTTGTAGTTTTGTATTTGTCATATATCGCCCTTTACACGCATACATTCAAACAGACCACCGTTTTTGTATGTACACATACTCATACGTTCACATGCACGCATTTCAGCATATTCTAAGAATCACAATTGCGATTGATCTGCTTCTTTAGCTTCTTTAGTTTTGTATTTGTCACATATCGCCCTTGTAGTACTACTTTGCGTTTTGCCAACAAGCAACGCAATACTGGTGTGGCGTAGTGGGTAGACGCAAGGCGCGTAAACGAAAGGTCCCGGGTTCGAAACTCGGTGACGACAGCGCAACTTTTTTAATTTGTTTTTAATCTATAAACATGAGCTGGTTGTGCTAGTTGAGATGACGCGATTTAACGTTACATATTTAGTAAATAGATGTAGGTTCGAGTCCAGGTGCGGTGATGTTTGTTTATCTTATTTTTTTTTTGATAATTTGTTTATTTATTTAATTATTTATTTATTTTTGATTTACATACATTCTAGTTGAATAAAATTTCAAAATTATAATTTAATTTTGGAAAATTTAATATTATATGCAAGCTATATAGCGTATTAAACAATGCAAGTCGGACGGGGCTCAGGGTATCTCCTAGTCGGGCACCTCCGACTAGAGTTTTCTTACTTGTTGTAGTCGTTTTTGCTGCCTGTGGAACATTTGTATGTGTGTGCATAGTACGTGAACATTGGCGTGTGCCTGCCACGCTTAATTCCGTGAATGATTTTGCATTAGAATTGCAGAGAGAGTGTTAAAGATCTTTTACTATTAATGAAGTGTTTTCTATTGTTACGAAACTTATTAAATATATTATTGGTTTTACCAACGATTTCAAGAATGCGGCATACTCTTCACTCAGCAGCAAAGAAATGGAACCTCATCACGGCAAATTTCAATTCTTGCGCGCTGCTGCTCGACCGATTTCTCGAAGCAGAATAGTTCTTCATCTTGCTGTTTTTGTTGCGAACGTTATGAGACTGAGCCGAGCAAGAATGAATTTGTAACGCGCCCAATCGTCAATTTTTGTTGTGTGGAATAATTTTGTTCTGAATGACGAGTCTATGTGTTGCATGGTTAGTGCACTAACCATACAACAATTTAAGGAGATTTACGTTTATTTGATTATATCCATAATGTAAAATTTAAATTGCATTCTATTTAGTTGTTCCAGTTTGTAGTGTACCTTTGCGCTTGTTAGAGAAAGCCTTAATTAAACTTGCAGAATACTGTTGCGTTTATTCAGCAATATTTATTAGCTAAACTATTGCATTTAAATGGCAAAGTATTCAATACCATTTTTAGCATTAATTCAAACTTCCATCTACAGCACAACGCCAATGAGCCAGTAACATCAGCATGGCCGAAGCAACCAAGAACAATACGCAACAGACGATGGTCAGCTATTGCGAACAATTTATTGGTCGGCACTCGGCATCACCGGCACGCACCATAGAGTCGCATGACTCGACAACGGGTAGTATGGATACGATTGTAGATCGTAGTCTGAATCGAAAGGTTATGTTACAGGTTGCCAATATAATTGAGCAAAACACCAATGCGACCAATGGCAGCGGCATCTTGGCCAGTTCACAAATAGCGATACTGCAGCAGGAACCGCAACAGCAGGATCAGCAGGAGCTGCAGCAAATAGAGCAGGAAGAACGTCCGCATATTGATGCTCAGAGCCACATATATTCGACTCCTGTCTACGATGAGAAACCTTCGACTCCGATGATGCTAAGGGCTACTATATTACTGGCCAATGCTCTAAATGTGGCCGACGATAAGGATGATCCTACAAAGAAGGCCAAACTCATAAGCCACGAGGAGTTCAAGCTGCAACTGAAAGATGCAATGGCTTTACGTACGCCGACCGTATTGCAGCCCATGAATTTTAGCAATACCATCGAATCTCGCATTAGCAAGAAGCAGCGTTGTCCACCAGAATTTATCAAGTATAATAGCGGTAGTGGCAGCGGCAGTAGCGACGTTGGAGCCGATAGCTCCACGCTGTCAACCAAAGTGCGGCGCAAGTGTCGGGCCAGTAATGAATGTTCCTCCGTACTCCCATTGCAAATTGTTTTAGGCGCATTACAACTGGTTTTGGCTATTTCATTGGTGGCGCTCGGCTCCCTGCTAATGGTGCGAGACGCAGCATTGTCAATAGTCGGTTGCGGCATTTGGACAGGTTTGATTGCCTCCGTTACCGGTTCGCTGGGCGTGGTCAGCATACGCAAAACCCAAACGGCATTTTTAGCGCTCAGTTTGGTCAGCATTGCCAGCAGCACGTTGGCGCTGGCTATTTCTGGTGTGGGCTTGTCGGGTGACCTCAATCGCATCGCCGAGGAAAAGGGTGGACAGGTAAGAGCACAAAATCGTATAATTTTTCACTTAATTTTTTTTATTTTGTGTTGCTGCTGAAAATATTAATTGCAGTTTGACCTGATAAATGCCAATAGCGAGGTTTCAGCTGCTTGTGGCCTAATATTTGCCCTATTTTTGCACTTCGTGATAAGCATTGTTTCGGTGTATCGTTGCGCTCTGCAAATTTGCACAAAGTGAGTACTTTTTATTTTGAATTAAATTTAAAATTATTTTATAAGGTTTTACTATAGCTTGATATTAATATATCATCGTTGCACACTGTTTAAAGAATCACTAGGTTATGCTACTAACCATACAACACATAGACGCGTCGTCTAGAACAAATTTATTCCACAAATAATTCAACTTCATATTTGTTTGACTCGGGCAACAAAAATAGCAAGAACAAGTAAGAAAACTCTAGTCGGAGGTGCCCAACTAGGAGATCCCCTGAGCGCCGTCCGATTTGCATTGTTTAATACGCTATATAGCTTGCATATAACATTAAATTTTCTAAATTATATTTTAATTTTGAAATTTTGTTCAAGTAGAATGTATGTAAATCAAAAATAAATAAATAATTAAATAAATAAACAAATCAACAAAAAAATTATATTATAAAAATGTTTAATTAGTAAAAAGAGCCGGTATCCAAAAAATAAAAAAAAAATAGAAATTGCATAAAATTCACATGAATCTATATGTAAAATTTGATAATTAATTTTAATTTTATCACCTGTTTTCGATAAGGTTTAAAATCGATAACAAAACAACAAAAATAGATATCGTTTTTTGGTAACAAACTTGACCTGCGCGTGCTATCCACGGACCCAACAAAAACAGGTAGGAGTGCTCTAGTCGAGACTGCTCGACTAGGGGATACCCTGAGCCCTGTGAAGAGCCAAATATCAAATCATTCTACGATGTTTTTTATGCATACATACAAACAACACATACACACATACATAAGCACGCGCGCATAAGCGCGCGCTCTGCCAACTGCGCAGTTACCGCAGCGACTGCTCTTGGACTGCAATGTGGGCATTACTATGCAAACTTTATTGTTTAATAACATTCTTAGCAATGGACTAACTGCATCAAACTTTCACAACTTATTTATGACATTCATATGTGTGTATTTGCCAAAGCACAAGTGTCTAGTATTTGATTTGCGCTTTTTACAAACAGGGGGCTATTAGAGGCGAATGGGGCGTGGCATCTAAAATCTGAAGATTACGTTATCTCCGTATTCATCACACGCAACTACACAGCAAATTTGAAGTTTCTAGCTCAAACGATGTACAAACCCCGTCTTAAAAACACATTAAAATTATCGATAAATTCTCATAAAATCGAAATCGAATGAGTTATCGGAAAAATTTTATAAACTTGTGCAGCGTATGATATTATCGAGTATTCATGTAAAATTTCAAGTCTCTACGTTGCGTACTTAAAAATATCTTAGCGTTCACACGGACGGACGGACAGGCGGAAAGACGGACAGGGCTAAATCGACTCAGCTCGTCGCCCTGATCAAGAATATATATACTTTGTGGGGTCTGACACGCCTCCTTCTGCCTGTTACATACATTTAACAAAACCATTATATCCTTATTTCCCATTTTCAATGGGCTCAGGGTATAAAAATATAATTGATGAATAATTAAACATATCTTTATTTTATTTGAACTATATCAGCCAATTGCTGGTACGCTCAACTTGTCCGTTCGTTTGCTTACTCAATACTAACATAGTTATATCGACTTAACCGATAATTGATCTCGATACAGCTCTTCATTCGCCGATAACAATTAAAGTTACATATTATACTAAAAAAAATCCAAAATATGCTAAATAATGAAAAATGTGCTATATAACGTCATATGTGCAAAAAAAATGACAAATGGTTCCTCAACATCCCAGCCCTCCCTGGAACTCTGTTTCAGAATGTGGTAGGGCTGCAATCTTCGTTATGGGTCGTATAATCTCTCCAGAAACGACCTTGAGCTTAACTGCCCGTACTAATCCATCCTCTTCTGGGTATACCTTGATTACGCGTCCTAGATTCCATGTTGCTGGAGGCGTATTCGAGTCCTTGATGAGTACAATGTTGTATGCAAGGTTGTCTTCTCCAGGATCCCAGGGCCGTCCAAGTACCTTTGCTGTTGTTGCTGACCTGTTGACTCTATCACCTTGCACGGTGCTCAATCGTGTGCTATTTGAGATCCATTTTCCCAATTCCAACTGTGAACGTGACATGAGTGCAACTAACTCAGTTTGAATGTCAATGAGTTCTTCCTCTGTCATGGCTCCTGTTAATACATCATCCAAGTAGAAATCTTCAAGCAATATCTTAGCTGCTCTAGGAAACTCATGCTCGTGGTCCTTGACGAGCTGCTCTAACACCCGGACTGCCAGGAATGGCGCAGACGCAGTCCCGTATGTAACTGTGCAGAGCCTGAAGTGCTGCAATGGTGCTGACGGATCTTCTCTCCATAATATTCGTTGGAAATCCTGATGTTTAGCAGCAACCAGAATCTGTCTAAACATCTTTACAATATCAGCCGAAAATACAAAGTTGTGCATTCGAAACCTCATGCATACGTTGAACAGATTGCGTTGTATACATGGACCAATATGAAGCGCATCGTTAAGAGACCGACTATCTTGGTCTTGAAATGAGCCATCAAATACCACACGCAGCTTTGCACCTAGCACCGGATGGTGCGGCATGTAGAAAACCTTCTTCGAAGTGGCGTCTTCTTCTACATCCACCTCCTTCATGTGGTCCAGTTGTATGTACTCCCTTATGAATTGTACATACCTTGATCGCAAAGCTGCATCCTTCATTAAACGACGTTCAACTGCCAAGAAGCGAGACTTGGCTCCATGAAAGGTGTCTGCGAACTCTGGGTTGTCCTGCTTGAACGGTAGCTCGACTATTTATCTCCCTTCAGCATTACGGGAGTGTGTTTGGACGAAATGAGTTTCCACTACATCATCTTCTGTATTTGCAGGCGTGAACGATGGAACTTCCTCCAGTTCCCAAAACCGTTGCAACATTGCGTTGATGTCAATGGTAGCTAAGAGTGACGTAGTTATAGTTGTAGTTGCTCCTCCCACTGATGTGATGATCCATCCAAATATGGAATCGATGGCGATTGTGTTCCCCTGGGCGTTACACAACTTATCTCCAGTAAGAACCGTCCAAATGTGTTCGTTACTAATCAGAATGTCGATTGATGCGTTGGTATTGAATGCGGCATCTGCTAGGGTGTGGCCGCTAAATATAGAGAGGTCTGCTGCGTTTATAGTTTCTCTCATCAGTGTCGAAGTAATGTTTCCAAGCACGTGCGCCTTGACCTCAAGCGATGCATCTGACACTCGCGACTTGATATGTAGTGAACAGAGCCCTCTTGTCGTTTCTGCCTTGATTGATGAGATTCCAGATATAGAAATGCGAGAGTGTGAACGGGCCAGACCCAATGTCTGGATACAGCGTTCCGAAACGTAGGACAACTCCGAGCCGCAGTCCAGTAATATGCGGCAAACAACGTCTTGACCTCGAGAATTGCGCACATACACCTGCGCCGTTGGCAGTGTACTTCTCATTGGCAAGGGTGCAAATCCCTTGCCACATTTCGCAATGTTCATGGCGTTCGTCAGTGCTACTACTGTGCTAGCACCTGGTGCCTCATTTGACTCATCCTGCTGGTGCTGCTGTGGCTCACCTTTGTCCCTAGTGCTGCTTTGATCGAAATGCAAAAGTGAGTGATGTCAGCGCTTGCAATACATGTACAAGTGCTCACTCCATGACCAAGTCGCAAACAATTGAAACACATGTGTTTGGACTTTGCAAAGGCATATCGTTGCTGAATAGATAGGTCCAAGAACTGTGTACATGTCATCAATGCGTGTTCCTTGTTGCACTTCGCATAGCGCTCTGAAGTAGCGAGTAGCGCATGCGCGTTCCTGGTACCTCTGTCCTGTCTAGGCTTGCTGCTTGTCTGAGTTGCAGATTGGCTAAGCTCCAGCCGATCACAACGTGAATCCAGGAACTTGAGCAACTGCGTTATCGACGGATTAGCCATGTCTTGACTCTTCTCATACCATTCGCGACGTGTGGTGTCATCAACCTTTGCGATGAGTAAGTAAATCAGCCAACAATCTCGATCCGTTTGTCCAGAAGCGTCTAATGCCCGAATTACAGTACCAGCTTCGTTTGTTAACGATCGAAGCGCTGCTGGGTTGTGATCCGCAACCTTGGGCAATCCAGTAAATGTATCCAACAACAAGTTGACCAAATAGCGAGGCTTCTCGTACCGATCAACTAATGAATTCCAAGCTATTTCATAGTTGGCATCGGCTAAGGGCAGATGCCGGATAAGTTTTGCAGCATCTCCCTTTAAACAAGACTTTAAGTGATGATACTTCTGAATTTTTGTCAACGTTTTCTTGCTGTGAACGGCACTGTCAAATATACCCTTAAACGCGTGCCATTCCTTATAGTCTCCATCAAATGGTGCGATATGAATCCGCGGCCGTTCTCAATCCTTCGTTGATGGTCCTGCGACTTGCTGTGAGCTTGACGATGACTCGTTATCCACCTGCTGCGGTAGCAGTCGTTGCATTATGCGCTCCATAGTCTCCATTTGCATCTGCTGCATTTGTTGTATTTGCGTCTGAGATTGTTGCTGCATTTGTTGCAAAATACATTGGATGGTCGATTCATCCCTTTCCCCGAGCACATTAGATGTAGTATTGGCCTCTTCCAGTTTGCGAGGTTTGTACTCAGTGTGTAGTGCCTGAAGAAGGGCACAAGCTCGTTCAACGCGCTCCTCATATACCTCGTGTCACTTGCTGGATCCACATATCCCTGCACATCTTCATATTTATAAAGTTCGTCGCCAAGATTGACAAACTGCTTCCAACCCTGAACCAGCGTGTCCAATTTGATATCAATATCGTAGAATGTGCAGCCATCAGGCGGATGTTCCGCGTATCTAGAAATGCGCGAAATCGTTGCCTTCAATCTACTTCTAGCTCCCCGTATAGTACGTAGATTTTCCATTGCAGATTGCTGCGTTGCCCGCAGTCAATTCAAGTTGTTGTCCAAAGTAGCCAGTAGCACTTTTCCAATAGTGCGTACTAGTAATTACGTATGATGCCAAATATCGATACGTAATTCCGAAAATGTGTAAATGCTGCGTCTCCAGCAGCAAAACACAACAAGACAAAACACGCCACTTTTCCAATAGTGCGCGCCGTGTATTACGTATGATGCCAAATATCAATACGTAATTCCAAGAATGTGCAAATGCTGCGTCTCCAGCAGCAAAAACACGACAAGACAAAACACGGCACTTTTCCAATAGTGCGCGCTGTTTTCCAAAACTCCAAAGTGAGTATTCAGTAACAATTAAAGTTGCATATATACTAAAAAAATCCAAAATATGCTAAATAATAAAAAATGTGCAAAAAAATGACAAATGGTTCCTCAACAATAATAAATCCCCTTCGAGCACTCGGCCGAAATGGTCGATTCTTTAGTGCTGCATACTCTTCACTCAGCAGCCAATAAATATTATCTAATCACGACTTTTAACTTCTGTGCGCTGCTGTCCTCAAAGTAAAAATTTTGTTGCGTGGAATGATTTTCTTTTAAATGGCGAGTCTATGTACGTGTTGTATGCTTACTGTAAAGCAGCCGTTTGACATAACTTATTATCATCAGTGATAGTAATTTATGCAAAGCGGCCTGTTAAGCTGTTGTCACACTGTTATGTGACGTCATTCTTATGGAGAATGTTACACACGCGTTGATCTTTGTATGAAAATTAAGCAATTATCATACAGTCAGTAGCCTAAATGAAATGAGCTACGCTTTTAATAACAAATTCTACATATATTCGAAACTGGGCAATATAAGGATTTTACTACTCTTAATCTAAACCGTTTTTTATGTTTTTATTGCTCACATAGCCCTTCACTACCTTGACTTTCTTGTTGTATAAATTGAAACTGTGACGTCACAATATCCCTGTTAATCAACAGCAAAGTAATGGAACTGCTCTTTGCACAACCTGGTGCACTGTTAAAAGACACCAGGTTATGCAAAGAAATGTTCCGTTACTTTTAATTTTAACTAACAGCTCTCAGTGACGTCACAGACAACTCATGTTAAAATTTAGTATATTCGTGTGTGGAATTTTGATGATATTACCAACTATAAATTATCAATTAATCAACCGAAAAGTTAAATATACCTTTTAATACTATTTTATTTAGTACATTTAAACTTTGGAAAATAAAATTTAAGTTACTAAACAAGAATGTCAGGGCAGTCAACGAACATCACTCAATTGCCCTGGAGTCTGTGAGCAATAACAGCTTAAAAACGGTATTCATGAATGAAAAGTAGTAGTAAAAGTAGTAACCCTTATATTGTCCGATTCTTGAATCTATATAGAACTTGTTATTAGAAGCGTTGCAAGTTTTATTTTGGCTTCTGGCTGCAAGACAGATAACAGTGTCAAAATTGCTGGATTTTCATACAAAATTTAAACACGCGCCAACTTTTAACATGTCTGTGACGTTTCAGTGTTAAAATAACAGGGGTATTTGCGTAACCTGGTAGTCCCTCAATCGTGAACCTGGTGTATATGAAAAGTGGTGGTTATGCAAATAGTAGTTCTGTTACTGTTAACTAACAGGTCAGTTGTGACGTCATATTTTCAGTTTGTCCCCAGTTTTGCGATTTAAATTTAAAGTATTTTGCAATGAATTCCAATGGCATGCTCCATAAAAGTGAATAATCCTTTACTTTGCCTTCTTAAAAAAAAAACTTTGTGGATAATGGAAGGAACTATGATGCCTGTCGGCCAAAATGTATAATGGGAGTATGAATGAGTGAAAGCCAAAAGTCGGGTTTATTTATTCCAGTCTATCTAAATATTCAAATATAATACAAGTTGAAGATTCATCAATAAAGCTACTGCTCACACATTTTGCCATGTTAGAAACAACCAAAAGAATAAATGAAGGAATTAGGCGTGCGTGATAAAAACAAAATTGAAAACGGAGTATGAGTTGAAGTATTAAAGCCAAAAGAAACAGATATCTGCCTAAACCACCACTAGATATTTAGTCAGGATATAACAATGCTGCAGATCATCTTTGACCTTCAGATTCCTAATAATGAATGATAGTGGTAGATTTAATGATTTGGAGTTATGAGAAACAAATATAACTTATTAATACTATGTAATTTTATAAATAAAAGTTTTGCCACACAAAGTTTATGTTACTCCATACGAAAATAAGGGCGGTCGTCGGATTACGTAAAAAAACAGCTTAGAATAAAACAAATCAGAAAAACCCTTATATTATCCGATTCGTGAATTTATATAGCATTTGTAATTAGACGCGCAGCTCGTTCTATTTTAGTTGCTGACTGATAAGTGTCAAAATTGCTTAATTTCCATACAAAGATCAAATATGAAGTTCAGAGATCCTCGAAGTACCAATTTTTTTGCGTGGTATATGTATTTTTGTTCTAGACGACGAGTCTATGGTTGTATAGCTAGTTTATTAAGTGAATAAGATATCGTATTTCCTCACTGAGTTAGAAATGTGGCCCTGGTATGCCATTAAACGAGAAACAATCGAAACATATGCAAGTACTCGTTACAATCTTGCATTTACTTTGTTGGCAAAATTGAGTATGATTTTTGACATTTCATTCAAAAGAATAAACAAAACTAATTCTATATTTAATGTAACTTATTTCTATTCAATGTATTTAATGTCTATGCTTATCGATACCTAAACATAATAATCGTGCTGCAATCGGCATCAAATAAAGCTGTTCTTGCTGCATTGACGTTTCGATGTTATTTTACATCACTAACACTCTCATTGTCTTAAAGAAAATAAAAAAAAAAGATAATTACAAAAAAATAAAGAAAAACAAAGTGGAAAACAAGAGGGCGAAAGCATAAGCAAACGAGCAGCACCAAGAAGCGCGAGGCTCGCACCTTTTATCTATAGTAATAGAAATAGCGCAGATCGGTAAAATTAAAAGCATCAAAACGCCCACAAACGTGTACGTAAAACTAAACGCCAGGAAGGCAACAATAGCCATGCCACTGGCTGACTCTAACAGAGATCTGAGACAGCTACAGCAGCAACAACAGCAAGTGAAGGTAAACTGCAGTAGGAGCAGCAATAATAATAATGCTGAGCAAGAACAGCCGGATAATGCTGCTGCAGCTTCAAGAACGACAACAAAGACAGCAGCATCGGCAACAACAATGGGCTTACAGCTCCGGCAACGCATGCATATTACTTCCTCCGGCTGCAGTAGTCTTGCGGTAACACCAATGGAGCACACACCCACCGATGAGGAGAGCGGTGTAGTGACAACAGTAACGTCATCACAGCGTCGTCAACAGCAGCAGCAGCAACAACAATTGCAAACGGCACTGGAACAACATCATATATCACCTAGTAAAGTCCCCGAGCAGATGGAGCTGAGCGACACAGAATCATATGGTGCTGCGAGTTACGACGAATTCGAGTTGCGCGAAGTGGTGAAAGAGGGTCACGACAAGGCGGATCCTTCGCAATTCGAATTGTTGCGCGTTCTTGGCGAGGGCAGCTTTGGCAAAGTATTCTTGGTGCGCAAGATTCTGGGAAAAGATGCGGGCACTCTGTACGCCATGAAGGTTTTAAAGAAGGCAACACTTAAAATTAAGGATCGCGTGCGCAGCACCAACGAACGTAAAATTCTTGCTGATGTGGGGCACGCGTTTATCGTGCGTCTACACTATGCGTTCCAAACACCTGGTAAATTATATTTAATACTGGATTTTCTGCGTGGAGGTGATTTATTTACGCGACTCTCTAAAGAAGTCATGTTCACTGAGGAGGATGTCAAGTTCTATTTGGCCGAACTGGCATTAGCACTCAATCATCTGCACACACTGGGGATCATCTATCGCGACTTGAAACCAGAGAACATTCTTCTCGATGAGCACGGGCACATTGCTCTGACTGACTTTGGTCTGTCCAAGCAACCGCTGGATGGCTCAAAGACGTATAGCTTCTGTGGCACCGTTGAATACATGGCCCCCGAGATTGTCAATCGTAAAGGTCATGATTTTGCTGCAGACTGGTGGTCATTCGGTGTTCTTATGTACGAAATGCTGACGGGAAATCTGCCTTTTCATGGTCAGACACGCCAGGAGACCATGAATCAAATATTACGCTCCAAGCTAGGCATGCCCGAAAATCTGTCACCAGAGGCACAATCCTTGTTGCGTGCACTTTTCAAGCGCAATCCATTGAATCGACTGGGTGCCAGCGCGCAAGGCATCCTCGACATCAAAGCGCATTGTTTTTTTGCCACCATCGATTGGGTACGTCTGGAACGTAAATTGGTGCGTCCACCATTTATACCGGCGGTTAGTCGTGATGATGCCTTTTACTTTGATGTTGAGTACACTTCCAAATCACCACGCGACTCGCCTGGTGGTCCAATATCCGCATCTGCCCACGAAATCTTTCGCGGCTTTAGCTTTGTTGCACCCATCCTACTAGAAAATAATACCAGTATTAGTTTCTCCAATAACGTTAGTCCCATGCACGCTGCTGTATCGGTCTCCTCACTGCCGTCTGTGGTGGTGGCACCAGGGCCACGCAGCTTGCCTGGTGTCCTACCTGGCAGTTTCGTGTCCGAATATAATTTGTTGCATGAATTGGGACGTGGCACGTTCTCTGTGTGTCGACTGTGCGAGCATCGCGCCTCCAAAAAGCACTACGCTGTAAAGATCATCGAAAAGGCGGCTGTAGCTGCCGCCTCTAATGCGACTGCGGATTGCTGGGAGGAGGTAGAGATAATGCTGCGCTACGGCAACCATCCAAATATTGTTACACTCTATTCAGTGTACGAAGATACCAGCTCCGCATATTTGGTGATGGAGCTGCTTAAGGGCGGCGAACTGCTTGACCGCATCCTGGCAGTTGGGCACATGTGCGAGAGCGAATCTAGTGCAGTACTGCGTACGATTGCTGCTGCAGTCGCTTATCTCCACGAACACGGAGTCGTCCACCGAGATCTGAAGCCCTCGAATATGATCTACGCGAGCATGCGACAAACGCCCGAAACGCTTAAACTCTGCGATTTGGGTAAGTCTTTCAACTGTCAAGGATATAGGAATAATTTGAACAAATTTGAGCAAAGAACTGTTGTAACGTCCTGTTTCTATATTATATGTAACATTTGGTTAATGGTTACCTATGCTTTATCCCTGACTTAGTAGAGTATTCATCATACTTATATTTTATATGTTGTTTATATGTTGATGCGTAAGTTTATGTTTATACGTAGGTAAAAATTCGATTTATTAATTAAACCAATTGCTTAGAATATCAATTTTTTTTTTTATTGGAACAAAATAAAAACCTTCAAATAAACTCTGTCATTTGAATTGTTTTATAATATAACTTTGATGCCTAGTTTCATTTATATAATATGTTGATTTAAGAGGAGCTTTTCAAAAAACATGTCAGGCATGCCTGACGATGAAAGAGTCATACTATAAAACAGTTAAAAATTAAAACGTTTACTTGAAGGTTTTTTTATGTTCTGCCATCGTATGTTGTCTAATTACAACTCGAATTGCAGGCTTCGCGAAGCAACTGCGTGCCGACAACGGCCTTCTTATGACGCCCTGCTACACAGCTAACTTTGTGGCGCCAGAGGTACTGAAAAGACAGGGATATGATTTGGCTTGTGACATTTGGTCGTTGGGCGTGTTGCTTTATATCATGCTGTCCGGACGAACGCCGTTTGCCAGTACACCGAACGACTCGCCGGATGTAATATTGAAGCGCATTGGATCAGGACATATTGATTTTAACAGCACTCGCTGGTCACTGATCAGTGCACCGGTTAAAGATCTGTTGCGCCAGATGCTGCACATTGTACCTGAGAATCGACCAACGGTGGCACAGATTATGGAACACAGTTGGGTACGGGACCAATTTGCTGGTAATGTGCAGCTTACAGAATATACAACAACTCGTAGCGATTCTGCACAGCAATTATCATTGGGAGCACAACACCAGCAGCACAACCACATTTCGATGACACTACGAGGCGCTGTGGATGCAACTTTTCGTGCTATTGCCATACCACAGGCAGCGAACGTGGGTCCCGTAGAGCTCTCGATGCTCGCCAAGCGGCGGGCTAAAGATCGCGCTAATCTTCATTCCTAATTGTGGGCAGTTTTGTACTCGACACGCCAGGTCAAGTGGAAGCTAATTTAATTAATATATATACTGTATAGTAATCTGCACTGCAGTACATTTCCGCAACACATTTGTGAGTGGTATGCTGCCATTAATCTACGCCAGGAGCATCCGCTGCACCGTTTAAAACGGTGCCCCGGCGATAAGTTTGATTTATTAATTAAGCACACTGACAGGGCTATTGAGGCAGTACCCTCTCTCTAATTCTCATTTTCAATCTCTCTCTTTATATCGCCCTCTCTCTTACTTTATGCCAATGTCTATCTTCCTATTTCCCATACAAAACGTCAACTATTAGTATTTGATATGTATTTTAAGTTACTTATTTATTTCATAATAATATGTAATGACCGATGGAAATATATATATATATATATATATATATATATATATATATATATATATATATATATATGTGTGTGTGTGTGTGTGTGTGTGTGACAATGTAAAAAATTAATATATATATAATGTTTTTAAATCAATTTCAATAGTAACAATTAAAACAAAACAAAAATTAAATCCAACAAAGGTGCTCTAATCGAGACTGCTCGACTAGGAGATACCCTGAACCCTGGAAAGAGCCTATATTCCAATAATTATTGTAAGCATACAAACAACACATTAATACACGCATGCATAAGCCACGTTCTGCTAACTGCGCAATGGACGCAGCGACAGCTCTTACGCCGCAGTGTGGACATTACTATGGGAACTTAATTGTTTAAAAACTGTTCTTATAGGTGGACTGTCTTCATCAAAGTTTCACAACTAAATAATGATATTCATATCTGTGTATTTGCCAAATACACACACACACACACACACACACACACACACACACACACACACACACACACACACACACACACACACACACACACACACACACACACACACACACACACATATATATATATATATATATGTATATATATAAAGAAAACAAAAACCAAAACAAAAGAAACTTTTCAATATTTATTCATTTATATCATATCATTTTATATGCTAGTTAAGAAACAATCCTGGATTTGTCTTTATAGCTGACTCACAATATAATTATTGCTTTAACAAAACTGGCCCTAACCGCCAACTCTTCCAGTTCGCTTGGTTTTTCGAGTGTGAGTGTGTGTGACTCAATTAATTTTTATACCCAGAACCCATTGAAAATCATCTCAAGGAAAAGTTATCAATGTAATTCCCATAATTATGCCCAAATCACAGTCCAAGCGAACGCTTGAATGATAGTAGGTTATGCAAAACGACCTGTTAAGTTAACAGTGTGATGTCATTCTCTGTAAAAACGTTACGCGCGCGTTTAAGCAATTTCGACACTTATCTATCTGACAGCTAGTAGCGTCAATCTCAAAACTCAACTAGAGTGAGAACAGTAGAATAGTTGTACTCGATTCTTCTGTACACTGGACACTACTGTACAGAAATGAATTGGGTGCAGTATTTTAGGAACACTTTACTACTGTACAGTACTATGCTGTAAGAACTAAATGTATTCATGAAGATGTTTAGTGGACATGGATGGTAAAGAGAACAACGTGCACGCAATAAATGTTAATGAAAGTGTAAGTTTTTCTTAAAATAAAATGATATATTACTTATTAAAGTCGATTTACGAACAAAAAAAATTGTTTTTGCACTCGAACTTAGAAATTTTGGATAAATCGTCATCAATAACAACTTACTGTACAGTGAGTTTACTGCACGCCAAAATAGTGTGTACACTAGTTTTAGTGTACTCATTAAGTGCTGACAGCATGGTAGTGAGTGAAACGACTAGCTTTCGATACAGATACTTTATACAACATTCACTCACATCCATTTAAACTGTACACAAAAAAAGTGTACAGCTTTTTATAATGAATGATTCATTTGCCCATTTGGATGCATTCATGCAGATGTCTAATGTATACCATACGCTGAACAAATTCATTTTAATCGACATTTATTTCAATACAACAATTTGCGATGTAGTTGCGTGTAATGAATACGGAGATTATGTAATCTTTAGATTTTGGATGCCACGCCCCATTCGTCCCCAATCACGCAAAAAAAAGTACTAGAGAGTGCTTTAGCAAATACACACATAAATGCTATTAATAAGTAGTGGAAGTTTTATGAAGATAGTCCATCGCTAAGAAAAGTTATTCAACAATGCAGCGCAAGTGCAGTCGCTGCGTCAACTACGCAGTTAGCGCGTTTATGCGTGCATATGTATGTATGTATGTGTTCTTTATATGCATGCATAAAAGAAGAGGAGAATTGGAATATAGGCTCTTCGCAGGGTTCAGGGTATCTTCTAGTGTAGCAGTCTCGACTAAAGCACTCGCTTGTTTTTGTCTTTAATTATTTATTTTTGTTTGAAAACATTATATTCGATTGTGAAAGTAAGAGATCAAAAATATAATTTAATTTTCTATAAATTGATGTAAAAAGCAAGCTGTAGATATATATTAGAAAATACAGATCGAATGGGGTTCAGGGGATCTCCTAGCCGGGCAATGCGGACTAGACCGTTCTTTCTACGTTATTAATATATTATAATGTTGGAAATTGCTTGAAATCTACATATTTACAATATCAAAATAAAATGTGCTTTTAAACGCAATTTGTTACTTATTAATAATACAAGAACAACCCGTTAGAGTGGTCTAGTCGAGACTGTTCGGCTAGGATTTACCCTGAATCCTGTAATGAGCTAATACGTTTCTAACATGCATGCATACGAACAAAAAATTCACACAAACATGCGCATATACACACACAATGGTGGCCAAAAATATTTTGACAACACAGTGCAAAAACTTTAGCCGCTGATTTCTGCATATTGAGAGAAGTACGATATCCATTTCATTTTTAAAAGAAAGAATATAGCGATAGCTTTTAGAGAGCAAAAGGTTGCAATGATACCGTTGCACATTTATTTTATATAATTATTTGCATGGCAGATTGTCATTCTCTGGGTGGACAAAAGTATTTTGACATTTCTTTTCATATTCATTTTCGGCAATTCACTTGAGTTACAAAACACGTGCCCTAATTTTTTAAGTGAATTTTCGTGTCTTGTTTAATATTAATCACGGTTTGATCACAGTTTTTGTTAAATAATAGGTAAAACATGTGAAATAAGTTAACTTATTAGAAATGAATTGTTTATGATACACCATTACACTGAATGCAGATATTTCTGTAGAATACCTTACCAACTTACAAAATGAACCTCGGCCAACAATTTACTATCAAATAGTCAAGTAAAACAAACAGAATTCAGTCAAAAATAAGTTCAGATCGGGAAAACCACGCAAAACAAAACCTGTAGTAGATCACATAATATTAAGAAAATATCAAGGGAAAAAAACTGATTAAGCAAAAGCAGTGTCGATTGAGCTTAAGATCATCATGAAATTTCAATAAGTATATAAAAATTTCGAAAGAAGGCTTAGGGAGACCAAAATTAACTATAAATTCTCTTGTAGTTCGACTGTCTTCACCAAACTTTCACAACTTATTGCTGCATCAATATGTGTGCAATTGTCAAAGCACATGTCTCTAGTATTTGAAATTCGTGAATTATATAATCTCCGAATTCATTGCACACAAGTACAAAACAAATTTGAAATCAATAGCTTAAACAAAGTACAAATACCGTTTAATATATAAATTAAAATTAGTTATAAATGCCGATAAAAAATGAGATGGGTTCTCGAAAAACTATGATACACTAAGCTGCGTATAAATGTAAAATTTCAAGTCTGTAGTTTTTGTACTTTGGCAGGATCTCTTCGTTCACACGAACGGACGGAGGGACAGACGGACAGGACTACATATATCGATTCATATATACCTTATGGAGTCTGCCACGCTTCATTCTACCTGTAACATACATTTTAACAAAACCATTATACCCTGATTTCCCATTTTCGATTTTTATACCCTGAGCCCATTGAAAATGGGAAATCAGGGTATAATGGTTTTGTGAAAATGTATGTAACAGGCAGAAGGAGGCGTGCCACACCCCATAAAGTATATATATTCTTGATCAGCGCGACAAGACGAGTCGATATAGCCCTGTCCGTCTGTCCGTCTGTCCGTCCGTCCGTCCGTCCGTCCGTGTGAACGCTGAGATATTTTTAAGTACGCAACGTAGAGACTTGAAATTTTACATGAATACTCGATAATACCATACGCTGCACAAGTTTATAAAATTTTTCCGATAACTCATTCCATTTCGATTTTATGAGCATTTATCGATAATTTTAATGTGTTTTTAAGGCTTGGTTTGTACATCTTTTGAGCTAAAGACTTCAAATTTGCTGTGTAGTTGCGTGTAATGAATACGGAGATAACGTAATCTTTAGATTTTGGATGCCACGCCCCCAATAGCCCCCTATTTGTAAAAAGCGCAAATCAAAATAAGTTGTGAAAGTTTGATGCACTTAGTCCACTGCTAAGAAAAGTTATTAAACAATTAATTTTCCATAGTAATGCCCACATTGCAGCCCAAGCGCAGTCGCTGCGTCAACTGCGCAGTTGGCAGAGCGCGCGCTTATGCGTGCGTGCATATGTATGGGTGTATGTGTTGTTTGTATGTATGCATACAAAATCGTAGAATGATTTGATGTTTGGCTCTTGACAGGGCTCAGGGTATCCCCTAGTCGAGCAGTCTCGACTAGAGCACTCTTACTTGTTTTTTGTTGGGTCCGTGTATATCACGAGCAGACCAAGTTTACTTCGTATGATCGATAACTCTTTTTGTTGTAATGTTATCGATTTTAAACCTTATCGAAAACAGGTTTTAAAATTATATCTCCTACACCTTTAGAGCTAGACCTCTCAAATTTTGCATATAGATTCATGTGAATTATGCAATTTCTATTTTTGTTACATTTTGGATACCGGCTAATTACCTACGTTAAGGCGTGGTTTGTAATAAATACGGAAATAACGTTATCTTTAGATTTTGGATGCCACGACCCATTCGCCCCCAATAGCCTCTTATTTGTAAAAAGCGCAAGTTAGTCCATTGCTAAGAAAAGTTATTAAACAATTAAGTCAACAGCGCAGTTGGCAGAGCGCGTGCTTATGCGTGCATGAATATGTGCAGTCTGTCAAGAAACACTTTACACAATGGAAAAAAGCTCAATTTTTAGACTTTATGTACAAAAATAAAGAGTTTTTGTTTAATTTAGCTAATTTTTTTGAATGGGTAACTGTTTAATAGGTATTTTTAAATCAAATTATAAAAAACCAAAAACAAAAACAATAAGGGTGAAACTTAAAAAACAACAAAAACTTAGATTACTCATATTTGACACTGTCAAGAAAGTCTTTACACATTTTGTTCTCTTCATCTGTTTTGCTCTCATTCTAAGAAATAACGGGGCTTTACCGTTACCTATGCTTTAAGAATCTCTTTATGCATCTCTATTTATGTGTTTATTTTTCACTTTGTGCGAAATTTGGCTGAGTACACATGAAAAAAGCAATAAAAATTTTGATTAACAATGCCCGGAAAGAGATTAAGTTCCGATGTTGTCCAATTGATCTTCTACAATCGGCAGTTGGGCAAATCAGTTCCAGAATTAGTGGAAATGTTTCCCGTGTCGAGAAAAACAATATACAACGTTCTCAGTCGTCCTCAACGAGGGAAGAGTGTGACGTGGATGTGTCCCACGAAACGGTCCGTCAGGCCATTCTACGGTATGGGTATTCTTCGAAAAGCGCTTCTCTTTTGCTCTTACTATGCTTAGGCACCCAGAGGAGTATTGGAAGGATTTTATATTTTGCGACGAGACCAAAATAATGTTGTATGACCACGAAGGTCCGTCCAAAGTATGGCGAAAGGTCTCTACAGCTCACGATAAAGCGAATATCATTCCAACAGTCAAATTTGGAAAACTGTCGGTTGTGGTTTGGGCCTACATATCCAGCCAAGTCCAACCAAATTTGACTTTATAACCGAAAATCGGCCAACTTTTAAATTTTACCAGTACAACGATCTAAAACATAAGGAGTTTAATGTACGTAGTTGGCTGCTTTACAACTGTGGAAAGGTCTTGGATACACCACCCCAAAGCCCAGATTTCAACCCAATCGAACATGCGTGGTCCTTTTTAAAGAAAAAGGTTGGAAAAAGGAATCCAACCAACCGTGGACAGCTAAAAGCTTTCGTAATGGAAGAGTGGCAGAGTATACCCCTAGAATATATTCAAAACTTGGCCAACTCTATGAAAAGAAGACTCCAACATGTACATAATGCTAAGGGGGGCCATACTAAATACTAAGTTTTTCAAAATTAGCTATAATTAGTATGACATTTTAAATTTAGAACAATATATATAAAGTGTGTAAAGAGTTTCTTGTCAGTGTCAAATATGAGTAATCTAAGTTTTTGTTGTTTTTTAAGTTTTGCCCTTATTGTTTTTGTTTCTGTATTTTATAATTTGATTTAAAAATACCTATTAAACAGTTACCCATTCAAAAAAGTTAGCTAAATTAAACAAAAACTCTTTATTTTTGTACATAAAGTCTAAAAATTGAGATTTTTTTCACTGTGTAATGTGCTTCTTGACAGACTGTATGTGTGTATGTGTTGTTTGTACGTATGCATAAAAAAGCGTAGAATGGTTTTAAATTTGGCTCTTGATAGGGGTCAGGGTATCTCTTAGTCAAGCAGTCCCAACAAGGGAGTGCTAAAGATATTTTTGTACAAAACTTTGAACTTTATATAGTAAAGTTTGTATTCAAAATAGAAAATTTATTCATAATCAGCTTGTTTGAATAAGTTTCGTAACAATAGAAAACACTTAATTAATAATAAAAGGTCTTTAATACTTCCTCTGCAATTCAAGTGGAAAATCATTCACGCAATTAAAAGCCCGCGGTAGGCGCACGCCAATGATCACGTACTATGAACACACATATTCGTATACAAATGTTCCACAGGCAGCTAGAGCGACTACAAAAACATATTCGTTAAGCGCACCAACGCTTTCATAGCCTTCATACAAATAATAGTAAAAGTCTCAACATTTTGCATGAGCCATGGTAAACCCATTCATCAATGTGGTATACCTGCTCAGTAGGGAAGAAATGCGAGCTCTTGAAGAAATTTTACAATTTCGGGAGCTGTTGCTTGTGCGAACATATTATGCACACACATGCACACATACAAAACTTCCTCAGCCATCCCATCCCATACTCAGGCCACAAGATCTAGCAACTGTAAATTCTACAGGCAGCAAGTTTGTATATGCACATGAATACACTCATATGTAAGTAGTAAGGGACTGTAAGAATGCGTGCATGCTTGTCGTGAAATCATATTGTTAAGCGCACCAACGCTTTCATACCCTGCGTAAAAAAAAGCATGAAAAAGTGAACATTTTGCATGAGCATGGTAAACGCTTTCAAGAATTCGGCCTACTCTTCACTCAGCAGCAATGAAATGGAATCGCAGGACAGCAAATTTCAATTTTTGTCCGCTGTTGTTCGGCCGATGTCTTGAAGCAGAATGATTCTGCTGCGCGCTATTTTTTTTTTTTTTTGGGACCTACAGTAACCGAGCCAAGCAAATACGAAGTTGTCTGGGACCCCCGGTACAAATTCCGAGCTCTGGGCAATTTTGTTCCGATGTCCAGTCTATGTGTTGTATGGTTAGTGGTATTGGTATGTGTGCACATGTGTGCGTGCTGCTTAACAGAATTTATTAAAATGTGATTCGAGTGAATTTATTACATTTTATAAAATTGCGAACTTATTACATTTTATTTATTTATTTTATTATTTATTTTATTTCATTTTATAAAATTGCGAACTTATTCGCATAGCTATATTGCTCTATCTATGTATCTATCTGCTCCATTCGGAAGACAGTTTGATTATCATTTTATTCAATAATAATTTGATATATATGTATAAGCGATGTATCGTATTACATATGCGCTGGTCTGTTTGTATATCTCTATGTGGTCATTGACATACTTTGGGTATTTATATGTTTGTATATATTATGACAAAGTGTCACAATATCAACTGATTGTTATACCCTTTAATTTATAACAAGGTTAGGGTAGATATGCTACACCTCCCTTTTTAAAGAAATTACGTAATACATGGAGTCATTTAGAGTAAGTGTTAGAATATTGTATTTAATTTTAGAAATAAATTAATTTTTAATTGTGTGTCTTTATGTTACAAAGCATTCGTATTGACTGACAAATTTTGATTTTTAATATATTTTTGAAGCTACGTTATACTTTATTTCAGCTTTCTTGAAGAATGAAAATTTTGAAATAAATAGCCCAAACAACATTTTTTTTTTCGGTTGATCAGACCATTTCTTTTTATTTTATTTATTTTATTTAATTTTTTTTTTTTGTGTGAAACGTTTCATTGATTATATATTTTGAACATATTTTTACGTACTTTCTGTTTCTTATTTTCACTATCTCTGATGAAACAAGTAAGAGTGCTTTAGTCGAGACTGCTCACTAGGGGATGCCCTGAGCCCTATGAAGAGCCAAATATCAAATCATTCTACGCTACACACATATGCACGCACGCATAAGCGGGCGCTCTGCCAACTGCGCAGTTGACGCAGCGATTGCGGTTGGGCTGCAATGTGGGCATTGCTATGGGAACTTAATTGTTGAATAACTTTTCTTAGCGATGGACTAACTGCATCAAACTTTCACGCGTACATACATACATATATATTCACACACATATGCCAAAGCACAAGTCTCTAGTATTTGATTTGCACTTTTTACAAATAGGGGCTATTTGGGGCGTGGCATCCAAAATCTAAAGGTTAAGTCATCTCCGTATTCATTATACGCAACTACATAGCAAGAAGTCTCTAGCTCAAACGATGTACAAACCGGGCCTTAAAAACACATTAAAATTATCGATAAATGCTCATAAAATCGAAATGGAATGAGTTATCTGAAAAAATTTATAAACTTGTGCAGCGTAGGTATTAACGAGCATTCATGTAAAATTTCTCTACGTTGCGAACTTAAAAATATCTCAGCGTTCACACTTGACTTCTTGGCGCACTGATCAAAAATATATATACTTTATGGGGTGTGGCACGCCTCCTTCTGTCTGTTACGTACATTTTCACAAAACCATTATACCCGGGTTTCCCATTTTATTTTTCAGGTTATAATTATCAATATCCTCTATTTTCTCTACTATATATGGTTCTAAATATGCTGGGTCTAATTTATGCCATGCTTCGTTTCTTATTAGTACTTTATCGCCTACATTTAATTCAAAATTCTTAGTTTTTTTTATCGTATTTTAATTTCCTATAAGCCTTGGCTTTTTCTAACATAATTCTCGTTCTTTTATACGCAATTTCTAGTCTAAATTTTATTTCCTTGGAATAATCATCTAAATTATATAAAGGACCTATCTTATCTATTTTATTAAAGTCTATGAACTGTCTTGGTAATCTACCAAAGACTAGTTCGTATGGATGCATATTGCATGCGTTACTGATGGTGAAGTGCTGAAACAATATGTGAAATATTGTATCCAAACATCCCAATCAGTTTTGTCTACAAAGATGTACGAACGAACGTATTCATTCGATGGCTTCGTTCTATTGTACCTAAAGTCTGGCGATGATATGCAGTAGAGGTAAGATTATTTATCTTTATGTATTTGCATAAATCTGTTAACACCTGGTTTTTTATTCTCTGTACCTATGTCCGAAATGAACGTCTTCATTGGACTGTACTTAAGTATGAAATGTTTGAATATTGCTTCACCAACAGTAGTTGCGCTTTTATTCGCAATAGGAAGATTTACTACATACATTCTTAGATCGCATATTAGCGTAACTGCGTATTCATTGTCATTTTCAGAACGTGGCAGTGGACCTATAGTGTCTACTATCACTCTGTCGAAGGCATGTGTTGGTGTCTCAGTTATTGTCATTGGGGTCTTTATGTGTGTTGTTATTTAAGATGTTACGAATTTGCGACATTTCTTAATGTATTCAAAGAGTATGACGTGTCATATTTTTCCAATAAAAATGTCTTTTTATTGGGTTTAGAAGCGTTGTCAAGTGTTTGCGTAGGCAAATCTTCTTGAGCACTTCCTGCGCAGGAGTTTTTCTGTTTAGTTTGGTTTCTTGTTGTGACTTTAAATATAGTTTTTGTGATATACTTTAAATCGCATCGGCTACAAAATTAGATTTTCCTTTCAGATACTCGAATGCTAAACCTTTTGAAAAAAAAAAAAACAGAACATTTACCAATGCCTGATATTTGTGTTGAAATGTTTGTGTTTCCATTGTGAAATATATCTTTACTTTCCATTAAAAATTGATATATTGTATCTGCACCTCATCAGTCTCTTGCTTACACTCAACGTGTGCGGTCGACATAAAATCAACGGATTATCTATTCCCTCTCTTCTACAAAACTAACGGTGCTTTTGTTAAAAATAGCTCGCCTTATCAGTTTTCTTGCATAGCAACGACAAAATAAACAATCATAAAACGACGAAATTTGTCGCCCGACGGTGCTACTGCACCTACCAACTGCAAGATGCCTCGTGCTAAAGACTATTCACCGAACAACAGTTCTGGAAACAATTATACCAACTACTTTTGTCCACTACAGACTATAGGGGATGTTAATATCACAAGCGCCATCGATGATGAGCCTGAGTCTGGAGTTGCTGTTAAAATGCCACCAATAACTGTAATTAAACAAACATCTAAGTTTGTCCACGATCTTCTTGCAAAAAATATAATAAGCGAATATTTTATAAAATCAATTTCAATCGGACACAAAATATATTTAAAATCGGAAGATGACTTCAATAAGACACTCATGAAGCTGAGAGAGAATAAGTGTGAATTCTTTACCTACGAGACTAGAAATTCCAGGCCTTACAAGGCAGTTCTCTCTGGTTTGGACAAACAACCTTGCAAAGATGTCAAAGACATGCTTCTTAATCTTGGCCTCAGCTGTACTGATGTAAAACTGATTGAAAAAACTACAAGGAATGGTTATAACCTTATTCTGTATATTGTGTACTTCTCTCCCAAGAGCGTAACTATTAAACAACTGCGGAATGACTACTCCCACGTAAACCACACCAAAGTACGTCGGGAATACAAAACCAAAATCAATAACAAATTGACGCAGTGCTACAAGTGCCAATTATATGGACACGGAGCCAAACAATGCGAAATAAAAACTTCTTGCGCGCACTGTGCTGAAAACCATCTAACCTCTGAATGTACAAACAAGACGGCTGTGTCGTGTGCAAATAGCAAAGGACCCCATCCCTCAACTGATGCCAACTGTCCTTGCCGACTTTCCTACCAGTCGCTCTTGGTGAAAAGATCGAAACATGGTCAAATCAACAATAATAATAAAATAAGCAACTATGCCCAACCGTTAATGACAAGAGCAAATATCATTCCAATCGATAAGCATCCAACAGCTTCCGTAAGTTATAGCCGGGTCGTCCCAAATGGGCTAAACGAACCAACAAATCCTGATCTTTTTACTCTCGAAGAAATCAACTCCCTCACAAGAGAACTCATCAGCAAACTTAAAGGCTGCAAAACTAAACATGACCAATTCAATATAATTACTGAGTTAGCGTTAAAATATGTGTATAAATAGTTCGCTCAACTTTCTTAAAATTATGGCATGGAATGCACGTGCCGTTTCCAATAAACGTTTAGAATTAATTGAATTTTTAAATCGAAACTAAATCGATATATGTCTTGTCAGCGAAACATGGCTGACGCAAAATAACAGATTCCTTATCCCTAATTACTTGGTCTATAGAAATGATCGTTTAGCAAATAGAGGTGGGGGTGTAGCAATCTTAGTGAAAAAATCAATTAAGCACATTCAGATTCAGAACATTGCTACGCACGTAATTGAAAATATTCGTATCAAGGTTTGTCTTAACTCCCAAACATCTATACAAATCTATGCAGCATATTTTCCTGGTATATCAGCCAAGTGCCTAATCAGCCAATGTAACACTCAAAATGTAACTAAACACGTAAAATATATGTTTAAAGCAGATCTACTAAAGTTTTCTCGTATAAATGACAACTTTATTGTAGGAGGGGATCTAAACTGCAGAAACAGACATTGGAACTGCTCTCGAGCAAATTCTTTCGGCAATACCCTTTATGACCTCTCTACATTGGGCAATTTCACTTTACTCCACCCCAGTGATTCTACTTACATACTTCCAAGCTACAAAGGAAAGCCATCCATTCTTGATCTTTTTCTGACAAATCAACCCAGAAAGCTCTCTCATCCCAAAGTACTCAATGACATCTCATCTGATCATTTGCCAATTATCTGCAAATTAGCTATTGATACAAATGTCGACTTTATTGAGACCTATCTTCAATATTCTAGGTGTAACTGGGAAAAGTTTAAACGTACTCTATCTAAAACAATCAAACCTGACCTAAATGCTTTTAGAATCATCGTCCCAAATAGAGAAATAATTGAGAGTATGACTAAGACCATCACACAAAAAATTACTCAGGCAATTGAGCAATGCACTCCTAGAAAACAAGTCAAGCTACAAACCCGAAAACTTCCAGCTAGAATAACAGACATCATTGTAACCAGAAATGCTGTCCAGAGACAATGGATCAGAACCAGACTGCCAATCTATAAAGCTAGAATAAACCACTTAAATAGAGTGATAAAGCAGGAACTATATAATCATAACAATATCATTTGGGGCGAAAAGTTGTCTAAACTCGAATATAACTCAAAGCCCTTCTGGAAGTTCACTAAAATAATAAAAAACAAAAAGCAATATATTCCCTGTTTCAATCATGAAGATAAGGTCTACACCACCAGCTTAGATAAAGCAAACTGTCTCTGTTACATATTTGAGTCTAAACATCACATTACTGAAACCTTCTCAAGTATCACTACCACTGAGTTAGTGCTAAAAATTCACTCATTGCAACTGAGGCCAACCATGCGTGTGACCCTCCCATTGTTTCAACTTTAGAAGTTAAATATATAATAAAGTCTCTCAAAAACAAAAAATCACCCGGATTAGACAAAATACCTAATATTTGTCTTAAAAATTTGTCGGCAAATGCAATTGAATTTATTACACTGCTTTATAATAATTGTTTAAAAATCAGTTATTTTCCTCATGTATGGAAAACTGCCAAGATAATTCCGATTGGAAAACCAGGTAAACCTCCTAGTTCTCCCTTGAGCTATCGTCCGATTAGCCTTCTTTGTGGTTTATCGAAAATATTCGAACGCCTGATCAAGGTCAGATTAAACACTCACCTGGAAGCTAATAATATTTTACCACCAATACAATATGGATTCAGAGCGCTCCATAGCTGCATCTTTCCTTTGGACAATTTGACAAACTTTGTCAAAGACAAATTAGCTGAAAAGAAATCCGTTGGTTTGGTAACTATGGATGTCGAAGCTGCTTTTGACACTGTTTGGCATGATGGTCTTATCCACAAACTGAGAGCTTGTAACACTCCAGCTTACCTGACCCACATAATTAAAAGTTTTCTGACTGATAGACATTTCTGCGTATATTTGAATGAAACTATGTCTGCCAAAAAATCCATTTGCGCAGGAGTACCTCAAGGTTCTGTCCTCGGTCCTATTCTATACAATATTTACACTTTTGACTTCCCCAGGACGTTAAGATCCAAAGCTTTAATCTTTGCCGATGACACTATAATATATTCCTTTGGTGCACATTTCTCGAATATTCACAATAATTTGCAACACTCTCTAAACTGTTTATATGAATACTTTTATAGTTGGAAAATTAGGCTCAATGCCAACAAAACCAAAGCTTTATTTCTTACAAAAAACGAAAGTCATGTTTCCTACCCACTTTAGATCTTGAACTAAACGAAATTAAAATTTCATAGGAGGAATCTGTTAAATATTTAGGAATTAGATTAGATAAAAAACTATTATTTAGTGCCCATATAAGCAATATCATACTACTATTTCATTATAGTAATGCCAAAAGTGCCTTCCCTTCCCTTTAAGTTTTAAGTTAATATTTAAGACGAAACTAAAGGTTTTTCATCCATTTTCCTTTACCGTATAAATATTTCATACAATGTTTTAAATTAATTTCTATGATATTATATCTCAGCTGCACAGACATAAAAAAACAAGTAAGAAAACTCTAGTCGGAGGTGCCCGACTAGGAGATCCCCTGAGCCCCGTCCGATTTGCAATGTTTAATACGCTTATAGCTTGCATATAACATTAAATTTTGCAAAATTAAATTATAATTTTGAAATTTTATTCAACTAGAATGTATGTAAATAAAAAATAAATTAATAATTAAATAAATAACCAAAAAAAAAAGCAAACATCACCGCATCTGGGCTCGAACCTGCATCTATTTACTACATGTGTAACGTTAAAGCGCGTCATCTCAACTAGCACGACCACCTCATGTTTATAGATTTAAAAAAAAAATTAAAAAAGTTACGCTGTCGTCACTGAGTTTTGAACTCGGGACCTCCCGTTCACGCGCTTTGCGTCTACCCACTACGCCACACAAGTATTGCGTTTCTTGTTGGCAAAACGCAAAGTAGTACTACAAGGGCGATATGTTACAAATACAAAACTAAAGAAGCAGATCAATCGCAATTGTAATTCTTAGAATATGCTGAAATGTGCGCATATGAACGTATGAGTATGTGTACATACAAAAACGGTGGTCTGATTCAATGTATGCGTGTAAAGGGCGATATATAACAAATACAAAACTACAGAAGCGGTTGAAAATGCAAACAGAATTTGGTTGAAGAATTTCTGCACATGCATAGTAGACGCGCTTGCACGTTTCAATGTATGTGTATGTGTAAATGTTTTTTGCTGCGCGTCGCTGCTTGCCACGTGCGTGTGATTATTGGCCAAACGTTTTGTTTAATAAATCGGGACTGACTTAACGGATTTTAATGAAACTTTCAGCATATGATTCTATTGAATTTTTTACATTTTATAAAAAAGCTAATTTATTCACATGGTTTTATTTGCAACAGACTCTCAATGGGTGTTTGATGGCAGGGAGGGGGGGGGGGGGAGGTAATTAGTAAAAAGAGCCGGTATCCAAAAAATAAAAAAATAGAAATTGCTTAAAAATCACATTAATCTATAAAAAAAAATTTAAAAATTTAAAATTTGAGGGGTCTAGCTCTAAAGGTGTGGGAGATATAATTTTATAACCTGTTTTCGATAAGGTTTAAAATCGATAACAATACAACAAAAATATATATCGTTTTTTGGTAACAAACTTGACCTGCGCGTGCTATCTACGGACCCAACAAAAAAAAAAATTCAAGTCTAGCTTGTCTGGATGCTTCAATCGACGCGTTCAAACATACGGACAGACGGACAGACGGACGGACGGACAGACAGACAGACGGACAGGGCTAAATCGACTCAGCTCGTCGCCCTAATCAAGAATATATATACTTTGTGGGGTCTGACACGCCTCCTTCTGCCTGTTACATACATTTAACAAAACCATTATACCCTGATTTCCCATTTTCAATGGGCTCAGGGTATAAAAAAAAGTCTAAACTCTGTATAATTAAAAATAAGCTAGCTTTAAGCAAAATGTAATAATTTGGAAATAAAGCATATATTGAATTGAATTGAAATTGTATCTGCACCAGTGTCTATTAGTAAGGTATATGTTTTACCTGTACTTGAACTGATATTGAGTGTTTTATTTTTTATACCCTGAGCCCATTGAAAATGGGAAATCAGGGTATAATGGTTTTGTGAAAATGTATGTAACAGGCAGAAGGAGGCGTGCCACACCCCATAAAGTATATATATTCTTGATCAGCGCGACAAGACGAGTCGATATAGCCCTGTCCGTCTGTCCGTCTGTCCGTCCGTCCGTCCGTCCGTCCGTGTGAACGCTGAGATATTTTTAAGTACGCAACGTAGAGACTTGAAATTTTACATGAATACTCGATAATACCATACGCTGCACAAGTTTAAACAATTTTCCGATAACTTATTCCATTTCGATTTTATGAGCATTTATCGATAATTTTAATGTGTTTTTAAGGCGGAGTTTGTACATCTTTTGAGCTAAAGAATGGCTGTGTAGTTGCGTGTAATGAATACGGAGATTACGTAATCTTTAGATGTTGGATGCCACGCCCCATTCGCCCCCAATAGCCCCCTATTTGTAAAAAGCGCAAATCAAATACTAGAGTTTTGTGCTTTGGCACATACACACATATGAATGTCATAAATAAGTTGTGAAAGTTTGATGCACTTAGTCCATCGCTAAGAAAAGTTATTAAACAATTAAGTTTCCATAGTAATGCTCACATTGTAGCCCAAGCGCAGTCGCTGCGTCAACTGCGCAGTTGGCAGAGCGCGCGCTTATGTGTGCGTGCATATGTATGTGTGTATGAGTTGTTTGTATGTATGCATACAAAATCGAAGAATGATTTGATATTTGGCTCTTCACAGGGCTCAGGGTATCCCCTAGTCGAACAGTCTCGACTAGAGCACTCTTACTTGTTTCTTATATGTGTATATATATAAGGTATATAACCTCTAAGTACATATATTCTTGATCAGGGCGACGAGCTGAGTCGATTTAGCCCTGTCCGTCTGTCTGTCTGTCTGTCCGTCTGTCTGTCCGTCCGTCTGTCCGTATGTTTGGACGCGTCGATTGAAGCATCTAGACAAGCTAGAGACTTAAATTTTTTTTGTTGGGTCCGTAGATAGCACGCGCAGGTCAAGTTTTTTACCAAAAAACGATATCTATTTTTGTTGTTTTGTTATCGATTTTAAACCTTATCGCAAATAGGTTATAAAATTATATCTCCCACACCTTTAGAGCTAGACCCCTCAAACTTTGCATATAGATTAATGTGATTTTATGCAATTTCTATTTTTTTATTTTTTGGATACCGGCTCTTTTTACTAATTACTCTTTTTACTAATTAACCCACCCCCCTCCTCCCCTTCGCCGCTCATGGAGAATGTGTTGCAAATATAACCATGTGAATAAATTAGCATTTTTATAAAATGTAAAAAATTCAATAAAATCATATGCTGAAAGTTTCATCAAATTCCGTTAAGTCAGTCCCGATTTATTAAACAAAACATTTGGCCAATTATTACACGCACGTGGCAAGCAGCGACGCGCAGCAAAAAACACATTGAAACGTGCAAGCGCGTCTGCTTATGCATGTGCACAGTCGCTTCTGTGCATTTCAGCCGCTTCTGTAGTTTTGTATTTGTCATATATCGGCCTTAACACGTTCAAAAACATTCAAACAGACCACAGTTTTTGTATGTACACATACTCATACATTCATATGAGCGCTTTTCAGCATATTACAAGAATCACAATTGCGATTGATCTGCTTCTTTAGTTTTGTGTTTGTCACATATTACCCTTGTACTACTTTGGGTTTTGCCAACAATCAACGCAATACTGGTGTGGCGTAGTGGATAGACGCAAAGCGCATAAACGAAAGGTCCCGAGTTCAAAACTCAGTGACGACAGCGTAACTTTTTAATTTTTTTTTTTTAATTTATAACATGTAGTGGTTGCGCTAGTTGAGATGATGCGCTTTAACGTTACTTATGCAGTAAATAGATGCAGGTTCGAGTCCAGGTGCGGTGATGTTTGTTTTTCTTATTTTTTTTTATAATTTGTTTATTTATTTAATAATTTATTTATTTTTGATTTACATACACTCTAGTGGAATAAAATTTAAAAATTATAATTTTATTTTGGAAAATTGAATGTTATATGCAAGCTATATAGTGTATTAAACAATGCGAATCGGACGGGGCTCAGGGTATCTCCTAGTCGGGCACCTCCGACTAGAGTCTTCTTACTTGTTTTTTTTTTCTTTTTGTTCTTTACAATTGCCATGTAATAATTAAATTGTCATTGTACATGAATTGAAAAGATTTCAGGGAATGTTTTCATTTTATTAAGAATCTTTTTATGAAATTGATGTTTTGCACAATATCCAAAATTAAATTTAAGATGAATCTTTTAATTGTTGTACTCTATTATTTCTTGAATTTTTTTATTTTTATCTGGTTTCCATTTAGTTTACATTCTTTTTTTTTTTAAGTAATTAGTCATACATGTATCAAAATTGATTGCAACTGGTTATTAGCCAGTGCCAGTGTTAATATGTAATATTGACATAAGATGGATTAATATAATTAATACAGTTTACTTAAATCTAACTAATTTTATGTTATTAGTAAAAAGCCTATCAGAGTTAGTACTTTGCAAGTTGCACTTTCGTGCTTCAGTTAAGGCTTGCACATTTCTGCTTATTTTATGTCTCTTATACGGACTAGGTAGCATTGTCGGTCCTCCGGTGCTTCCGTCATCAGTATTTTGGTCTCTTCAAGTCTCTAGCTTGTCTAGTTACTGAAATCGACGCTTTCAAAAATACGGGCAAACATACGGACGGGATTAAATCGACTCAACTCGTCGCCCTGCCAATACCATATGTACCCAATATAGCGCAATGGATTTAAAAATGGGGCCATATTAATTGGGGAAAGTTCATTTAATTGATGGAGTTCGTATCTGGAGTAAAGATGTGTTCGCTGTGTTACTGACTAAAGTTATAAATAATTAAGTTCCCATAGTAATGCCCACATTATAGCCCAAGCGCAGTCGCTGCGTCAACGGGAGAGCGGATTCTTCACAGGGCTCAGGGTATCTCCTAGTCGAGCAGTCTCGACTGGAGCACTCTTACTTGTTTATGAAATCGACGCGTTGAAGCATAGGGACAGACAGATGGACTGGACTCAGCTCGTCGCCCTGATCAAGAATTTCCCATTTACAATGATTTCCCATTTACAATGGGCTTAGGGTATAATTAATTTACGTAACTGCTGACTTCCTTTGGATTTCATACTATTTGACGGTAGTTGAATTTATTAGCTAACTTAAAATTCAGTTAAATATTTGCTGTGGAACAAAAAATTTGAGATTTAATTCAATTAGCGTCAATTTAAATGTTATTTTGAGATTTTTGCAGTTTTTTTATACAAATTTGCTGTGTAGTTGCGTGTAATGAATACGGAGATAACGTAATCTTTAGATTTTGGATGCCACGCCCCATTCGCCCCAAATAGCCCCTATTTGTAAAAAGCGCATGTGCTTAGGCACATATACACATATCAATGTCATAAATAAGTTGTGAAAGTTTGATGCAGTTAGTCCATCGCTAAGAAAAGTTATTAAACAAGAAAGTTCCCATAGCAATGCCCACATTGCAGCCCAAGCGCAGTCGCTGCGTCAACTGCGCTGTTGGCAGAGCGCGTGCTTATGCGTGCGTGCATATGTATGTGTAAAAAATCGTAGAATGATTTGATATTTGGCTCTTCACGGTGCTCAGGGTATCCCCTAGTCGAGCAGTCTCGACTAGAGCACTCTTGTTTATTGTTTAATTGCCTTTTATATGCGCCTATACCTATGGTTATTACAAGTTATACGTCAGTATTTATGCATAATTAGACATATGAATCACAAAAAATATAAAACAAATAGTAAAATCTAATCAATTCATACACCTAATTATTTTACAATGTTCGCTCTTTAAAATAACTTAAACTCATATATATATATATATATATATATATATATATATATATATATATATATATATATATATATATATATATATATATATATATATATATATATATATATATATATTTATTTATTTATTTATGTTTTATGTCCATAGTAAGGACATGCTGGATCCAGATTGTTGAGTATCGTATTCTCTACTGCTTATTGCCTTTCCCTTTGCGATTGTTACGATGCTTATTTGGTGCTGTTGTTTTTGTTGTTGTGTCTATAGACGTCGCTGTTGTGTCCTCTAATATGACTGTAATTTTATATCAAACAGAGTTAAGTTATTGAGATGATTGTCGAGGCATATACCTTTTGCACGTGAATCCAGCTGTACTTTTTGGAGCGTCTCGCTGACTGTTTCGAGGCACGCTTGAGGCGGCGTGCTATCGCTTAGTTCAACAACAAGAGTTTCCTCTGGTTCATGATCCTGCTTTTGCTTTTCTTGTTCCTTCTTCAACAACGCAGGAGCCTGTTCCACCTGTGCAACCACTTCCTGCTGTTGTGGATGTGGTTGCTCTTCCACAACCTGCGCTTCTTCTGGTGCATAATTATTAAGCGCATTTACCGCTTCCTGTGCAATATTGTCTTCGGCAGCTTTGCGTCGCCGTCTCTCCAGTTCGCGCGTATCGTTGTGCGTCCATTCCATATGCTCTTTGTAATACTGGTAAACTGGAATCACAATCACTGAAATATCATCGACTGTGGCTGCTGCTTTGCTATCCGCCAATCGCCAATGACCTGAATCGTTAATTTTTCCTCGTGCACGTGCCACCAGTTCCTGGGCGGCCATTGTGTAGCGATGCTTCTCCTTGGGGTAACGCGACAACATTTGGAAGACAGTGCGTGAGACAGCATCATTTTCGGAAACATCCCAGAGTCCATCGGTCGCCATTACCAGTATGCCATAATCACCATCCTCATTATGTTCATCGGGTATGCTAACAACCTGACTGAGATCACGCTGTCGCACATCGGGATGTGGCGTTAAGAATGGTTTGATTTGTACACCTGTATTAATGGCTAAAAGATCATGATCGCCGAAGCCACGAGTCACCCCTAGCGTACCCAACAATCGGCTGCGTTTACCCTCGCCATTAACCACAGGTATACGCAGATCATTTCGAGTTACAGTCTTGTATGACCAACCTTTCATTGAGCCCTGGCGGCAGAGGATACGTTTGCCCATGTCAGTAATATGTGGCCGTTTCGCATACTCCATGGCCACATACTGTTGACCCATTAACTGCGGCTTCAAGCGAGCCACATTCATTAATCGTTCACGTTCCGTTTCCGGTGTATGATCAGCAGAATACGCCGTCGGGTAGCTGTTCTCATCGTCTAGATTCGATTCAATTTTATTGGACTCTGCTGTTGACTGTGTTACGGTAACTGCGGCTCTAGCTCTCGCTCGTCTCTGACAGAGCACAGCACGACTATCGCCAGCATTAGCCACATACATTTTGCCATCAATGAAGAGTGTGACGCATGCCGTGCAACCACCCGCATCGCGGTAGTAATTCTTGTCTTGAGCTATTAGCCAATCCATGTGGAAAAAGGCGCTTTCAAGTGCACCAATAATCAATTCATCTCTGCTGACTCGCCGCTGAAAATAGGTTGGATGGGGGAATGTTGGATTTAGATGCGGTTTGCCGCTGTCGCTGTCCGCATCCCGTGGCAGCAAAAGCTCGCTACAGTCCACAAGCATCTCGTGTAGTATATCATGAAATTGATTAGAGGCGGCCAATGCGGCTCCATACCCGGCATGGCCATCGAAAATGCCAAAATACGTATAGGGCAAATCGGGATACTTCCTTTCCGGATCTGTAAGCACATGACTAAACAATATAACAATGTAGTTAATCAATTTGTCAATAAGCTAAAAATCTAAACAATAAATTATGACTAAAACATTTTTATAGCATCTGGGCGATATTTATATAGATACATTTTCTTTTTAAAATTTTTGTATCAATTTGTGTAGGGGAAAAAATGCTAACATTTTTAAACCCTGAACTTATATGGAATAAAAGCTTTGTTAAAATGAATGGAACATGCAGAAGGAAATCGCTAAGGAAAGTTATTAAACAATTAAATTTCCATAGTAATGCCTACATTGCAGCCCAAGCACAGTCGCTGCGTCAACTGCGCAGTATAACTGCGTATAACAGCAACTGCGAAAATAAGTTATAAAATACATCTGTATAGCCAGAACTTCTAAATTGTATATATAGATCTTTGTATATTTTTTATGAGTTAAATTTGTATTAAATTTTGGATACCAGTTCCAAATTTTGCAAACCCCCTTTGAAAGACAGTTGCAAATATAGGTTATCAGATTCCGTTAAGTCAGTCTCAATTTATTAAATAAATTTGTTTGGCCAATTATCACACACATGCATAAGCGCATTTTCAGTCTCTTCTTTAGTTTTGTATATGATAGATGGTGTTATTATAGTGAACTAAAAACGCAGACAGGACGGGATTCAGGAGATCTCCTAGTCGGGCACTCCCGAATAAAGCTTTATTACTTGTTTAAAAGTCTGATGGCGGGGATAATTCTAAAAGTGCAACTAGAAATCTATCTTTTCTAAAATGTGAAAGTCGTCATCTCAATTTTTTTCTTTCTTTAACTTTTATATATTTATTAGGTTCTTTGTATCAAATTGGAGTGCTAAAGCTCATTTTATTGCATAGTAGTTTGATACTACTAGTTTCTCAGTATTTATGTCGCCTTACTGTAATTGGTGGCTAGAAGTGTAATATTCTTTTGTTATATTAGTTGATGCGGTTTTGCTATTGCGCGATCGAGCAGTGCGACCGCGAGGATGGAAGAAAGTCGTGGGAGCTCGAATGAGATGGAAAATTTAGCTTCTTAGTCGAACATTTTCCATTTTTATTTATTTTTGTTAATAAACTCATAAATACGTATATTTAAAAACAAAGATTCGGGGTTCAGATGATCTCTTCGTTACATCCCGGATAACTATCCGGGATGTAACTAGCTTTTTTCTTCTTAATTTTCAATCGAAGTTCAATTTAACAATTGAACTATTCATAGTTCAATGTTTTTGTTTTTTTTTTGTTTTTTTTTTTTTTTTTTTTTTTTTTTTTTTTTTTTTTTTTTTTTTTTAGTTGAGACTTACCGACAGAAGGCAGCCTGATCTTCGTTCCATTTGGATTTTCCTGAGTTGATGCACTCGGCATATCCAGTGCCCCAGGGCAACAAATTTAAGTCGCGGGGCACAATAATCGGTCGAACATTATGATTAGCAGAGGCACGCAATTCGTCGGCGGTCAGTAACTGCAGGAATGCAGGCCGCCCATAGGGAAACTTGTCTGGCAACAGGTCGGCAGAGCTCAAATCTGGCTCTATGGCCGATATGAAGCGGTTTTTAAAGTTATTCAACATTGTTGGGGGAGTGAAACGTCTCGGAAGAAGTCGTTTCCTAGCGCTCTGCCAGCTGGTCTCACTCGAGGCTGAACTTTGTTGCTGCTGCTTCTCGGTCACTTCCACCGACGTGGTTAGCTTGCTGCTTTGTATTTTGATTTCAGTTCGTCGATTGCGTCCTTACTCTTCTGTTATCTTTAAATTATGGCTGGCAATATGTGTTTAAATACAATTAAAATGGGAAGAAACGCAGCGGAAATTGCTTTCGGATTAGGCTTATCTCTTTGTTTTCTCTGTGTGCTTTGATTAGGAATTATCGATTGTCTCAATTTTCATATCGATTGCTGTTTGACGACTATCGACTGAAGTATTCTTTTTACTTTTGTTGTTAATTGTTTACTTTTAGTGTTTTGCATCTGCCGGTTGTCGAGTACTACCCTATACAAGCAGCCTAAATACAATTATTGATTTTGATTTGATTTCTTTCCGCCACCATAGGAAACAACAATCTACCATATTTTGTTTTATCTGTACTGTTGTAAAAATCAATACTTGTTTTATTGTCGATGTTTCCACGTGCTCGTCTGTTTAACACAGACCGCTCGAGTTTCAACTGCTACTAAATCCGATTTAATATTTTCTCTTACTGACGAATTTGTATGAAAAACACCACTGTTAAAAGACACCAGGTTATGCAAAGAATTGTTCCGTTACTTTTAATGTTAACTAACAGCTCTACTGTGGCGTCACAGATAACTCATGTTAAAATTTAGTATGCGCGTGTGTGGAATTTTGATGATATTACCAACTATAAATTATCAATTAATCAACCGAAAAGTTAAATATACCTTTTAATACTATTTTGTTTAGTACACTTAAACTTTGGAAAATAAAATTTAAGTTACTCAACAAGAATGTCACGGCAATCAACGAACATCACTAAATCGCCATGGACTCCGTGCGCAATAACAGCTTAAAAACGGTATTCATGAATGAAAAGTAGTAAAACCCTTATTTTGTCCAATTCTTGAATCTAAATATAACTTGTAATTAGAAGCGTTGCTAGTTTTATTTTGGCTTCTGGCTGCAAGACAGATAACAGTGTCGAAATTGCTGGGTTTTTATACAAAATTTAAACGCGCGCCAACTTTTGACATGTCTGTGACGTTTCACTGTTAAAATAACAGGGGTATTTCCATAACCTCCTAGTCTCTCAATCGTGGAAAAACACTGGAACGGACAGCTGCTATGCGAAAAGAGATGGACAATGCGTTCACAGAAGTGTATCGAACTATCGTATTAATACCGATACTTGTGTGATACCATTTTTAACATATAAATGGAGCCAAAAAGTTGTCTACCGCCACCTAACGTTCATATTTTCACTTCTGCCGATGTATAAATATATGAAGTGGCATCACTAATTATACAATACCACCACTAACCATAAAAAACATAGACTGGACATCGGAACAAAGTTGCTCAGAGCCAGTGCTGCCAACATTTCGTTACATGAAAACGCTAAATCAGCCTTTGAAAAAAGCTATAAATAGCTAGAAATCTTTCTTCGTAGCTAAAAAAAAACGTTAGAATATATACATATACTTTTTTTTTGGTTTTTTTCAATATTTTATAAGATTACATCAATGATTTCATCTTTATACTCTTGGTTTATGTAGGTTTCATTTGCTCTCATCAGCTGCATCTAAAGTCAACCAATCTTTAAATGCAGGATCTTGCATCAACTATATGGATTGCTTATAAATTTTTGGCATTATTAACTTGTCGCTCGCGCTTTAAAACTTGTAAAATACCGTCATAGCGATGGCATAAAACACGATTCGGTAGACTTCACAGCATCGATAAGATTGAATGCTCGTTTAGCTTATCGATGTTTTTTGCCATTCAAATGGAAAAATACTATTCGTATGAAAATATGGCATCATAGAGCATAAAAATGCATTAGTTACCAGATGTTTCAAAATACCTATAATTCCTGCTAGCCGCTATTTCACAATTTATCCCGCATTTCCTTGTTGCAACCCACTAGATCTAGTGGAAAAATAGCTAAATTGGCAGCACTGACCGGGACTCCCAGACAACTTCGTATTAGCTCGGCTCGGTTACTGAGACTACCAAACAAAAATAATAGCGCGCAGCAGAATCATTCTGCTTTAAAACATCGGCCGAACAACAGCGGACAAAAATTGAAATTTGCTGTCATGCGATTCCATTTCTTTGCTGCTGAGTGAAGAGTATGCCGAATTCTTGAAAGCGTTTGCCATACTCATGCAAAATGTTGCCTTTTTCATGCTTTTTTGTTACGCGTTGGTGCGCTTAACAATATGATTTCACGATAAGCATGCACACATTCTTACAATCCCTGACTACATATGTGTGTATTCATGTCTCTATATGTGAAACATGCTGCCTGTAGAATTTACTGTTGCTAGATCTTGTGCCCTGGGTATGGGATGGCTGAGAAAGTTTTGTATGGGTGCATGTGTGTGTGCACAAGCAGCAGCTCCCGAAATTGTAAAATTTGTTCTTTAAGAGCAGGTATACCACATTGATGAATGGGTTTACCATGGCTCATGCAAAATGTTGAGACTTTTACTATTATTTGTATGAAGGGTATGAAAGCGTTGGTGCGCTTAACGAATATGTTTTTGTAGTCGCTCTAGCTGCCTGTGGAACATTTGTATGCGAATATGTGTGTTCATATTAAATGAGCATTGACGTGCGCCTACCACGGGCTTTTAATTGCGTGAATGATTTTGCATTAGAATTGCAGAGGGAAAATGGGAAATCAGGGTATAATGGTTTTGTTAAATGTATGTAACAGGGAGAAGGAGGCTTGCCACACCCTATAAGGTATATATATTCTTGTTCAGCGCGACAAGACAAGTAGAGACTTGAAATTTTACATGAATACTCGTTAATTCCATACGTTGCACAAGTTTATCATTCCGTTTCGATAACTCATTTCATTTCGATTTTATGAGCATTTATCGATCATTTTAATGCGTTTTTAAGGCGTGTTTGTGCATCGTTTGAGCTAGAGAGACCCATTCGCCTCCAATCGCCCCCTATTCGTAAAAAGCGCAAATCAAATACTAGAGACTTGTGCTTTGGCAAATGCACATATATGAATGCCATTAATAAGTTGTGAAAGTTTGATGAAGTTAGTCCATCGCTAAGAAAATTATTCAATAATTAAGTTCCCATAGTACTGCCCAGTTGGCAGAGCGCGCGCCTATGCGTGCATGCATATGTGTGTTATTGTTGTTTGGATGTATACATAAAAGAAGTGTAGAATGTTTTTTAATTTGGCTCTTCACAGGGCTCAGGGTATCTCCTAGTCGAGCATTCTCGACTAGAGGACTTTTACTTCTAATACCCTGAACCCATTGAAAATGGAAAATCAGGGTATAATGTTAATGTTTTGTTAAATGTATGTAACAAGAAGAAAGAGACATGGACCCAACAAAGTATATATATGCTTGATCAGGGCGACGAGCTGAGTCGTTTAACCCAATCCGTATGCTTGAACGCGTCGATTTCAGTAACTAGACTACCTAATGACTTAATTTTTTTTGTAGTTGTATAGTATGTATAGCACGCAGGTCAAGTTTGCTTCGTTCGATAACTATTTTTGTTGTAATGTTAACCATTTTTAACCTTATCGGTAATAAGTTTTAAAATGAGATATCCTACATCTTTAAAGCTGGAGCCTCCAAATTTTGCACATAGATTCATGTGCACTTTACGCAATTTTGATACCGGTTCCAAATATCACAAAACCTACCATTGATGGTCACCTGCAAATTAAACCAACCGTTATGGCTAAGAATTCTAAAAAATATAATTTCATTTTGTAAAATTTTATGTTATATGTACGCTTTGGAGTGTATTCAAAAAAGCAGATCGGGAGGGATGCAGGGCATTTTTTATTTCTTACCTGTTTATTTTAGATTTTATTACGTCGATTATGGCTTTCAACTTCGGCATTTGACCAAAGCAGTTAAACAATCACTGCAATCATTGCCAATCTTGGAATCGCACAATCACGATGGTTGGTTACCTCTACCCCACAGTTTGTTGGGGTTTTCAATATTGTCCCATGTTATGAGCGAAACTTCATTGTACATTGAGCCCTTCTATCGAAGCAGTATTTTCAAACCAAAAATATTCATGATTAAGAGTTTCTGTTTATATATTTTCTTTGGTATTTCTTATTTTCTACTCAGAAATGAACAATGACAGTTTTGGCAAAAATTTGCATAAGCTAGCGGTGATAGACTGTGCGATAATAGTGGTTGTAGCAAAAAGTACATGCAAAATGCTTATAAAATTGGAGAAATAGTCGAGACTGCTCCACTAGGGGATACCCTGAGCCCTGTAAAGAGATAAATTCATTTGCACATTTTACACATAGGGGGCTACTGGGGACGAATGGGGCGTGGCATCAATAATCTAAAGATTACGTTATCTCCGTATTCATTAGACGCAAAAGCACAGCAAATTTGAAGACTCTAGCTAAAACGATGTACAAACCACGCCTTAAAAACACATTAAAATTATCGATAAATGCTCATAAAATCGAAATGGAATGAGTTATCGGAAAAATTTTATAAACTTGTGCAGCGTATGGTATTATCGAGTATTCATGTAAAATTTCAAGTCTCTACGTTGCGTACTTAAAAATATCTCAGCGTTCATACGGACGGACGGACGGACGGACGGACGGACACACGGACAGACGGACGGCCGGACAGACGGACAGGGCGATATCGACTCCTCTTGTCGCGCTGATCAAGAATATATATACTTTATGGGGTGTGGCACGCCTCCTTCTGCCTGTTACATACATACAACATACAACGGCAACAGTGGTGGTATGTGCAGATGTTGCAAATTGAGTAAAGAACAAGTAAGAGTGCTCTAGTCGAGACTGCTCGACTAGGGGATACCCTGAGCCCTGTGAAGAGCCAAATATTAAATCATCCTACGATTTTGCATGCAAACAAACATACCTATGCATACATACATAAGCGCGCGCTCTGCCAACTGCGCAGTTGACGCAGCGACTGCGCTTGGGCTGCAATGTGGGCATTACTATGGAAACTTAATTGTTTAATAACTTTTCTTAGCGATGGACTAAGTGCATCAAACTCTTACAACTTATTTATGGCATTCATATGTGTGCATGTGCCAAAGCACAAGTCTCTAGTATTTGATTTGCGCTTTTTACAAATAGGGGACTATTGAGGGCGAATGGGGCGTGGCATCTAAAATCTAAAGATAACGTTATCTCCGTATTCATTACACGCAACTACACAGCAAATTTGAAGTCTTTAGCTCAAAAGATGTACAAACCAAGCCCTAAAAACACATTAAAATTATCGATAAATGCTCATAAAATCGAAATGGAATGAGTTATCGGAAAAATTTTATAAACTTGTGCAGCGTATGGTATTATCGAGTATTCATGTAAAATTTCAAGTCTCTACGTTGCGTACTTAAAAATATGTCAGCGTTCACACGGACGGACGGACGGACGGACAGACGGACAGGGCTATATCGACTCGTCTTGTCGCGCTGATCAAGAATATATATACTTTATGGGGTGTGGCACGTCTCCTTCTGCCTATTACATACATTTCACAAAACCATTATACCCTGATTTCCCATTTTCAATGGGCTCAGGGTATAAAAACTATGGGGCGCATTTCCCTGCGGTTTGAATCATCGATGGATATGTGCCAAAGATATTCAAATATTCAAATACATATTTTTCTTTTAGGTAAAATGTAAATCCACTATATTTAATTCGAAATAGATAAATTTCTTAAATTTGAAAGTTAAAACTGTGTTATGGAAATAAACTATATTTGATTAGAAATATAAATTTCTTCAATTTGAAAGATAAAACTGTATTATTTGTGTTTTGCAATTTATTTACTTGCAGGCCGGAAAATAGTGATCTACGCGATGTCATTACAAAGTCAAACACATCGGGCATTGCATTGGATCAGCAAAAGGTGCATCAATACATGAAAGCAATGTCGTTAAATAACTGCGAAAAGGTTAGTCAACAGTTAGTAGAAAAATCTTCAACTGTCAAATGTTCTCTCATCGTCCCGTTTAGGTAAAAACCGAGAAAATGACTGCCATGTGGATGTATGCCTCACACATAGGCACATTTCCATTACCGGAGCAATCAGCACGTAAGCTGAGGCCCCCAATACGTTCCATCATGCTCATACCAGCCACAGCTGCCGGCAATGGGGTAAATGCTGTAAAGAAATAAGTATAAATATTTATTAATAATCCAATCTTAAACTGATTATAGATGTTGCCACCACCTCCCACCCGCATGCCTCCCGCACCATCCGGCCTTGTAGGTAGCATGCCGCAGCCGGTGCTGCCGCCACAATTTCGAGGCTTGACGCTGCCCCATATGAGACCGGGCTCTGTACTTTATGCCCATCCGGTCAGTTTAACAGACAGCTATCGCACCAATAAGAGTACCAAGTCCGCGGAGTTGAATGGGAAGCGACGAAGTCGACGTTCCGCTGACAATTCAGATAAGGTTCGCCGCCAACGCCGTAAGTCCGAGGCAGATATGTTGGATGGTTCTCCAAATTTTCAATATACTGGCCTGGATCGCGCCATAGCCGACAGTTTTCTAGCACGCCAGGAGCAATCGCAAGCGGGCAGTCACATTTACTTCTCGTCATCTACGTCCTCGTTGCACAGCGATGTCTACAGACAGCAGGCAGCTGCCAACTCCCGTACCACAAGCACAGCAAAAATTGTGGGCCGTGATGTGGTGATGTAGATCCGCAAATAACTCGAGGGGCCCCAAATTGTGTTCATCAACTTTTGTAAATAGCTTCTCCAAGGAAATGACAAGGACCGCTTTCTTTTAACTTATATATACAAGTCTATACATGTATGATTTTTTATACGCTGTACCGATTTGTTTTACATGTATGCATATGCAACTATATACATAAATATGTATGCATATCGGTGTATATGCAGTTGCATGCGTCTCTGCTGAATATTCGAAATATAAACATTACTCATATTAATAGTACTGTTGGAAGCTGCCGAGCTTTTTCGGCAACTCTGGCTCCAATCATTTACGAAGGCAAAATAATAAAACCACGATTTAATTTAGCTTATTATTTATTAGTTTAATGCCTAGTCCGCGATGATCGTGTAGGCAAAGTTAATACAGTTTACAATAGAGAGATGTAGGTGTTGCTCGCTTGAAGGTGAATTTCGAACTCAAAGAATAGAATACAAAGTGATAAGCAAGTGACCGAGCAGCATAAATTTACATATGTATGTGTGTTACAGTTTCTTTTTGTGCCAAACTGCACTATGAGCGAATGAGAATGTGATAAAGAGCAGATGGCTTAAGAGAAGCTTATTTAAGAGCAATTATTAGCTGCTGCGCCGAACATCCTCCCCCTCGTTGAAAGACCAAGTCTTTTAACAGGATCATCAACCGGAAGGACGCACAGCTTATTGACAGCTCGACGTGTAGTTCCAGTGGGTGTGCGCAGAACAGCGACTCTCACAGCACCATCAGCTCCAGCGGTGGTCTCAACGACTCGAGCTAATGGCCATTTCAACGGCGGCAAGTTTTCATCCTTCACACATACGACATCATTGATCTTGATCGGAGGCTGCGAGGTGACACATTTTCCACGCTCTTGAAGAATAGTAAGGTACTCCTCACTCCAGCGCTTCCAGAACAATTGCTGTATGTAAGCAATGCGTTGCCATTGACCGAGGCGATTGTGGTCGAGCCCAGTTACGTCTGGCTCGGGAAAATCGATGAGTGGTCGACCAATCAAAAAATGTCCTGGAGTGAGAACTCCAAGATCATCGGGATTTTCTGAAAGTGGAACAAGAGGACGAGAATTGATTATAGCCTGAATTTGGCATACCAAGGTGCGAAGTTCATCGAAGCCGAGAAGTGATGATCCCATAGCGCGGTATAGATGACTCTTTGCGGTCTTCACTGCTGCTTCCCATAGGCCACCGAAATGTGGCGAGCGAGGAGGTATGAACTTCCAATCAAAACTGTTGTTGATGCTGTAGTTCTGAACTTCAGTGCGATGTTCCTGGCTCAACAATAAACGTTTCAGATCCGCTAGCTCGTTCCGTGCACCCACAAAGTTAGTAGCGTTGTCAGACCAAATGCATCTTGGAATGCCGCGCGTACTGATGAAACGCTTGAGGGCGCCCAAGAAAGCTGCGGTCGACAGATCCTTTGCGAGCTCCAACCATACAGCCTTAGTTGCGAAGCAAACGAATACGCAGATGTAGCATTTTATTGAAGTTCGGTTTCGTCCATCGGGTTTGTAGTAAAATGGTCCACAGTAGTCGATTCCAGTGACAGTAAATGCCGGTGAAGACTGTATACGATCCTTAGGCAAGTCCGCCATTATATGCTCCACTAGACGAGGCCGGGATCTACAGCATATGACACATTTTCGCAATGCTCGGGAGACAGTTTTCATACCGCCTATGGGCCAAAACTGGAGTCGAATTACTCCAAGCAAGGCCTGCGGTCCTGCATGATGATGCGCCAGATGAAGATGAGATACAATAGAGAAGGTCAAGGGATGTTCTTTGGGCAAGATAATTGGGTGGCGCGCATCGAAGCCGAGAGTAGAGTGCCGCAAACGGCCACCAACTCGAAGTAGACCAAAGTCATCCATAAACGGAGAGAGCGAAAGAATGGCGCTTGACGAATGAACATTCTTTCCATTTCGTAGTGCAGAGAATTCTCGGTGCAGCTGAGTTCTTTGAACAAGACGACACAATATGTGTGATCCTTGACGAAGATCGTCCGCTGACAATCCAGGTGCCTTTGTTACGTCGCTGCCGTCATCGAGTTTGAGAAAACTTTCCTGTTCAGTTTCTGGAACTCCGCGAAGTGCGTCTCTTGTATTGGAACACCATTTTCTCAACTTAAAGTTTCCTCGAGCAAGAAGACCTGTGGTTTGTTGCATTATGTCGCGAACTTCTTCAACTGAATTGCCTCCTGAGATCAGGTCATCAACGTAGAAATCTCACAAAACCGTTTTGGATCCTAATGGGTATGCCGAAGACTCATCCATTGCTAGTTGATGCATTGCACGAATGGCCAAAAATGAAGCGGGTTTGGTCCCATAAGTGACAGTATTCAATTTGAAGACTTCGCTAGCATCGTCTGATGAGTTTCGCCATAAAATGCACTGGAGCATAGAATCAGGCTCCACGACCTTCACACACCTATACATTGTACCAATATCACCAGTAAGTGCAATCGAAAATGTACGAAAACGAACGAGTGTGTGAAACAAGGTAGCTTGAATAGTCGGTCCTGACATAAGCAAATCGTTTAATGAGAAACCCGATGTGGTAGCGGCCGAGCCATCAAAGACAACTCTTAGCTTTGTTGTCGAACTCTCTTCTTTGTATACGCAATGATGAGGTAAGAAATATTTGCATTCATTGATCTCTTCGCTGTGCACCAAAGACATATGGTTGAGATCAATATACTGCTTTATAAATGCTGAGTATTTCTCCTTTAAAGTTTGATTTCGAGCGAAGTTACGCTCTAAATTCAACAATCGACGCTTGGCCTGCAAATAGGAATTGCCCAAAGATTCAACGCCTTGCTTTTTTGGCAAACAGACTGAATATTCCCCAGAAGGTAGTCGACGATAGTTTGTAATGAAATGCTGCTCACAATTAAGTTCTTCTGTGGTTACCTTGGCAATAGGCTCGAAAACGTGTTCCACTTCCCAAAACTGACGCACCAACTCATCAAGCCGAGTGCTGTGATTGGCGTGATCCGAATTTCTTTGGGTTGCGATAAACGAACAGAGTTTGGGGGCATGTTGCCCGCCACCTGAAATGATCCAGCCGAGCTGCTTTTTCTGCACAACTGGTAATCCAGGTGCCAACTTAATTTGCCCAACACACATCAGCTCGAAGAAGAGACCAGCTCCGATGAGAAGATCAATCCGTTGTGACTTATGGAACAAAGGATCAGCTAGCTGTAAGTTTGAGGGTATATTCCAAGTGTTAGTAGAAATTGAGATGCCAGGCTGGTTGTCAGTAATAGTCTGGGCGACGATGGCAGTGATGGAGGCAGAATAATCAGAAATCCGCGATTTCAGAACGAGATTGACTGAATATCCTTCAGTTGAGAAGCTGGCATCTCCAATACCAGACACTGCAGTCAGTGATTTACATTTTCGAAGCTGAAGCTGATTTGCAAACCGACTGGTGACGAAGTGAAGTTGAGATCCTGAGTCCAAGAGCGCACGACACGGAACGAATGTGCCAGCTCGGTTCTTGACAAGGATTATAGCAGTGGCTAGAAGCACCACATCAGACGAGTTAGGAGATATGTGGACTTGAGGCAGAGAAGGTGACATTGCAACCATGGCAGTGGGATGTATTGCATTTGCTTGTTGTTTAAGTTGAGGGACTACGTTCGATGTAACTGTTGAAGACTGATTGTAATGCAATAAAGTATGGTGTTTCAATTGACAGGTACGGCAGGAACCAGATTTGCAATCCTTCAGCTGATGTCCTTTTCTTAGGCAATTGAGGCAAAGGGCGAGCCTCTTGGCCTCCTTATGCCTTGCCATTGGGGACAATTGCTCAAAACGCTTACATTGGAATAGCGCGTGACTTGGATCGTCACAAAAGACACAACGAATTGGAGTCTTCGAAGCAACAAATGCCTTTCTTAAAGGAGTACTCACGATCTTTCCTGACTTGCCAACCTGACCATCCTGCAAGACTTGATCCACATTTTCAAGGACTCGACACCGTCCTTGCAAGAATTCTGACAATCTCGAACAAGATGGCAACTCATTAGTAGATGAGCCTTCCTCCCATTTAGCCTGAGTAACCTTGTCCAGCTTTTGCAACACTGTTTGCACGATGACACAGTCAGCAACTTCTTCCCTCGATGCTAAAGAATCCATAGCACGAATGTGAGACGTAACTTTATCCACCAACTGCCTCAGCCTGCCCACAGATGCATCAACTTTCTCAAGCCGGAAGATTGCTCTGATGTGTGCCTGTACAATAAAACGCTTATTATCAAATCGACGTTGAAGAATATCCAGAGCGACGAGATAGTTGGCTTTGTTGATTTCCAATGAGCTGATGGTATCCAACGCAGAACCACTTAAGCAGGAGCGAAGATGCTGGAACTTCTCAATAGGACTGAGATTCGGATCGGCATCTATTATCGTCTTGAACACAGAGTAGAAGTTTTCCCACTCAGTGTAGACTCCACTAAATTTTGGCAGCTCCAGCTGCGGCAAACGCGATCGATTAGCCATGACGAGTGTTGGATGAGCATTTGAACCACTTGTATTAAGCGTCGACGAAAAATGTTGATCCGACCGATTTCCTAGTTCACGTTGAAGCAAGGCTTTAAACTTTAACAAGGTTGATTCAAACCGCGCAGGCAAATCACTAGATATGGACTCAAAGTTAGATTCTTCTAGGCTAGTATGGACTGAATCAAAGTTTGACTCTAACTTGGTTAGCGAATCCAAAAGCACACGTAAATCACACGAGTCCATGTGACTTAATTTGTCAATGTCCATATCGGCATATAACCTTTCAAGTCTATCGAAAAGCGCGTTTGTTTTAAGTTTTAAGAAAGTAACCTGAGATTCAGGCACTTGATCAACATTCGACTCTGAGTTATTCATTTAAGTTTGTTTACTCGCGAAAAAACACGTTTTGTTACAAAATTAATGCACAAGCTAATATACTCTCTAATGCACTTCGAGTTTAGCTGATCTAATATGCAGGTTCACTCTTTCACTGTAAATTCGTGTGTTTGTATGTGTGTGATCGACACAGCTATTTTCGGATTAGCGGGCCTTCTATGCAAACGCTGCACAAAGAAGCGCCAAAAACCGCGACGAACAACCGACGAACAAGAAGATGATAAAGATAAGCACAACGCAAGCGCGACCGCAGGCTTATCTGAGCTATTATATATGTCTGTATGTGTGTCTTCTATGATTGACACAGCTTTTTCGGCTTAGCGGGCCCTATATGCAGACGATGCACAGCAGGCGCCAAACGCGATGAACGAAACAGACGATTAAAGAGGAATAAGAAAAACTCGAGATAATGTACGCACAATGCCATGCACTATTATATACACAAATTAATATATAACTTGAGCATAAATGTTAATGTTTTACACGACGAGATTTGTTATTAATTTGAATGCACTATTTTGCACAAATTTTAACGCCTTGCACTGTCGTGTACGACGAAGTTTATTGCTAATTTGAATGCACTATTTTGCACAAATGTTAATGTTTTACACTGTTTCGTCGTACAACGCGATGTGTTATTAATTTGAATGCTCTATTTTGCACAAATGTTAATGATTCACACCGTTGTACTAACTTGATACACTAAACGAAACACCACGGAGTGTATAAATCACGTCGGGGTCACCAAAATTTTGGAAGCTGCCGAGCTTTTTCGGCAACTCTGGCTCCAATCATTTACGAAGGCAAAATAATAAAACCACGATTTAATTTAGCTTATTATTTATTAGTTTAATGCCTAGTCCGCGATGATCGTGTAGGCAAAGTTAATACAGTTTACAATAGAGAGATGTAGGTGTTGCTCGCTTGAAGGTGAATTTCGAACTCAAAGAATAGAATACAAAGTGATAAGCAAGTGACCGAGCAGCATAAATTTACATATGTATGTGTGTTACAGTTTCTTTTTGTGCCTAACTGCACTATGAGCGAATGAGAATGTGATAAAGAGCAGATGGCTTAAGAGAAGCTTATTTAAGAGCAATTATTAGCTGCTGCGCCGAACAAGTACATTAACAATAAAACGCTACATTAATTGTGCATAAATAATATGTTGATGATAGCTTAATAACACATTAATGGTAGATAAATATTATATCAATGGGATATCGATGCTTAACTTAATTTCGAAAACTTCATTTCGGGTAGAACCGTTCTTAAAGCCTAAGGCACCCCTGCAAATATACATTTCTAAGACGCATTCCAGACTGCCTGACTAGGATATATACTGAACCCTGAGAAGCGTTTATATGTCCATAATTCTACTCTTTTTATACCTTCATTCAAAATCATTCACGCAATTAAAAGCCGCCCGTGGTAGGCTCACGCCAATGTTGTTAAATGATCGTTATTCTAGCGATGGACTATTTTCATCAAACTTTCACTACTTATTAATAGAAATCATATGTGTGTTTTGCCAAAGCACAAGTCTCTAGAAATTGATTTGCGCTTTTTACAATTAGGGGGCTATTGGGTGCGAATGGGGCGTGGCATCCAAAATCTAAAGATATCGAAATCTTCGTGTTCATTACACGCAATTGCACTGCAAATTTGAAGTCTCTAGTTCAAACAATGTACTAACTACGTCTTAAAAACGCATTAAAATGATCGATATATGCTCATAAAATTTAAATTGAATGAGTTATCAAGAACAATGTATAAACTTGTGCAGCGTATGGTATTAACGAGCATTCATGTAAAATTTCAAGTCTACGTTGCATAGTTTAAAATATCTCAGCGTTCACACGGACGGACGGACGGACAGACGGACTCCATAAAGTATATGTATATATTCTTGATCAGCGCGACAGGACGAGTTGAAATACAGTGGTTCACAGCTTATTTCAACCAGCACTTTAAAAAAAGTTTGTTGGGCTATAAAATCTAAACTATTGGCAATATCCAAAAAATTTAAACGCAGGTTGTTAGTGTGATGTTTTAAATATTACAAAATCAATTCATTTATTTTTTAAATATTTTTTCATTATTTAATGTTTAAAAACTAAAAAATGAGACCAAGACAGTTCCACAGCTTATTTCAACCACTTATGAAATAACATTATTAAACATTATAAAAACTTAAAATAACAACAAATTAATACTTGGTGTGACCACCCTTTTGGCTAACTACCATTTTAAGCCTTTTTGGGATAGATTCCACCAACTTTTTAGTGACTTCTGGAGCAATTTTTTCCCATTCCTCAACCAATGCAGTTTTTAGGTCCGATTTGTTTGAAATTTTGTGTTTGCGAATGTTTGTTTCCAAAATCGACCACAAATTTTCGATTAAATTTAAATCTGGTGATTGGGCTGGTGATTTCATAACGTACGGACATTTGCAGATCAGCCAAGTCTGGACAATTCCCGCAGTGTGTTGCGGGTCATTATCTTGGTAAAACCTGAAGTCCTCCTTTATGCCCAGTTTCTGAGCACTTTGAATTATATTTGACTTCAAAACATCTAGATATTTAAGTATATCTATCGTAGTCTCGATGAACTCCAAGTTCCCAACCCTGGCTGCTGACATACAGGCCCAAACCATAACGCTGCCTCCGCCGTACTTTACAGTAGCCCTCAAATTTTTTGCGTCAAGCTCTGTGTTAGGCCTACGCCACACATATGAGGGCCCATCCGACCCAAACAAATTAAATTTGGACTCATCACAAAATAAAACTGTGTTCCAGAATCCAATGTCCTTGTGCAAGTGCTCCTGTGCAAATTTTAAGCGACACTTTTTGTTTTTGTCGCTTATAAAAGGCTTCTTGCGTGGTACTCTACCATTAAAGTCAGGTTCCCGAAGCACACGGCGAATAGTTTCTGGGTGGCATGACTTGCCCAACTCCTCCTTAACTTCATTGGCTACTTGTCTAGCAGATAGCCTTGGGTTATACCGGATTTTTCTTACAATATAGCGCTCGTCCGTGGGATTAAAAATTTAGTTTGGAGCATTTCTACCTTTATCGTGGGTTCTATTTTCACGAACAAAACGGTATATGATGCTTTGAACTGTAGAATCACTCAGTCCAACCATATCAGTAATTTTTCTACGGGAATGGCCATTTTTATAGTGTTTCAGAACAAGTTCCAGCTGTTCAATAGGTGTACGTGGTCCCATTTTGCTAAATTAAATTTTCTGCAAGTTCTGCTTTCAAAATTCAGCACAAACTTCTTTCATCACATCGCGAAATCAGTGTATAAAGCATAGATCAAGAATCTACCGTTGCATTGCAAAATAACGGGTCTTTCATAAGCTGCAAAGTTAGTGGTTGAAATAAGCTATGGAACTGTCTTGGTCTCATTTTTTAGTTTTTAAACATTATTAAATAATGAAAAAATATTTAAAAAATAAATGAATTGATTTTGTAATATTTAAAACATCACACTAACAACCTGCGTTTAAATTTTTTGGATTTTGCCAATAGTTTAGATTTTATAGCCCAACAAACTTTTTTTAAAGTGCTGGTTGAAATAAGCTGTGAACCACTGTACATAGTCCTGTCCTTCTGTCCGTCCGTCCGTCCGTCCGTGTGGATGCTGAGATATTTCAAAATACGCAACGTAGAGACTTCAAATTTTACGTGAATACTCGTTAATACCATACGCTGCACAAGTTTATAAATTTTTTCCGATAACTTATGTGAAAGTTTCATGAAGTTAGTCTATCGCTAAAAAAAATTAATAAGCAATTAATTTCCCATAGTAATGCCCACATTGCAGCCCAAGCGCAGTCGCTGCGTCAACTGCGCAGTTGGCAGAGCGCCCGCCTATGTGTATATGTTGTTCATATGTATGTGTCGTAGCGTTACTGTCAGTGCTGCCAGAATCCCCTAAGCAAAAATTGCTAGATTTGGGGAAAAAGATGGCTAAAGATTTTGTGAAAATTGCTAAAAAAAATTGCTAAGCCATTAAAATTTTGATTTTCAACAAATATACATATGTGTTTTAAAAAACATAAAAACAAAAATTAGAAACACTTAAATTAACAAGTAAGAGTACTCTAGTCGAGACTGCTCGACTAGGAGATACCCTGTGAGCCCTGTGAAGAGCCAAATTTGAAATCATCATATACAAACAACACATACACACACACATATGCACGCACGCATAAGCCTGCGCTCTGCCAACTGCGCAGTTGACGCAGCGACTGCGCTTGGGCTGTAATGTGGGCATTACTATGGAAACTTAATTGTTTAATAACTTTTCTTAGCGATGGACTAACTGCATCAAACTTTCACAACTTATTAATGTCATTTTTTCTTCGTTCTTCTTATTAAATAGAGGACGGCATCTGCGTTTGCAGAAAAAAAAAACATTTTTTGGTATTAAAAATCAGCGAAAATGAGCTTAGGCACCGCTAGACCATTGGTCTCCGTGTACACTGAAAAGAATGAGGCAGCCAAGGATAGGAACATCTGCCTGCTCGCCGTTTGCAAGGCACCCTTTCGTCCGGATGTGATCAACGATGTGCACCAGCTGATGCGCCGCAACAACCGTCAGGCCTATGCCGTCAGCGTATTCCCCGTGACCGTGGTGGCGGTACTCACCGCTCCGGCCAGGGTGCTTTCGGCAACATGTACCGTGGTGGTCGCATGTTCGCACCAACCAAGACCTTCCGTCGCTGGCACCGCAAGGTGAATGTGAACCAGCGCCGTTATGCTCTGGTGTCGGCTATCGCCTCCGGTGTGCCAGCATTGGTGCAGTCCAAGGGACACGTTATCGATGGCGTCTCTGAGTTCCCATTGGTTGTATCCGATGAGGTCCAGAAGCTGCAGAAGACCAATCAGGCTGTCGTCTTCTTTCGTCGATTGAAGGTCTGGGCAGATATCCAGAAGGTGTACAAGTCGCAGCGCTTCCGTGCTGGCCGTGGTACCATGCGCGACCGTCGCCGCATTGCCCGTCGTGGTCCTTTGGTTGTCTACCTCAAGGATGAGGGTCTGCACAAGCCCTTCCGCAACATCCCCGGCATTGAGACGATCAGTGTGCATAAGCTGAACTTGATGAAACTGGCTCCAAGCGGTCTTGTTGGCCGTTTTGTATTCTGGACCGAGTCGGCATTCGCGCGCCTGAACAATCTGTTCGGCACCTGGAAGAAGCCATCCACTCTGAAGAAGGGCTACAATCTGCGCCAACCCAAGATGGCCAACACAGATCTGACGCACCTCTCGAAATCCGAGGAGATCCGCAAGGTGCTGCGTGACCCACGCAAGCAGGTGTTCCGTCGTGTGCGCCGCTTCGATCCTCTGTCCAATGTGCGTCAACTGATCAAGTTGAGTCCCTAAGCTGAGGTCCTCAAGCATCGTGCCGCCCTGGCTGCTGAGAAGCGTACCGTGGCCAAGGTTCTGGCCAAGGCCAAGAAACAGAACGTTGAGCTGGCTAAGTCGCATTTCGCCAGTGTCGCCACAAAGGCTGCTGCCAACCGCGCCAAGCTGTTGGCCGCCCGTAAGAAGAAGGTTGCCGCTAAGAAGTCCGCGGCTAAGAAGTAAACTTACTTTCCACATAATATTCCACATAATAACAAAAGTTGTATGAATTTTATTCATAATACAGTGCGAAAGTAATATGTGTGTATTTGTCAAAGCACAAGTCTCTAGTATTTGATATGCGCTTTTTACAAATAGGGGCTACTGGGGGCGAATGGGGCGTGGCATCCAAAATCTAAAGATTAAGTTATCTCCGTATTCATTACACGCAACTACATAAATTTGAAGTCTCTAGCTCAAACTATGTACAACCAGGCCTTAAAAACGTATTTTCGATCAGCATTAAAATCGATAACATTACAACAAAAATAGTTATCGAACATATGAAGTAAACTTGACCTGCGCGTGCTATACACGGACGGACGGACAGGGCTAAATTGACTCAGCTCGTCATCCTGATCAAGAATATATATACTTTGTGGGGTCTGACACGCCTCCTGTTCCCTGTTACATACATTTAACAAAACCATTATACCCTGATTTCCCATTTTCAATGGGTTCAGGGTATAAAAAGGAACATGACCTTAATCAATTACATTTACATTTAACTACATAATACTTAAAATATTATTTAGCTCGTCAGCTTCACATTCAGTGGCGTACTTCATTCTCACTTCCAGTAATTTAAGTCAAGTACTTATATAGCAGATCATAGTTTTGGTAATATTTCTGATATTTTTCAATTTCAATTTCAATTTATTTCACTCTTTGTTATAATTACAGTTTTTTGTGAATGGTATCTTACAATAATTAAAGAGTTTAGACTAGGAACTAGGCCTTTTCTTCTTAGATAACATTTCTGATATCATTGTAGTCCATTCATGTTAAAATAAATTTTGAGGCAAAAAGCTTAATCAATGATTTGCAATACGCACAATAAGCACGTGTTGGATCAGTGCAATACTTACGAATCCATTGTTTGAGCTCGTCATCTTGCAGCCAGTAAACTTTGATTATATGCTTTCGGCAATTAACTCCTGTTACAATCACCAAACACATTTGAAGAGTTATCAAACACTATAAAGTAGTTCATATAATCGAACCACTGAGTTAAATCACTAACCATACAACACATAGACTGGACATCGGTACAAAATTGCGCAGAGCTCGGAATTTGTGTCGTGGGTCCCAGATAACTTCGCGACATCTCAACTAGCACGACCACCTCATGCTTATAGATTTAAAAAAAAATTAAAAAAGTTACACGCTGTCGTCACCGAGTTTCGAACTCGCGACCTTTCGTTCACGCGCTTTGCGTCTACCCACTACGCCACACCAGTATTGCGTTGCTTGTTGGCAAAACGCAAAGTAGTACTACAAGGCGATATGTGACAAACACAAAACTAAAGAAGCAGATCAATCGCAATTGTGATTCATAGAATATGCTGAAATGCGCACATATGAACGTATGAGTATGTGTACATACAAAAACGGTGGTCTGTTTGAATGTATGCGTGTAAAGGGCGATATATGACAAATACAAAACTACAGAAGCGGCTGAAAATGCTCATAAGCGGCTGTGCACATGCATAAGCAGACGCGCTTGCACACTTCAATGTATGTGTATGTGTAAATGATTTTTGCTGCGCGTCGCTGCTTGCCACGTGCGTGTGATAATTGGCTAAACGTTTTGTTTAATATATCAGGACTGACTTAACGGAATTTGATGAAACTCTCAGCATATGATTCTATTGAATTTTTTACATTTTATAAAAATGCTAATTTATTCATATGGTTATATTTGCAACACTCTCAATGGGTGGTTCTGGCAGGGGGGGGTGGGGGGTAAATTAGTAAAAAGAGCTGGTATCCAAAAAATAAAAAAACAGAAATTGCATAAAATTCACATGAATCTATATGCAAAATTTGAGGGGTCTAGCTCTAAAGCTGTGGGAGATATAATTTTATAATCTGTTTTCGATAAGGTTTAAAATCGATAACATTACAACAAAAATAGATATCGTTTTTTGGTAACAAACTTGACCTGCGCGTGCTATCCACGGACCCAACAAAAAAAATTCAAGTCTCTAGCTTGTCTAGATGCTTCAATCGACGCGTTCAAACATACGGACGCACGGACGGACGGACGGACGGACAGGGCTAAATCGACTCAGCTCATCGCCCTGATCAAGAATATATATACTTTGTGGGGTCTGACACGCCTCCTGTTCCCTGTTACATACATTTAACAAAACCATTATACCCTGATTTCCCATTTTCAATGGGCTCAGGGTATAACAAGTAAGAAAACTCTAGTCGGAGGTGCCCGACTAGGAGATACCCTGAGCCCCGTCCGACTTGGATTGTTTAATACGTTCCATAGCTTGCATATAACATTAAAAATTATAATTTTGAAATTTTATTCAACTAGAATGTATGTAAATCAAAAATAAATAAACAATTAAATAAATAATCAAATCAACAAAAAAAGAAGAAGAAACACAAGCATCACCGCACCTGGACTCGAACCTGCATCTATTTACTACATATGTAACGTAAAAGTGCATCATCTTAACTATCACAACCACCTCATGTTTATAAATTTAAAAAAAAAATTAAAAAAGTTACGCTGTTGTCAACTGGGATTCGAACTCGAAACCTTTCGTTTACGCGCTTTGCGTCTACCCACTACGCCACACCACTATTGCATAGCTTGTTGGCAAAATGTAAAGTAGTACTACAAGGCCGATATGTGACAAATACGAAACTAAAGAAGCAGATCAATCGCAATTGTGATTCTTAGAATATGCTGAAATGCGCGCATATGAATGTATGAGTATGTGTACATACAAAAACGGTGGTTAGTAAAAAAAACCGGTATCCAAAAAATAAAAAAATAGAAATTGCATAAAATTCACATGAATCTATATGCGAAATTTGAGGCGTCTAGCTCTAAAGGTGTGGGAGATAGAATTTTATAACCTGTTTTCGATAAGGTTTAAAATCGATAACAAAACAACAAAAATAGATATCGTACAGACGGACAGACGGACGGACGGACAGACAGACGGACGGACAGACACACGGACAGGGCTAAATCGACTCAGCTCGTCGTCCTGATCAAGAATATATATACTTTGTGGGGTCTGAAACGCCTCCTTCTGCCTGTTACATACATTTAACAAAACCATTATACCCTGATTTCCCATTTTCAATGGGCTCAGGGTATAAACAAGTAAGAAAACTCTAGTCGGAGGTGCCCAACTAGGAGATCCCCTGAGCCCCGTCCGATTTGCATTGTTTAATACGCTATATAGCTTGCATATAATATTAAATTTTCCAAAATTAAATTATAATTTTGAAATTTTATTCAACTAGAATGTATGTAAATCAAAAATAAATAAACAATTAAATAAATAATCAAATCAACAAAAAAAGAAGAAGAAACACAAGCATCACCGCACCTGGACTCGAACCTGCATCTATTTACTACATATGTAACGTTAAAGTGCATCATCTTAACTATCATCATCTTAACTACGCGCTTTGCGTCTACCCACTACGCCACACCACTATTGCATAGCTTGTTGGCAAAATGTAAAGTAGTACTACAAGGGCGATATGTGACAAATACGAAACTAAAGAAGCAGATCAATCGCAATTGTGATTCTTAGAATATGCTGAAATGCGCGCATATGAATGTATGAGTATGTGTACATACAAAAACGGTGGTGTGTTTCAATGTATGCGTGTAAAGGGCGATGTATGACAAATACAAATACAATTCATACACAGATTTGGTTGAAGAATATGCTAGAATTGAATTTATTTGTGCACATACATAAGCAGCGCGCTTGCTCGTTTCAATGTGTGTATGTGAGAATATATGTAAATGTTTTTTGCTGCGCGTCGCTGCTTGCCACGTGCAGCTAAACGTTTTGTTTAATAAATCGGGACTGACTTAACGGAATTTGATGAATCTTTCAGCGTATGATTTAATTGAATTTTGTACATTTTATAAAAATGCTAATTTATTCACATGGTTATATTTGCAACCGACTATCCATTGTGGTGAAGAGGGTGGGGAGGGGGGGGGGGGGGGGTAATTAGTAAAAAGAGCCGGTATCCAATAAATAAAAAAATAGAAATTGCATAAAATTCACATGAATCTATATGCAAAATTTGAGGGGTCTAGCTCTAAAGGTGTGGGAGATATAATTTTATAACATGTTTTCGATAAGGTTTAAAATCGATAACAAAACAACAAAAATAGATATCGTTTTTTGGTAACAAACTTGACCTGCGCGTGCTATCCACGGACCCAACAAAAAAAAAATTCAAGTCTCTAGGTCAACTACGTTCTGAGATCGACGCGTTCAAACATACGGACAGACGGACGGACGGACAGACGGACAGACGGACGGACAGACAGACGGACAGGGCTAAATCGACTCAGCTCGTCGCCCTGATCAAGAATATATATACTTTGTGGGGTCTGACACGCCTCCTTCTGCCTGTTACATACATTTAACTCTTGTTAAATTATTATACCCTGATTTCACATTTTCAATGGGCTCAGGGTATAAAAATAGCGCGCAGCAGAATCATTTTATTTCAAGACATCGGCCGAACAACAGCGGACAAAAATTGAAATTTGCTGTCATGCGATTCCATTTCTTTGCTGCTGAGTGAAGAGTATGCCGAATTCTTGAAAGCGTTTGCTATGCCCATGCAATTTGTTCGCTTTTTCATGCTTTTTTGTTACGCAGGGTATGGAAGCGTTGGTGCGCTTAACAATATGATTTCACGACAAGCATGCACACATTCTTACAGTCCCTTACTACATATGTGTGTATTCATTCACAACTTAGTTTTTGCTCGGTTCAGTCTCATAACGTTCGCAAGAAAAATAGCGACACGCAGAGTCGCTCTGCTTCGAGAAGTCGGTCGAGCAGTAGCGCACAGGAATTGAAGTTTGCCGTGACGAGATTCCATTGCTTTGCTGCTGAGTGATGAGTATGCCGAATTTTTGAAAGCGTTTGCCGTGCTCATGCAAGGTGTTCGCTTTTCGATGATTATTTTTACACAGGGTGTGAAAGCGTTGGTGTGCTTAACAATATGATTTCACGACAAGCACACATTCTTACAGACCCTAACTACATGTGTCTGTATTCATGTGCCTATATGTGAAACTTGCGCTTGTAGAATTTACAGTTGCTAGATCTTGTAGCCTGGGTATGGGATGGCTGAGAAAGTTTTGTGTGTGTGCATGTGTGCAAAATATGTTCGCACAAGCAGCAGCTCACAAAAATTGTAAAATTTGTTCTTCAATAATAATAATAATCATCGTATTGAAATGATATTCTGTTTTTTGCAATAAACATTTGAAAAGCAACATTGTTATTGGCTGTGAAATCATTACTGAGGAATTCAATGTTATTATACCCAAAAAATAAGGTTCGAAATTGTGAAAACCAAATCTGTAAATATATTATTCAGTAGATGTGACAAAAACAAATTAATAAAATTACTTGAGAATTATTCCACTGCACTTATTAAGAAAGCACCATCTATACGCGTTACCATAGGTGAAATGAAAATTCGATTGGTTGACCATAGCAAAACTGTGCAACGCTGGGCCTATAGACTTAGCCCTGAAGAAAGAGATATCGTTAGAGAACAGTTGCGTTTACTAAAATGTAATATCATTCGACCCAGTTGTTCTGCCTTTGCAAGCCCTATGCTAATGCAAAGAAAAATGGGACAGATCGACTTTGTGTCGGTTACAGAGAGCTGAATGCTAATACGATAGCAGACAGATATCCTTTGCCGTTAATAAATGACCAGATTGCTAAATTGCTACTTCACCTGTCTTGACATGCCAAGTGGCTTTCACCAGATCCGAACTCACCCCGATTCCATAGAACAAACCGCATTCGTTACTTCGAATGGCCAGTATGAATTTTTGATGCCGTTCGTATAGAAGAATGCGTCATTTGTGTTCTAACGGGCGGTTATGCAAGCTTTGGGTAAGTTGGCCTATTCGTATGAGATTGTTTAGGCTTAGAAAGGCTAAAAATAGTGCTAGACATTCTCACAGGAGCTGGATTTATTTTTTAACATCAACAAATGTAGCTTTTTGAAAACATCTGTTCAGTATCTCGGATACGAGATAAAGGCAGGAGAAATTCGACCAAACATACGAAAATTTGCGGCATTGATTTCTCTGCCACCGCCACAGACAGTTTTTAGTGTGCGACAGTTCATTGGTCTACCATCCTATTTTCGCAAGTTTGTACCTGGCTTCTTTCAAATAATGAAGCCATTATACGCTTTAACGTCAGGGAAAGAAAGTTTTACTTGGAATTCTGAGCTCGAAAGCATTGTAAGCATCCTTACAAATAAGCCGATTAATATTTGACCCACAACACTCTATAGAATTGTACACTGATGCTAGCTCGATCGGGCTTGGTGGCATGCTTTTACAACGTATCAACAACCAACTTCGTGTTGTAGAATTTTTCAGCAAAACAACTTCCGCCGCTGAATCTAAACACCACTCCTATGAGCTCGAAACATTAGAAGTATTTGCGTCCGTAAAACATTTTCGTTACTATTTGTTGAATAATTTGGTTTCAACGAACAGATGCAGTTGTACAAAAGTTATGGAATAGACAGTTCTTGGAAAATTATATGTATACGTTTATTTGCGCGTTTCTTCATTTAGCTCTTTTCTGCGCGACGATATGCAAACGACTTAGTTTCTCTTACAACTAGACATAGATCATCTGGCAACATTACAATATGTGATGAAATACAATACACAGTGTTACCAGATTGTTACTTTGCATTTAACATTATTTCAAACACACCCCCTCAAAGTAACTAACTTTAAACTTAAACATACGTGATACCTAACGATAAGCTACATTCATTATGCTTGTTGGCGCTTAGGCCCTTCGTTAGTACATCAGCCGGCATTTTCTCTGTCGGCATATATTCTACAAAAATATCACCACTCTTATGCTTCTCCTGGATAAAGTGATGACGCACATCTATGTGCTTCGTTCGAGGATGAAATCCAAAACCTTTCACCAAATGTTGTGCGCTTTGGTTGTCGTTGTAGATGCGCACAGACTCACATTTCGTACCAATTCTTTCCAGTAGCGCTTTTAGATACAGAGCTTCCTTAACTGACTCTGACATAGCCAAATACTCTGCCTCGGTACTTGATAACGCCACAGTACGTTGCTTGCGCGCCTCCCAGCTTATTGCGGCGCCTGCCAATATAAATGCCTGTCCTGAGTAGGAGCGACGATCAGTCAAGTTACTACCCCAGTCAGCATCGACCACGCCATATAGTTCTCTTCCGGTATGTTTGAAGAGAAGTCCAATCTCCTTGGAACCGCTTAGGTATCGCAAGATACGTTTCGATGCCTTCCAATGTTCAACTGTGTAGTTTGAGTTGAACTGACTCATGAAGTTTACTGCAAATGCTATATCTGGGCGTGTCGTTACTGAAAGAAACATTAAAGAGTTTTTGGTATGGATACTTCTCCATCTCGTCTTTGCTGGGTTCATCTGGAAGCTTCAAAGTTGATTTGGCTTCCATCGGGGTCATTGCTGGTTTACAACCTATCATGCCAAATCGCTCCAATATGGCATCTATGTATTTCTTTTGCGAAAGAAATAGTTGTTTCTTTGTTCTGTCTTGACGAAACGTAATGCCCAAACATGTCTTCACAGGTCCAAAATCCTTCATTTGGAAATTCTTGCAGAGATGTGCCTTCGTCTGTTGTAGCCAATCTGTACAGTTTGAAGCAAGTAGCAGGTCATCAACATATATTGTGACAATTAAAAGTTTTCCTCTTTTCCGTTTAACGAACAAACATGGGTCCTGTTCGGTTGCTTCAAGTCCAATTTCCTTAAGCTTCGTCCATAGTTTCCAGTACCATCGTATTCCTGACTGCCGTAGCCCGTATAATGCCTTCTTTATCCGGCATACGGGGTCTTGTATCTCCTTTAAGGCTTTTCGCCACTCTTTAGCCGTTTCTATGACCTCTACGTCTGGATGCTGTTGTTTTAATCCGATAGGTTTTCCTGACATCAGTTTCTGCATAAAAACATCTAAGTTTTCTGGGATGTCCATGTAAACCTTCTCCTCTAGCTCTCCATTGAGATATGCTGTGACAACGTCCATTTGATGAATTTCCAAATCATATTCTGCTGACAAGGCTGCTAGTAGCCGAACTGAAGTAAATCGCGCAACAGGGGAATATGTTTCGTGAAAATCCTCTCCAGGCTTCTGCGCATATCCTTTGGCAACTAGTCGAGCCTTCTTTTTGCCTTTAGAACTTCCATCGTCCTTTGTCTGAAATACCATCTTGTTTCCTATCACTTTTCTGTCCTTCGGCCTTTCAACAATTTTCCATGTCTTGTTGAGAATCTGTGCCACGAACTCGTCTTCCATGGCATGTGTCCAGCTTACAGCATCATTACTATCTTGTGCTTCCTTGATAGTCAGGGGATCATTTGTGGATATATTGAATGCCATTTCACATTCCTCAAATGTGTCATCGTCATCTTCGTTGCTCTCAGGATCGTCCTCTATAACTGGTTGATAAACTTTTCGTGGTCTTCCTTTCTGACCAGTCTTCAACTTCTTTGGACGTCCTCTGCCATGTCTAACTGGCTGTGTCTCCTCCTCTGTTATTTCTTCACCGCTTGAGCAAGTATCTTCCGGTTCGCATGTGTCATTTATCTGGATATCAACAACGTTTTCAGGGCTGTCATAGAATTCCTCGAATTCATTTTTGAATCCTGAAACATTTATAAATTTCACATCTTTACTAATAATAACAGTGCGTTTCCTTAAGTGGTAGACTCGATAAGCTTTTGATTCTAGAGCATATCCCACCAATATACACTCTTCCGATCGTGATTCAAACTTGCCCTTCTGTTTGTCTTTTATTAACACGTATGCTCTGGTACCAAACGTGCGCATATACTTGACCGTAGGCACTTTAGATGTCCAGAAAGTATATGGCAGCTCTCCAGACAATGCTTTGGTTGGACATCTGTTTCGGATATAACATGCTGTGTTAATCGCCTCTGCCCAAAATGAGGGTGGTGCTCCAGATTGTTTCATCATGCACCTGGCCATTTCTACAAGTGTACGGTTCTGCCTCTCAGCGATGCCATTTTGCTGAGGTGTGTATGGCGCAGTTAGACGTCGGCCAATACCATGCTTTTGTAGATACTCGTCAAATTCTTTGTTTTTGAATTCTGTTCCATTATCAGTTTGTAACATCTTGACTTTGTTACCTGTAAAAGTCTCAACAGAAGATTTATACCTTTTAAATAGTTCAAGCACTTCTGACTTTTGCTTGATAAAATAGATCGAACAATAACGAGAGTAATCATCTATGAAAGTTACGAAATACTTGCATCCACTCATTGATTGATTCCGCATTGGCCCGCATACGTCGCTATGAACAATTTCCAAAGTCTGCTTCGATCTTTTTTCAGTTGAGCTTTTATAGTTGTTTGCTGTTTGTTTTTCACTTACGCAAATTTCGCACTGTGATAGTTTCGCATTCTCTTTTATGTTCATTCCGTGCGCTCTGCCTGACTTGCACATGGATTTCAAATCATTTTCATTTAAATGGCCCATGCGTCGGTGCCACATATCTATTTCACCATCCTGTGCAATATTTACTTGTTGCTCTTCGGTGTTCAAGTAATATAAATTCCCATATCTTTTCGCACGAAGCCATACCTTATTGTTTTTGACAATTACTGCTTCATTCTTGCGAAAATGCACTTCGTGTCCTCTATCAGTTATTTTTGATACAGAGAGCAGATTTTGACGCAGATCGGATACATACAACACTTCTTTTAATGTGATTTCATTTTTCTGCCTATTTTCCTGTACTTCAATTCGCACTTCACCGACTCCATTTACCTTTGCGGTATTTTGGTTTGCTAAATACAGTGTCTTGCCACTTTGCTCTAATTTTCCAAATTCGTCTTTGTTTGAGCTCATATGTGCAGTACATCCACTGTCTAGACACCACACATTTCCTCTACGCTCTGTTATGTATGCATGTTCGCTTATATTGAGTGATTCGTGTTTTGCTTGTTCTTTATTTGCAATTTTCTCACTCTGTTTATGTTGCTTCTTCTTATTTCGGCAGTCTCGCGCGAGATGACCGATTTTTTCACAAGAATAACATTTTCTTGTTTCCTTTTGCTCGTTCTTTTCTTTGCCGTTGCCTTTGCGGCGGTTTGCATATAACGCAGTCTGTTCTTCGCGTTCACTTTTCGTTTTTCGCGCTTCTGCCTCTTCTAATATCTTCACTCGTAGAATATTGGGGCTCGGCAACTCGTCCCTTGTTTCTATGGCACACCGAAATGTTTCATACGAATCAGGCAGACTGTATAACAAAAGAATCGCGAGTAAATCATCTCCAATTGCTACGCCGATTTCTTTTAATTTTTTCACAGCATCAAAAAACTCTTTTATATGTTGACGCGTGTCACTATCTTCGCTCATACGATATAACGCCACTCGTTTGAGTAAACTTGCTTTTCTCACAGGTCCAGTGGATTGAAATGTCTCTTTTAATTTTATCCAACAATCATGAGCCGTTTCACAGTTTTCTATTAACGCCAACTCTGATATGCTGATTGACAGCAATATGTCAGCGCGGGCTTTCTCGTCTTGCACTTTCCATGCTGCACGTTCAGCCTCCTCTTCGGGGCATATTTTTGATCCATTTACAAATGGCCATAAATCATTTTTCACGAGTATAGCATTCATTTGTAGTTTCCACGTATCATAATTTTCCGCGTTTAACGGCTCAATCCTAATAAACGCACCTGCCATTTTTCACGGCTTATTGTTCACTCAACTTATTGTCCTATTCCTATTGTACAAGTGTGTCTGGGCCCATAACCTGTTGAATAATTTGGTTTCAACGAACAGATGCAGTTGTACAAAAGTTATGGAATAGACAGTTCTTGGAAAATTATATGTATACGTTTATTTGCGCGTTTCTTCATTTAGCTCTTTTCTGCGCGACGATATGCAAACGACTTAGTTTCTCTTACAACTAGACATAGATCATCTGGCAACATTACAATATGTGATGAAATACAATACACAGTGTTACCAGATTGTTACTTTGCATTTAACATTATTTCAAACACTATTTGATTGGTAGAGAATTTGTGATTAATACCGATTGGAACTTCTTGTTGCAATAAATAAAATACATGAAAAGCGAATAAACATAGCAGAAATATCAAGTAATTGGCAGTTGGCCTTAAATTGTACAAGAAGTCGAGTGACAAAGGCAAGCCCTTTTGAATTGTTTATTAGCAAGGTTACTCGTCCGTTAGTGTTGCTTCCACCATGTGAAACGACACAAGAAGTTAATTTGGCAGAATCAAGAGCAGTACAAAATATATCAGCAGCAGCCGCATATAGAAAAGAGCAATTTGATAACAGCAAGGTTAATGTTGTTTGGTACAAAGTAGGAGATTTTGTGAGGTTAAGGAATGAAGAAAATGACCAAACGAAGTAAGTCCAAAGTTTAGAGGACCTTTGTAAAAAACTAAATTATTAGACGGAGATAGATATATCAGTAGATCATTGAAAAATGATAGGAAATATAAGTATGCTCATGATAATATAAGGAAATTGTCAGAATGGTATTTATCAGTTGAATTACAAAGCTGTAATGAGGATTTGAATGATGTTTATAAAGAAACTGTTGAACGAGACAGTATTGATATGATTGAGAGAATCTGTTGAACGAGACAGTATTGAAATGATTAAGAGAATCTGTTGCAAGAAACAGTATATATGCCTGAAAGGCTGATAAGAAAAGTCGAAAGAATTGGTCATAATGCAAGCACAAGTGCAAAACAAATGTTTTGATCATGGTGTGTAGCGTATAAGATGATCTAATGCGAAACCAGTTGGGTTTATGACAATGAAAAGAATAATAAAGAAAGTTGAGTTAAAAATCAATTCGACAAGTCGAAGACAGCCGTTGTAAGACACAGTATTGGTGATTGTGTGCTTCTCAAAAACGAGAAGAGACGCCAAACCAAACTAGACCCAAAATTAAAGGGACCATTTTTGATAAAGAGATTTTGGATGGTGATATATATCGGTGAAAGCCGGTATCAAGCAAGCGAATATATAAATATCGGCAGGAAGATATAAAAAAATTTCCAGAAAGAAGTGCTCCTTAAGAATTGGAAAATGACTGGGAGGATTCAAACTCGTCAAAGGCTCAAGTGGAGATTGAAAGTGAACCGTCCAGGAGGGACGATGGTAATCCGTCCAAGTGAGACGATGGTGGGACGATGGTTATCCGTCCAGGTGGGACGATGGTTGTTCGTCCAGGTGGGACGATGGTTATCCGTCCAGATGAGACGATGGTTGTTTGTCCAGGTGGGACGATGATTATCCGTCCAAGTCAGACGATAATTGAAATAATAAGCTTAGAATTTTGGTCACAAGAATTGAAGAAATTTGATTGAAGACAGATTATTGTTGAAAGTTGAGTAAAATATGGAAATATGATTTATTACGTAATATGATTATGTTAACATTTAGAATAAATGTTAAAAGTTTTTATGAAAGAAATGTTGAATTTTATCAAACGTTGAGTACACGAGGACGTGTAAATGTCAGAATGCCCGTGTCGGAGCGTTACTGTTTACAGTATGCGTGAGTGTATGAGTATTCTGTTATGGGTATTTAACAGAAGCATTTAATCACATTAAGAAATATTGTATCAGCCACGTAGTATGCTGTGGTTGGTTTGTTTTGTAGCTTGACGAAGGACTGTTATAGCGCGACGACATCGTTATAGGGAGTGTGGCCCGGCGCGAGGTAGAAAAACGGAAAGAGACAGTCTAATTTGGAGTCGCAAAGCCTATGCACCGGAGCTCACTGCGCTTGAAGAAAAGAGTGTAAAGCGAGCGTGCCGTAACATATGCATAAAAAAGAGCGTAGAATGATTTGATATTTGGCTCTTCACAGGGCTCAGAGTATCTCCTAGTCGAGCAGTCTCGACTAGAGCCCTCTTATTTGTTTTAAGTTATCATTCTTAAATTTTCACTCTGTGGTGTTTCAATAATGATTTATCTACGTTATTGAAGCTAGGGACATGAAAATTGGAGCATATACTCGTGTATTCGTGTATTTAAATGTGTCAAGATCTTCCCCACTACGCCCACTATGGGCGTGGCAAATCGGAAAATGCTAGCGCCCATAGCCGCGACAAAAATTAGTTAGTTGAAGAGCTAGAGTGTTGCAATTTAGGATGTATACTGGCGGTGAGCCACCAAGATCAAAAATATATGGCCGAAATATCTAGTATATTGGTTAAAACTGTATCTTCAACAGAAATTATATGTCGACGCCCATTGAGGACGTGGTAAATCGGATATGAATATATATAGTGATTTTTCAATTCGGCTATATTTTGAGTACTATTGATGACATATATGCTCATATAAACAACTAAAGATCAAAGAGATATGATGGATATAGCTACACCTACAGGGGAGTGGCAAACGGCACAAGCTTATATCTCCTACAGTTTTAGAGCTAGAAGCTTCTAAATTGGTCAGTTGAGTTAATAGGAACCTCCTCTATCGATTACCCAAAAATAAATCACATATTTTTGAAGTGTAAGCATCCAAACTTTACAGTTATATTACCCCAGACTCTTTTTAAGAACTTGTCAAATATATGTCTATGCGTATTGGGGGCGTGCAAATCGGTAACAAAGTTTGTAGCGCCTAGCGGATAAATTCAAAAGCCTGTGTCACTTATATAAATAAGCTTAAAAAGAAATGCTAAGGTGACCAGCAGAATTTCTAATAAATATTATTGATGAATAATTAAACATTTCTTTATTTTAATTGAACTATAACAGCCAATTGCTGGTACGCTCAACTTGTCCGTTCGTTACTCAATACTAACATAGTTGTATCGACTTAACCGATAATTGACCTCGATACAGCTCTTCATTCGCCGATAACAATTAAAGCTACATATTATACTAAAAAAAATCCAAAATATGCTAAATAATGAAAAATGTGCTATATAACGTCATATGTGCAAAAAAATGACAAATGGTTCCTCAACATCCCAGCCCTCCCTGAAACTCTGCTTCAGAATGTGGTAGGGCTGCAATCTTCGTGATGGGTCGTCTAATCTCTCCAGAAACGAACTTGAGCTTAACTGCCCGTACTAATCCATCCTCTTCTGGGTATACCTTGATTACGCGTCCTAGATTCCATGTTGCTGGAGGCGTATTCGAATCCTTGATGAGTACAATGTTGTATGCAAGGTTGTCTTCTCCAGGATCCCAGGGCCGCCCAAGTACCTTTGCTGTTGTTGTTGACATGTTGAATCTATAACCTTGCACGGTGCTCAATCGTGTGCTGTTTGAGATCCAATTCCTAATTCCAATTGTGCAACTAACTCAGTTTCAATGTCATTCAGTTCTTCCTCTGTCATGGCTCCTGTTAATACATCATCCACGTAGAAATCCTCAAGCAATATCTTAGCTGTTCTAGGAAACTCATGCTCGTGGTCCTTGGCGAGTTGCTTTAACACCCGGACTACCAGGAATGGCGCAGACGCAGTCCCGTATGTAACTGTGCAGAGTCTGAAGTGCTGCAATGGTGCTGACGGATCTTCTCTCCATAATATGCGTTGGAAATCCTGATGTTTAGGTGCAACCAGAATTTGTCTAAACATCTTTACAATATCAGCCGAAAATGCAAACTTGGTCTTCGAAACCTCATGCATACGTTGAACAGATTGCGTTGTATACATGGACCAATATGAAGCGCATCGTTAAGAGACCGACCATCTTGGTCTTGAAATGAGCCATCAAATACCACACGCAGCTTTGCACCTAGCACCGGATGTAGAAAACCTTCTTCGAAGTGGCGTCTTCTTCTACATCCACCTCCTTCATATGGTCCAGTTGTACGTACTCCCTCATGAATTGTACATACTTCGATCGCAAAGCTGCATCCTTCATTAAACGACGTTTAACTGCCAAGAAGCGAGACTTGGCTCCATGAAAGGTGTCTGCGAACTCTGGGTTGTTCTGCTTGAACGGTAGCTCGATTATGTATCTCCCTTCAGCATTACGGGAGTGTGTTTGGACGAAATGAGTCTCCACTACATCATCTTCTATATTTGCAGACGTGGACAATGGAACTTCCTCCAGTTCCCAAAACCGTTGCAACAATGCGTTGATGTCCATGGTCGCTAAGAGTAACGTAGTTATGGTTGTAGTTGGTCCTCCCACTGATGTGATGATCCATCCAATATTGAATCGATTGCGATTGTGTTCCCCTGGGCATTACACAACTTATCTCCAGTAAGAACTGTCCAAATGTGATCGTTACCAATAAGAATGTTGATTGATGCGTTGGTATTGAATGCGGCATCACCTAGGGTGTGGCCGCTAAATATAGAGAGATCTGCTGCGTTTATAGTTTCTCTCATCAGTGTCGAAGTAATGTTTCCAAGCAGGTGTGCCTTGACCTTAAGCGATGCATCTGACACTCGCGACTTGATGTGTAGTGAACAGAGCCCTCTTGTCGTTTCTGCCTTGATTGACGAGATTCCAGATATGGAAATGCGAGAGTGTGGACGGGCCAGACCCAATGTCTGGATACACCGTTCCGAAACGTTGGACAACTCCGAGCCGCAGTCTAGTAATATGCGGCAAACAACGTCTTGTCCTCATGAATTGCGCACATACACCTGCGCCGTTGGCAGTGTACTTTTTATATTTGCACCTTTGTCACATTTCGAAGCGTTCATGGCGTTCGTCAGTGCTACTACTGTGCTAGCACCTGGTGCCTCATTTGACTCATCCTTCTGGTGCTGCTGTGGCTCACCTTTGTCCCTAGTGCTGCGTTGGTCGAAATGCAAAAGTGAGTGATGTCGGCGCTTGAGATGCTTACAGGATGACTTCGATGTACAAGTGCTCACTCCATGATCAAGTCTCAAGCAATTAAAACACATGTGTTTGGACTTTACAAAGTCATCGTTGCTGAACAGATAGGTCCAAGAACTGTGTACATGTCATCAATGCGTGTTCCTTGTTGCACTTCGCATAGCGCTCTGAAGTAGCGAGTAGCGTATGCGCGTTCCTGGTACCTCTGTCCTGTCTAGGCTTGCTGCTTGTCTGAGTTGCAGATTGGCTAAGCTCCAGCCGATCACAACGTGAATCCAGGAACTTGAGCAACTGCGTTATCGACGGATTAGCCATGTCTTGACTCTTCTCATACCATTCGCGACGTGTGGTGTCATCAACCTTTGCGATGAGTAAGTAAATCAGCCAACAATCTCGATCCGTTTGTCCAGAAGCGTCTAATGCCCGAATTACAGTACCAGCTTCGTTTGTTAACGATCGAAGCGCTGCTGGGTTGTGATCCGCAACCTTGGGCAATCCAGTAAATGTATCCAACAACAAGTTGACCAAATAGCGAGGCTTCTCGTACCGATCAACTAATGAATTCCAAGCTATTTCATAGTTGGCATCGGCTAAGGGCAGATGCCGGATAAGTTTCGCAGCATCTCCCTTTAAACAAGACTTTAAGTGATGATACTTCTGAATTTTTGTCAACGTTTTCTTGCTGTGAACGGCACTTAAACGCGTGCCATTCCTTATAATCTCCATCAAATGGTGCGATATGAATCCGCGGCAGTTCCCAATCCTTCGTTGATGGTCCTGCGACTCGCTGTGAGCCTGACGATGACTCGTTATCCACCTGCTGCGGTAGCAGTCGTTGCATTATGTGCTCCATAGTCTCCATCTGAGATTGTTGCTACATTTGTTGCAAAATGCATTGGATGGGCGATTCATCCCTTTTCCCCGAGCACATGAGATGTAGTATTGGCCTCTTCCAGTTTGCGGGGTTTGTACTCAGTGTGTAGTGCCTAAAGAAGGGCACAAGCTCGTTCAACGCGCTCCTCGTATGCATTGTTGTCACTTGCTGGATCCACATATCCCTGCACATCTTCATATTTATAAAGTTCGTCGCCAAGATTGACAAACTGCTTCCAACCCTGAACCAGCGTGTCCAATTTGATATCAATATCGTAGAATGTGCAGAAATACGCGTAATCGTTGCCTTCAATCAATAGTGCGCGCTGTTTTCCAACACACCAAAGTGAGTATTCAGAAGCAATGTCCAACGGATCCGGCTCGAAGGACCAAATTTATGATGAATAATTAAACATATCTTTATTTTATTTGAACTATATCAGTCAATTGCTGATAATTGATCTCGATACAGCTCTTCATTCGTCGATAATAATTAAAGCTACATATTATACTAAAACAAGTAAGAGTGCTCTAGTCGAGACTGCTCGACTAGGGGATACCCTGAGGAGCCCTGTGAAGAGCCAAATATCAAATCATTTTACGATTTTGTATGCATACATACAAACAACACATACACACATACATATGCACGCACGCATAAGCACGCGCTCTGCCAACTGCGCAGTTGACGCAGCGACTGCGCTTGGGCAGCAATGTGGGCGTTACTATGGTAAATTAATTGTTTAATAACTTTTCTTAGCGATGGACTAACTTCATCAAACTTTCACATCTTATTAATGTCATTCATATGTGTGTATTTGCTAAAGCACAATTCTCTAGTATTTGATTTGGCATACGAAATCTACATAAAGATTACGTTATCTCCGTAATGTAACTACACAGAAAACCACGCCTTAAAAACACATTAAAATTATCGATAAATGCTTATAAAATCGAAGTGGAATGAGTTATCGAAAAAAAAAATATAAACTTATGCAGCGTATGGTGTTAAAAAGTATTCATGTAAAATTTAAAGTTCTACGTTTTGTACTTAAAAATATCTCAGCGGTTTTGTGAAAATGTATGTAACGGGCAGAAGGAGGCGTGCCACACCCCATAAAGTATATATATTCTTGATCAGTTTGATCGTTTGTCCGTCTGTCCATCCGTCCGTCCGTGTGAACGCTGAGATATTTTTAAGTACGCAACGAAAAGACTTGAAATTTTACATGAATACTCGATAATACCCTACGCCGCACAAGTTTATCAAATTTTTCCGATAACTCATTTCATTTCGATTTAATGTGCATGTTTCGATAATTTTAGAGTGTTTTTATGGCTTGGTTTGTACATCTTTTGAGCTAGAGACTTCAAATTTGCTGTGTAGTTGCGTGTAATGAATACGGAGATAACGTTATTTAACTTTAACTTAAAGAAGGCTGATAGGCGTGCTAAAAATATAATTATTGAATTTCTAAGTGACTCGTTTTTGGTTTTTGCTAACGCTGACAAGAGATTCAATATATGAGAGAAAAAGTTTGGCATCACAACTTTCATTGAGGAAACAGTTGTTAGCATTCAAATTAAAAGGAGATTCGTCACTTGTTAATGATTTCTATATATTTGATGATGTAATTACTAAGCTTATTGAATCAGGTGCTAAGATTGATGAAAGCCAGATGGAGTCACCACAGCCATTGAGACATTGTCAGAGAGTAATCTAACTTTAGGTTTTGTTAAAACACGTCTCCTTGACCATGAAATTAAATTAAAATCCATAAGCAAAGATACAAGTATCAAAGTTTTGCAAGCTGTGAATTATAAAGACAGTAGAGAAAACAATAAGGTTTTTTCCAAACATAAAGTTAGTTTTAAAATTAAAATGAAGCAGAGACAAAAGTGCTTTCATTGTGGAAAGCCCGGTCATTTGAAACAAGTAAGAGTGCTCTAGTCGAGACTGCTCGACTAGGGGATACCCTGAGCCCTGTGAAGAGCCAAATATCAAATCATTCAACGTTTTTTTTATGCATACATAAAAACAACACATACACACACATATGCACGCACGAATAAGCGCACGCTCTGCCAACTGCGCAGTTGACGCAGCGACTGCGCTTGGGCTGCAATGTGGGCATTACTATTGGAACTTAATTGTTTAATAACTTTTCTTAGCGATGGACTAAGTGCATCAAACTTTTACAACTTATTTATGACATTCATTTGTGTGTATGTGCCAAAGCACAAGTCTCTAGTATTTGATTTGCGCATTTTACAAATAGGGGGCTATTGTGGGCGAATGGGGCGTGACATCCAAAATCTAAAGATAGCGTCATTTCCGTATTCATTACACGCAACTACACAGCAAATTTGAAGTCTCTAGCTCAAACGATGTACAAACCACGCCCTAAAAACATATTAAAATTATCGATAAATGCTCATAAAATCGAAATGGAATGAGTTATCGGAAAAATTTTATAAACTTGTGCAGCGTATGGTATTATCGAGTATTCATGTAAAATTTCAAGTCTCTACGTTGCGTACTTACAAATATCTCAGCGTTCACACGGACGGACGGACGGACGGACGGACAGACGGACGGACGGACGGACGGACGGACGGACGGACGGACGGACGGACGGACGGACAGACGGACAGGGCTATATCGACTCGTCTTGTCGCGCTGATCAAGAATATATATACTTTATGGGGTGTGGCACGCCTCCTTCGGCCTGTTACATACATTTTCACAAAACCATTATACCCTGATTTCCCATTTTCAATGGGCTCAGGGTATAAAAAGATTGCTTTATTTTCAAAAGATCAAATGTCGCCACTAATGTCAATGAAAATAAGCAAGCGCAGGTAGTAACAGCTCAAGCAGATCGTGGCTTTGCTTTTATGATAAGACAAGTAGCAAATGTATCGAATAGTAGCGAGGTTTCATTCATATTAGACTCAGGAGCTTCAGATCACATCATAAAAGATAAGGAATTGTTTGCTGACCATGTTATCTTGGAGAATCCTGCAGAAATAGTCATTGCCAAATGCGGAGAATGCATCTATGCATAAGAGAGTTGTTCAATTGAGAAGCCAGAGCACTAACCACATAATCTCTTGTCAGTTCGGAAAATGCAAAATGCTGGAATGACAGTGGAATTCAATTCTGAAGGTGTGAAGGTCACTAAATATGGTCAAATGGTATTTGCTGGAGCATGTGAGTATAATGTTCCATTTGTAAAATTTAAATTGAATAATACAGCTTATTCATGTAATTCGAATATAACCAAAAATGCAGAGTATCGCTTGTGGCACGAAAGATTGGGTCACATTAGTTTTGGAAAATTTCAGGAAATAAAAAGAAACAGTTTGTTTGAAGACATTAATCTATTAAGTAAAGTAGATTTAAATAAAGAACTATGCGAATCGTGCAATAATGGAAAAATGTCAAGATTGAGATTTGAAAAATTCAAAAATAAAGATCATATTAATAGGCCATTGTTTGTAGTACACTCAGATATTTGTGGTCCGATAACTCCCTGTACAATTGATAATAAAAACTATTATGTGGTTTTTATTGATCAATATACCCATTACTGTGTAACATATTTAATAACATACAAATCAGATTTGTTTTCAGTTTTTAAAGATTTTATTGCCAAAGCAGAACCCTATTTTAATTTTAAATTGGTAAATTTATATATGACAATGGACGTGAATATTTGTCTAACGAAATGCGTGAATATTGTTCAGAAAAAGGTATCAGCTATCATTTGACAGTGCCTCACACTCCACAATTAAACGATGTTTCTGAATGAATGATCAGAACTATCACAGAAAAGGCTCGCTCTATGGTTAATGGAGCTAAACTCCCGAAAAGTTTCTGGGGAGAAGCAGTTTTAACTGCAACTTATCTAATTAATAGATGTCCGACAAGAGCTTTAAAAGATTTTACGAAAACACCTTAAGAAATTTGAAATATCTGAAGATATTTGGATCAACATAACAAAATTAGAAAAACAAAGTTCGATGAAAAATCGACAAAAAGAATACTTGTCGGATACGAACCAAATGGGCTTAAATTGTGGAATGTGGAAGCATGAAAGTTTATGAAAGCTAGAGATGTTGTGGTGGACGAAACAAATATGTTTCATTCAAGGTCTGTTGTACAATCTGAAGACTCAGTGTTCCAAAATGAAATGAGGGAACAGTGTAATGACTCTTGTTTGAAAAATGAGAATGAAAAACAAGTAAGAAAACTCTAGTCGGAGGTGCCCGACTAGGAGATACCCTGAGCCCCGTCCGACTTGGATTTTTTAATACGCTCCATAGCTTGCATATAACATTAAATTTTCCAAAATTAAATTATAATTTTGAAATTTTATTCAACTAGAATGCATGTAAATAAAAAAAAAAATAATTAAATAAATAAACAAATCAACAAAAAAAGAAGAAGAAAAACAAACATTTATTTACTACATATTTAACGATAGAGCGCATCATCTCAACTGGCACAACCACCTCATGTTTATAAATTAAAACAAGTAAGAAATTGCCTTAGGGCGAGACCTAAGGCGTGATACTCGTTTCCCACAGGGGCATCTGGTATTTTAAATTTAATAATTTATCTCAAATTTTGCATTTATGTAGATTCATGTGAATTTTATCCAATTTCAATTCTTGCAAATATAACTATGTGAATGAACTAGCATTTTTATAAAATGTAAAAAATTCAATAGAATCATATGCTGAAAGTTTCATCAAGTTTCGTTAAGTCAGTCGCAATCTATTAAACAAAACGTTTGGCCAATTATGACACGCGCGCGTTAAGCAGCGACAGCAAAATATATTTACATTTACACATATGTACATACATTGAAACGTGCAAGCGCGTTTGATTATGCATGGTCACAAATAAATTCAGCGTCATTCATTCTAGAATATTCTTCAACCAAAATTGTTATTGAGCTGTGTTTGCATTTTCAGCCGCTTCTTTGGTTTTGTATTTGTCAAATATCGCCCTTTATACGCATTCATTCAACCGACCACCGTTTTTGTATGTACACATATAAATACACACGTTCATATGCGCGCATTTCAGCATTTTCTAAGAATCACAATTGCGATTGATTTATGTTTATATTATGTTTGCATTAACAGCAGCTTCTATAGTTTTGTATTTGTCAAAAGTCGCCCTTGTAGTGAAGTAGTTTCGGATTTGCCAACAGGCAATGCAAAACTGATGTGGCGCAGCAGGTAGATGAAAAGCGTGTAAGCAAAAGGGTCCGCGTTCGAGACGCGGCGGCGACGGCATGAAAATAGTTGCGCAGCTGTTCGTGTCTACATACATACATACCTGATGGGACCTATCGTCAATTTTTTTGTGTGTGACTAATTTTGTTCGGACTAAGTCGATTACACAAATATAGGTATTTGATATTTACATTTTTTGTCAGGGTCACAAACACAAAAAGAAAATAACATAACTGACCTAGGCTATACGAAAAATGATAATTTTAGCAGATAAATTATGTGCAGAACTTCAACATTAAATCGAATTACATATATTTTTCGGAAGTGCCGTTTGTCGTCTTAGCAATTCTTATTAAGCTTATTTATATAGGTGGCACAGGCATATGAATTTTGCAGCTGGGCGTTACAAATTTTGTTGCCAATTTGCCACGCCCCCAGTAGGCGTAGACATATCATATTTGGCAAGTTCCTAGAATGAGTTGAGGGTAACGTAATTGTAAAACTTGGATGCTTACACCCAAAAAATGTGAAAGTTACAGGGTATTTTTCGACATTTCACGCCCCCAAAGGGGCGTAAGATTTATTTTTGGGGAATCAATAGAGGAGGCCTCCAGTAACAGAAACATCAAATTTTGAAGCGTCTAGCTCTAAAACTATAGGAGCTATAAGCTTTTTGCGATTTGCCACGCCCCCTGAAGGCGTAGGTATGTCCGCCATATCTTTTTGATCTTGGGTTGCTTATCCGAGTAAATATATATAATTTCAAGTCTCTAGCATCAATAGTGCTCAAAATATATCTGAATTTGTAAAATCACTCTATATTCAGATCCGATTTGCCACGCCCCCAGTGGGCGTGGACATACAATTTTTATAGAATCGAAGCGTTAAGATACGTGCCAAATTTCAGCATTCTAGCTTTAAAACTGTAGAAGTTACAGTTTTCCCGATTTGCCACGCCCCCAATGGGCGTAGATATATCGCCATATCTTTTTGAACTTGGGTGGTCAACGCAAGTATACATTCCAAATTTTAACTCTCTAGCTCTTCAACTAATATGATTTCTTAACTATGGGCGCAACCATTTTCCGATTTGCCACGCCCCTAGTGGGCGTATCCGAAAAATCTTGACACTTTATAATTCGAGGGTATACACGAGTATATGTTCCAAATTTCAAGTCTCTTGCTTCAATAGCGTAGAAAAATATTGCATTCATACGGACAGACGGACAGACGGCCAGATGGAAAGACAGCAAGACGGACATTTCACAAAACCAATATACTTTTCCCTTTGGGAAACGAGTATAAAAAAAAAAATTAAAAAGTTACGCTGTTGTCACTGAGATTCGAACTCGGGACCTTTTGCTTACGTGCTTTGCGTCTATCCACTAACCCAAAGTAGTACTACATGGGCGATATGTGACAAATACAAAACTAAAGAAGCAGATCAATCGCAATTGTAATTCTTAGTATATGCTGAAATGCGCGCATATGTACGTATGAGTATGTGTACATACAAAAACGGTGGTCTGTTTCAATGTATGCTTGTAAAGGGCGATATATGACAAATACAAAACTACAGAAGCGGCTGAAAATGCAAAAACAGAATTTACACAGATTTGGTTGAAGAATATGCTAGAATAAATAGCTTTGAATTTATTTGTACACACGCATAAGCAGACGCGTTTGCACGTTTCAATGTATGTGTATGTGTAAATGTTTTTTGCTGCGCGTCGCTGCTTGCCACGTGCGTGTGTTAATTGGCCAAACGTTTTGTTTAACGGATTGGGACTGACTTAACGGAATTTGATGCAACTTTCAGCATTTGATTCTATTGAATTTTTTACATTTTATAAAAAAGCTAATTTATTCACATGGTTATATTTACAACAGACTCTCATTAGTGGAGAAGGGGAGGAGAGAAGGGGGGTTAATTAGTAAAAAGAGCCGGTATCCTAAAAATAAAACAAGTAAGAAAACTCTAGTCGGAGGTGCCCGACTAGGAGATCCCCTGAGCCCTGTCCGATTTGTTTAATACGCTATATAGCTTGCATATAACATTAAATTTTGCAAAATTAAATTATAAAATTTAATTCAACTAGAATGTATGTAAATCAAAAATAAATTAATAATTAAATAAATAAACAAAATTAACAAAAAAAAGAAAAGAAAAACAAACATCACCGCACCTGGACTCGAACCTGCATCTATTTACTCCATATGTATCGTTAAAGCACATCATCTCAACTAGCACAACCACATCATGTTTATAAATTTTATAAAAAATCAAAAAAGTTACGCTGGTGTCACTGAGTTTCGAACTCGGGACCTTTCGTTTATGCGCTTTGCGTCTACCCACTACGCCACACCAGTACTGCGTTGCTTTTTGGCAAAACGCAAAGTAGTACTACAAGGCGATATGTGACAAATACAAAACTAAAGAAGCTAAAGAAGCAGATCCAATCGCAATTGTAATTCTTAGAATATGCTGAAATGCGCGCATATGAACGTATGAGTATCTGTTTCAATGTATGCGTGTAAAGGGTGATATATGACAAATACAAATCTACAGAAGCGGCTGAAAATGCAAACACAATTCAAACACAGATTTGGTTGAAGAATATGCTAGAATGAATTGCCTTGAATGTATTTGTGCACATGCATAGTAGACGCGCTTGCACGTTTCAATGTATGTGTATTTGTAAATGTTTTTCGCTGCGCGTCGCTGCTTGCCACGTGCGTGTGATTATTGGCCAAACGTTTTGTTTAATAAATCGGGACTGACTTAACGGAATTTGATGAAACTTTCAGCATTTGATTCTATTGAATTTTTTACATTTTATAAAAATGCTAATGTATTCACATGGTTATATTTGCAACAGACTCTCAATGGGTGTTTTAAGGCAGGGGGGGGGGGGTGGGGGGTTAATTTGTAAAAAGAGCCGGTATCCAAAAAATAAGAAAAATAGAAATTGCATAAAATTCACATGAATCTAAATGCAAAATTTGAGGGGTCTAGCTCTAAAGGTGTAGCAGATATAGTTTTATAACCTGTTTTCGATAAGGTTTAAAATCGATAACAAAACAAAAAAAATAGATATCGTTTTTTGGTAACAAACTTGACCTGCACGTGCTATCCACGGACCCAACAAAAAAAAATCAAGTCTCTAGCTTGTCTAGATGCTTCAAACGACGCGTTCAAACATACGGACGGACGGACGGACGGACAGACAGACAGACGGACAGGGCTAAATCGACTCAGCTCGTCGCCCTGATCAAGAATATATATACTTTGTGGGGTCTGACACGCCTCCTTCTGCCTGTTACATACATTTAACCTGTTTTCGATAAGGTTATACCCATTATACCCTGATTTCCAATTTTCAATGGGCTCAGGGTATAAAAAGCTTTAGTTTTGAAAGTGTTGTTGTTGGTGACGGAGTACTACTGGTTACTTATTTAAGTTATTTGATAATTTTTTAATTTGCTGAAGTACCATGAAACAAAAATTAGTTGCTGCCTCATCTACTGAAGCAGAATACATGGCTCTATTTGAAAGCGTTAGAGAAGCTTTATGGTTAAAATCTTTTATAAAAGAAATAAGTATTTATTTAAATGAACCAATTAGTATATTTGAAGACAACCAAGGTTGTCATGCCACAAAAGAACCAAGCATATAGATATAAAATATCACTTCATTCGTGAGCAAATAGAAAAGAAAATAAATTCCATTAAATATATTTCCACAGATGAACAGTTGGCTGATGTGCTTACGAAACCGCTACCAGCAGCAAGATTCCTGAATCATCGAGATCAATTGGGACTCCCTGAATAAAGTCATCAACAGTTTTTTTTTATTAAATATTAAACTAACTTTTGAATTTCGCAAGTAAGAAAACTCTAGTCGGAGGTGCCCGACTAGGAGATACCCTGAGTCCCGTCCGACTTGGATTTTTTAATACGCTCCATAGCTTGCATATAACATTAAATTTTCCAAAATTAAATTATAATTTTGAAATTTTATTCAACTAGAATGTATGTAAATAAAAAAAAAAATTAAATAAATAAACAAATCAACAAAAAAAGACGAAGAAAAACAAACATTTATTTACTACATATTTAACGATAGAGCGCATCATCTCAACAAGCACAACCACCTCATGTTTATAAATTAAAAAAAAAAAAATTTAAAAAGTTACGCTGTTGTCATCACTGAGATTCGAACTCGGGACCTTTTGCTTACGTGCTTTGCGTCTATCCACTGCGCCACACCACTATTGCGTTGGTTGTTGGCAAAACCCAAAGTACTACTACAAGGGCGATATGTGACAAATACAAAACTCAAGAAGCTAAAGAAGCAGATCAATCGCAATTGTAATTCTTAGAATATGCTGAAATGCGCGCATATGTACGTATGAGTATGTGTACATACAAATACGTTGGTCTGTTTCAATGTATGCTTGTAAAGGGCGATATATGATAAATACAAAACTACAGAAGCGGCTGAAAATGCAAAAACAGAATTTACACAGATTTGGTTGAAGAATATGCTAGAATAAATAACTTTGAATTTATTTGTACACATGCATAAGCAGACGCGTTTGCACGTTTCAATGTATGTGTATGTGTAAATGTTTTTTGCTGCGCGTCGCTGCTTGCCATGTGCGTGTGTTAATTGGCCAAACGTTTTGTTTAATAGATTGGGACTGACTTAACGGAATTTGATGCAACTTTCAGCATTTGATTCTATTGAATTATTTACATTTTATAAAAAAGCTAATTTATTCACATGGTTATATTTACAACAGACTCTCATTAGTGGAGAAGGGGAGGAGGGAAGGGGGGTTAATTAGTAAAAAGAGCCGGTATCCAAAAAATAAAAAAATAGAAATTGCATAAAATTCAGATTCATGTGATGATATGCAAAATTTGAGGGATCTAGCTCTAAAGGTGTGGGAGATAGAATTTTATAACCTGTTTTCGATAAGGTTTAAAATCGATAACAAGACAACAAAAATAGATATCGTTTTTTGGTAACAAACTTGACCTGCGCGTGCTATCCACGGACCCAACAAAATAAAATTCAAGTCTCTAGCTTGTCTAGATGCTTCAATCGACGCGTTCAAACATACGGACAGACGGACGGACGGACAGACGGACAGACAGACAGACGGACAGGGCTAAATCGACTCAGCTCGTCGCCCTGATCAAGAATATATATACTTTGTGGGGTCTGACACGCCTCCTTCATTTACACACACATTTAACAAAACCATTATACCCTGATTTCCCATTTTCAATGGGCTCAGGGTATAACAATGTTAATTTAAAATAATCTATATGTAATTATTAAATAATTGAAACTTAATTTGAATTTAATACGTACATTGACGTATTCTATTTCTATATATTAACTGAATATTATAGTTTTTAATTTTGAACGGTTTAATTAAGTTTTACTGGGTTTCCTTAATCCTTGCAGCGAATGCTGAACCGTGTTTTTGTATATTTCCCCAGAGTACGCCTCTTGTCAGATAAGAAATTTATGTAATTTAATTATGATTTATTTAATGTTACTTTTGAGGAGGTGTGTTGCGAAATAGCAAAAGCAACATTAAGAACAGAAGATAAAGCAAATAGATGAAAGGTAACGGGACAGCCGAACATCATATTAGTGAACACACACAATACTTCATCTGCTTTCTGTCTCCTCAGTTCAGTTCACTTTAAGCGACGAGAGCGTAGTTGAAAAGAATTCATTAAAGAACAACTTATATATTTAAACATAAAACCACCGTCTTATTATTTAATATAATATTATTAACTGTCTGCTACATAATTCAATAGATACACAAAGGTATTTGTGGTCCGATGAGTATCGCGTCTCGAGGAGGCGCCAAGTATTTTGCCAAATTTATTTATGACAGCTCGCGTCACGTTCATGTGTATTTCCTTAGAACGCGTGACGAGATATTCCACAAATTCAAAGACTTTATGGCGTTCGCAGAGAAGCAAACTGGCAAACAAATTAAAAGTCTGCGGAGCGATAATGGGAGCGAATATTTAACGGTGCGTCTGAGAAATTCTTGAAAGATAGTGGAATAAAACGGCAATTAACTGTACCCCATACGCCACAGCAAAACGGAGTCGCCGAGCAAACTAATCGAACGCTGGTGGAGATGGCTCGGAGCAGGATGGTGCATTCTGACCTCGAGGAGGCATACTGGGCAGAGGCCATAAATACGGTGGCATACCTGAGAAATAGATCAGAAACGTCTACGTTGAAAAACATGACACCAATAGAGTATTGGTCTGGAGTGAAGCCAACGGTGTCGCATCTCCGTGTGTTCGCTTCAAAAGCAATTGTTCTGAACAAGACACAGAAGCGAAAATTTCAACCGAAGGCAGTTTAGCATGTTATGGTAGGCTACTCGGACACTGCAAAGGCATACCGTTTGTACAATCCAGAGTCAGGAAAGTTGATTGAGGCCCGCGATGTTATATTCGGCGAGAAGGAGTATCCTCAGAATCATCAGGAAAGGAAAGAGGTTCCTATGGACATATTTAGCACGGTGGTTCAAAGTAGTACACAGTGCGAAGAAGACAAGAACCAAGATGAAGAAGAAAGTTACAGTGAAGCTACAGAAGTAGCAATCGACGTTGGAGACGAGTTGGCACCAGCATCAAGAAGGGCCATGGACGTCCAACGATGATTCTCTCTTCAACATAATTATACGTTTATACGCGTATAGGTGTTGCCTACAAGCATCACACGCAATTGAATAATCAAGCCTGTCTGCGCGCGGCTCTCTTCGTTTTAGTTCTTATTACACCACACAACGAATAAATTTAACTGCTAAAATGATCATTTTTCGTATAGCCTAGGTTAGTTATGTTATTTTCTTTTTTGTGTGTGTAACCATACCGTCAAAAATTCTAAATTTCAAATTAAATTGCATTCATGCTATATTTTTTTATCGATTACACATAGACTCGTCATTCAGAACATAATTATTCCACACAAAAAATTTTCCATAGGGCCCATCTTGTATGTAGCCACAAGATCTAGCAACTGCAAATTCTACAGGCAGCAAGTTTCACATATAAGCACATGAATACACACATATGTAGTAAGGGACTGTAAGAATGTGTGCATGCTTGTCGTGAAATCATATTGTTAAGCGCACCAACGCTTTCATACCCTGCGTAACAAAACAGCATGAAAAAGCGAACATTTTGCATGAGCATGGCAAACGCTTTCAAGAATTCGGCATACTCTTCACTCAGTAGCAAAGAAATGGAATCGCATGCCAGCAAATTTCAATTTTTGTCCGCTGTTGTGCGGTCGATGTCTTGAAGCAGAATGATTCTGCTTCGCGCTGTTTTTTTTTTTGAGAGCCTCAAACCGAGCCGAGCAAATACGAAGTTGTGACGGGCCTAATGTTCAAGTTTTTGTGTGTGGAATAATTTTGTACCGATGTCCAGTCTATGTGTTGTATGGTTAGTGGTTATTTTTAATGTATAAGTATAATGTATAAGTAAGAAAGCTCTAAACAGGGGTGCCCGACTAGGTCATATGTATGACAATCAAAATTAGTTATATAATTAAATAAATAATTAAATAAACAAAATAAAGAAAAGAAAAACAAAAATCACTACAGCTGGATTTTAACCTGCATCTACTACATACATATGTATCGTTAAAGCACACCATCTCAACTAACACAGTCACATCACTTTTGCATTGCCTTTGGCAAATCCGAAACTAGTTCACTACAAGGTCAACTTTTGACAAATACAAAACTAAAGAAGCTGCTATTAACAGCAAATCAATCGCAATTGTGATTCTTAAAAATGCTGAAATGAGCGCATATGAACGTATGTGTATGTGTACATACAAAAACAGTGGTCTATTTGAATGTATGCGTTTAAAGGGCAATACTTGACAACTATAAAACTAAAGAAGCAGCTGAAAATGTAAAAACAACTCAATAACAGTTTTGGTTGAAGAATTAACTTATTTAGGCACATGTATAGCAAACGCGCTTGCACGTTTCAATGTATGTGTAAGTGTAAATGTTTTTTGTTGCGCGTCGCTGCTTAACACGTGTGTGTTAAGCAAAACGGTTTGCTTAATAGATTGGGACTGACTTAACGAAACTTGAAACTTTCAGCATATGAATCAATTGAATTTTTTACATTTTATAAAAATGCTAAGTAACTCACATGGTTATATTTGCAACAGACCTTCAATTGGCAGTCTATAAGGGGGGGAGGTAATTAGTAAAAAGAGCTGGTATCCAAACTGTAACAAAAATTTAAATTGCATAAAATTCACATGAATATACATAAATGCTAAATTTGGGATATATTATTAAAATTAATATACCAGATGATATGGGATGGTATGGGAAACGAGTATCACGCATTTGGTTTCGCCCTAACGCAACGTTCTTACTTGTTTTAATTTATAAACATGAGGTGGTTGTGCTAGTTGAGATGATGCTCTTCAACGCTACATATATAGTAGATGTAGGCTCGAGTACAGGTGCGGTGATTTTTGTTTTTCTTCTCTTTATTTATTTAATTATTATTAGTTTTGCAATACTGCTTGTGAAATGCAGACGTTCACGATTTTCTTCTAAAAAGAATATATATAAATAAATATACAATTTACTTACAAATTTTACACTGTGTGAATAAAACAAAACAAAGAATAGTCGAATACTGATCTTTATTCTTCTAAGGCTTGGTTAACATACCTAGCCTCATCCATAATTTCCACCCTTTAATCTAGTGTGTCTATTGCTGAGTTTGTAAGGCTCAGCATTGGTCTATTGCACTCTTATATTATCACTAAGGTTGTAGGGCTCAGCGTTCGTCTATTAGTTATTCTTATCCTATCGCTGAGGTTGTGAGGGTAAGCGATTTGACACATGTGGCCTTAATCTATCTATCGCACTACATGCTAGTCGTTGAGTGCGTAGAAGGCGTGTTTACATATTTATGTATATTCTATGTTCATGCCTGAACAAAGACATTTCGGTAAGCAATTACGAACGCATCGCGGAAGTGACATTCCTTATCACTCACATTCGACTTAAAACAAAAGCAAAATTAAGAGAACAGTTAGTCTGGCTGGCGTCGCTATTTCGCCAATACAGGGCAGAAAAGTTCCAAAAACGGATACTGGTCAACGGCAGAGAAATAACTATTATCAATCGTTACAAGCGCTAGATGACCAAACTGATAACGACAATTGTTATGAAGTAATTGTCAACAAAACCAAAACTGACGTTCCTCCTATCACGGTACTTAAAATTAGTGCTGAACAACTGCATGGTATTTGCAAATTGCTAATTGTCAAAGACTACTCAATTAAAAAAATTTTTATTGGAGTTAAATTAGACTGCGATGAAGAGGGAACTTTGGCAATGTCTGCACCCATCTGCATAACTCTAAACACGAGTTTTTCTCCTATGCAAAAAAACATAATAAGCCATACAAAGCGGTGCTTACGGGACTTGATGACACTCCGGCTGATGAGGTTAGAAACAAGCTTACCTAAATGGGACTTCAATGTACAGATGTCAGGTTCATCCAATGGAAACGACCCAACAATAGTAATTTATCGCTGTATGTAGTTTACTTTGTCAACAATTCAACCAGTCTAAACGAGCTGAAGAAAAGCTACTCTGTCATTGATCATATCAGAGTCAAATGGGACTACCAAAGACGCAGGCCAAACACCGTTACTCAGTGCTATAACTGCTAGATGTTCGCGCACGGATCGTCCTATTGTATTGTAAAACCATATTGTATGAATTGCTCAGGAAACCACAAAACTATTGAGTGAACAGAAAAATTACCCGTTAAGTGTGAAAATTGTCATGAAGGCAAGGGATAAAAGCGTCAGCAAAGCACGGGTCGTTAGAGCGCCATTACAGGGACCACAGATAAACTGCGTTAAAACGTTTCCAACTCTAAATGGACAGATATCTGAAGCATTAAAGACGACCTGGGCCAGGAAACCAGAGTTAAGTAGTGATCTCTTTTCGCCAGACGAGTTAAAAAGTCTTACTTTTGAGTTCATTAGTAATCTCAGAAACTGTAAATCCACGACTGTGCAGTTTGAGGTAATAGCCTCACTTGCCTTTAGATTTATCTCCTAATGATAGACAAAGTAAAGATCATTATGCTAAATGCCACGGGTATTTAAAACAAAAAAGAAAAAAGAATTTTGTCACTTCCTGTTCGACAACGACATTGACGTTTGCCTTGTATCTGAAACCTGGTTAAAAAATGGAATCTCCGTTAAGATGCGTAGTTATAGTTGTTACAGGAATGACCGTACGACTAGCAGAGGGGAAGGGGTAGCAATCTTTATTTGAAAAAATATTCGTCACTCTTTGCTACCTCTCCCAAATACTAAAACTATTGAAACAATTGGCGTTAAAATTTTCATTAGTGATGGCACAGAGACGTCCCTTTTCTTATGCTATTTCCCAGCGGGCCGCAAAAATCCCTCTAAAAAACTGATTTTGCAGGCCGATTTACATAAGTTGTGTAGTGCAAATGGAACATTCATTGCTGGAGGGGATTTTAATTGCAGTCATCAGTTTAGCTGTAGAAGCGAACACAATACTGTTCAGCCCCTTTGTAGAATTTAAAAAATTATGAAAGATAATTTTTCTAGTTCTATGTCAACGGGAATGGTACGGCTAGACATTAAAGCCGCAATTGACTCAGTGTGGCATGAATTACAAAATAATATTTTGTAATTCATGCGTTTCAATTTTCCGGCTGCGCTCATAAAGATTATACAAAGTTATCTAGAAAACAGATCCTTCATCGTATATTTTGGAATGGCTTCATCAACAGCAGTTAATATTTCAGCAGGCTGTCCTCAAGGCTCATGCCTATCGCCTATTCTATATAATATATATACCTCTGATCTCCCAATATTACCACAATGCAAAACTTCAACACAGCAATTCTTTGTGGGGGAATTCTTTCTACAGATATAGCTTGAAACCTCCAAGCAGCATATGACTCTTCTCCCAATGAAAAATCTTAGTCTGCCCAGAAAAGATATTTTTCACAAAAAACGAAACGACATCTATGTGCCAATAAGAGATATCAGATTGGGCTCGGAATATATAAAGTGGGAACGAGAGGTGGAGAACTATCGATAGTGGGCACCATCAATATATGATGATTGTTTTTTAACCATCGATAGTGACGATAGTGCAATCGATAGTACCATTGATGGTGTAGCCCGAAAAACAAATTTATTTTCAACAACTATAAGAAGAATAATAAAAAGGTTTCCTTGGAATAATAAAACATTAGCATATCTCCTATGTGTGTGTTGCTTGGAATCCAAAACCTGGTACAAACTATTCATTTTCTACAATATTGTAGGACATCTTTGGCAACCATCTTAGTTAAGGCTTTGGTCAATGTCGATCTTTCGCTTTGAATTCGACCAGTACAAGAGTGTATATTTTTCCTTGTCTTAAATTGCTTATGTAGAATAAGAGCGAAACATTTTCTTTGAGCGATGTGGGACGCCCACAATTGTTGGTACTATCGATGGTGGATGGGCCACTATCGAAAGTATGTGCTACTATCGATTGTGGCTCGATAGTGTCTGACCATCGATAGTGCCGATAGTGCCATCGATTGTTCTTCACCTCTAGTGGGAACCAAATGTTCGGTACTTGGGTATTACACTGGAAAAAGACTTACATTTAAGGACCATATAACCAATACAAACAAAAAACTCAAGCATATAGTCCGTACGCTACATCCCTTTATAAATATAAACTGGAGACTAAACATAGAAAACACTTAAAGGATATTGTCCACTTGACTCAAATCGAGGATATGATTAGATCTTTTAATTGTGTTGAAGAAGTAAAGTAAGTCCTCTCATAAACATAGATTTGAGTTTTGCTTAGTAAACTAATTTTTCTCCAGTGTGTATTAATGGATCAATTTACGCTTTCCATTGTATTGAGAGTACTACATATTTGTTTAATGGGAGGAAAAATGGTACTTAAATTTTATATTAATTGTATATAAAAAATGCAAAGCTAACTTATAAATGGTAGATCAATAATTTATTTATGGTACATTAGAGGCAATTAGGTTATTAAATCAGTCCATCTGGCTAAAAGTCCTCATCGCTGTTCTGTTCCTGTTTAACCACCGTTTTGGGACGCAGTGACAGCTCGCCCGGTAACTTTGATATGCTAATGTCATCGATAGAGTTAAGTTCGACTGGGTCAGGATTCAAAAGCAGGGAGCAGGGAGTAAAGAGGAAAATATATCAATTAATGTTAATAGATATGCGCTTCAGCCTTACAATCATCGTCATCTGTGCCTGCACCTATTCCCATATCTAGTTCACTGTCGGAACTGCCAAAGCTGCTGTTATCATCGACGCGGCGATTGACCATATTGTAGTTTGGCCCATCCCGTGGTTTTCGGATGGGTAGTACGCCGATTGAGCTTGTTGCGGATAATGTTTGTGCTGCACGGCGATTGCCTCCAGTGGTGAGACGTTTGCGAGAGGTAGCTGTCTCGGGTCGCTTGTTGAGTACCGCATCATTGGCTGCTGTGCTGCTCTTTAGAATTAAATCTTCATCGCGTATATAGGATATTTCTGAATTCAGGCCAAAGAACCTCTCGCATGATAGTCCGTTACCCGAATGTTCATCACCATCTTTGTCATCATCGTCATCATCTTCGATCAGGCCCTCTGGTAAAAATGGCGCTGAACTCTCTGTCGGCTTCTGCAGCAGTGGCGATGAAATGGGCGTTCTACGCCGGTTGGTGCACGCGTCCAGGTGAATACGCAGCGCATCACGGACATGAAGTCGAAGAAAATAGCGCTGGAATAATTGCTGCAGTTCCTTCTCGCACTCCTCAAGCTCTGCCATGTGGGCGGGCCGAATTTTTTGGAGTGCCTCCAACCGTTGCTTGGTTCGCTCTAGCTCCGAGCGTTTGCGTAGCAGCTTAGAGTTTAGCGCATTAAGTTCGACGCGTGCATTCTCTAACTGTCCACGACTAGACTGCAGTTTCAGTTGGTTGGCTTGGATGGTGTTTCTCATGGTGCGCTCCACGATATGCAGCTCCATTGTTCGTTGCACCTGGGCGACACGCACTTCCTTGTTGACTAGCTCCTTGGACAGCAGATCAAAGAGGCCTGCCCCGCGCTGTGTTAAATCCGAAGATAGATTGCGAGCTCTACGCAGATTATCCATCCTGTCGCTCATGTCTACTTGATTAAGACTGCAATATTGCTTTTGCTCCTCATCCCTATCTTCGACGTCTTCCTCCGTCTGAGTGGGCGAAATCAGCAGGCGTGTGATCTTCTGCAGCTCCGTGGCACTAATAGCTGCTGCGGCATAGAGTTTTCGCGGATTCAGCCTTATGGCAGCCTTTATCACAAAGAATTCAGTGGCGGCACGTATGAGAAGTACACGCTTTTTTTTCGTATCCATGCTTCCAGGCAGAACAGCTCCCGGCTCAAGTAGCCCGGAAAGCCATTGTACCAATTCGGCTACAATGTGAAAGCTGGCTAAGCTTCCATTGTAAGTAGCCAGCGCTTGAAGCGGAAACACCCGCGGAAATCCCAGTAGCTTAAGATGATCGCTCAGATCTGAAATCAGACCATCAAAGACAAAGCAAAATAACAAAAAGCAAAACAGCAAAAGTAACATCCACTGCTCAACCACTCACCACGCACATCTTTAAACGACATTCTGCTCACTTTATACAATTTCGATTGAGTAAGCGATGACTCCAAATAAATTATATACAAGTTGCAACCAATTTGTTATGGTTCCGTTGTTTGCTTGGAAACCAGAACTACCACCTGGCTACAGTATAATTAGTCACGCCAAACACGTTATCTACATACAGTGACGAACTAAATTATTGGCACAGCAAGCTTTTTAAAAGGTTTTATAATGAAACAAAAATTACCTAAGTAGAATGGAGTATTTAATAAATGAAACAAATAAAAAATTTTTAAAAACTTTAACCAACAATTTTTAAAAATTAAATAAACAAAAAAAAAAAAACCTTAATTTCGCTGAACATAATTATTGGCTCACCAAAACAAAAACTTAAAAAACATATCAATATGATGGAAAAAAATGAGTATAACTATATTTAATATTTTGTATGTAAGCCTTTAGAATAATTACGGCTGATAAGCGGTTTGGCATCGAATGAACTAGTTTTTTTACTGATGTTTTTACCAATTTTCTGTCATTCTTCCATAAGTGCATGCTTTAGGTCGGCATTTTTTGTAATCGCCCGTTTTGAGACGCTTCTATATATATATGTGCATTGGCAAATACAAAATGCCATTAATAAGTTGTGAAAGTTTGATGAAGATAGTCCATCGCTAAGTAAAGTTATTCAAAAATTAAGTTTCCATAGTAATGCCGCCAGTGCAACCCAATTGCAATCGATGCGTCAACTGCACAGTTAGTGTTGTACAAACTATTCATTTTCTACAATATTATAGGACATCTTTGGCAACCATCTTAGTTAAGGCTTTGGTCAATGTCGATTTTTCGCTTCGAATTCGACCAGTACAAGATGTGTGTATATTTTTCCTTGTCTTAAATTGCTTATGTAGAATAAGAGCGAAACATTTTCTTTGAGCGATGTGGGACGCCCACAATTGTTGGTACTATCGATGGTGGATGGGCCACTATCGAAAGTATGTGCTACTATCGATTGTGGCTCGATAGTGTCTGACCATCGATAGTGCCGATAGTGCCATCGATTGTTCTTCACCTCTAGTGGGAACCAAATGTTCGGTACTTGGGTATTACACTGGAAAAAGACTTACATTTAAGGACCATATAACCAATACAAACAAAAAACTCAAACATATAGTCCGTACGCTACATCCCTTTATAAATATAAACTGGAGACTAAACATAGAAAACACTTAAAGGATATTGTCCACTTGACTCAAATCGAGGATATGATTAGATCTTTTAATTGTGTTGAAGAAGTAAAGTAAGTCCTCTCATAAACATAGATTTGAGTTTTGCTTAGTAAACTAATTTTTCTCCAGTGTGTATTAATGGATCAATTTACGCTTTCCATTGTATTGAGAGTACTACATATTTGTTTAATGGGAGGAAAAATGGTACTTAAATTTTATATTAATTGTATATAAAAAATGCAAAGCTAACTTATAAATGGTAGATCAATAATTTATTTATGGTACATTAGAGGCAATTAGGTTATTAAATCAGTCCATCTGGCTAAAAGTCCTCATCGCTGTTCTGTTCCTGTTTAACCACCGTTTTGGGACGCAGTGACAGCTCGCCCGGTAACTTTGATATGCTAATGTCATCGATAGAGTTAAGTTCGACTGGGTCAGGATTCAAAAGCAGGGAGCAGGGAGTAAAGAGGAAAATATATCAATTAATGTTAATAGATATGCGCTTCAGCCTTACAATCATCGTCATCTGTGCCTGCACCTATTCCCATATCTAGTTCACTGTCGGAACTGCCAAAGCTGCTGTTATCATCGACGCGGCGATTGACCATATTGTAGTTTGGCCCATCCCGTGGTTTTCGGATGGGTAGTACGCCGATTGAGCTTATTGCAGATAATGTTTGTGCTGCACGGCGATTGCGTCCAGTGGTGAGACGTTTGCGAGAGGTAGCTGTCTCGGGTCGCTTGTTGAGTACCGCATCATTGGCTGCTGTGCTGCTCTTTAGAATTAAATCTTCATCGCGTGTATAGGATATTTCTGAATTCAGGCCAAAGAACCTCTCGCATGATAGTCCGTTACCCGAATGTTCATCACCATCTTCGTCATCATCGTCATCATCTTCGATCAGGCCCTCTGGTAAAAATGGCGCTGAACTCTCTGTCGGCTTCTGCAGCAGTGGCGATGAAATGGGAGTTCTACGCCGGTTGGTGCACGCGTCCAGGTGAATACGCAGCGCATCACGGACATGAAGTCGAAGAAAATAGCGCTGGAATAATTGCTGCAGTTCCTTCTCGCACTCCTCAAGCTCTGCCATGTGGGCGGGCCGAATTTTTTGGAGTGCCTCCAACCGTTGCTTGGTTCGCTCTAGCTCCGAGCGTTTGCGTAGCAGCTTAGAGTTTAGCGCATTAAGTTCGGCGCGTGCATTCTCTAACTGTCCACGACTAGACTGCAGTTTCAGTTGGTTGGCTTGGATGGTGTTTCTCATGGTGCGCTCCACGATATGCAGCTCCATTGTTCGTTGCACCTGGGCGACACGCACTTCCTTGTTGACTAGCTCCTTGGACAGCAGATCAAAGAGGCCTGCGCCGCGCTGTGTTAAATCCGAAGATAGATTGCGAGCTCTACGCAGATTATCCATCCTGTCGCTCATGTCTACTTGATTAAGACTGCAATATTGCTTTTGCTCCTCATCCCTATCTTCGACGTCTTCCTCCGTCTGAGTGGGCGAAATCAGCAGGCGTGTGATCTTCTGCAGCTCCGTGGCACTAATAGCTGCTGCGGCATAGAGTTTTCGCGGATTCAGCCTTATGGCAGCCTTTATCACAAAGAATTCAGTGGCGGCACGTATGAGAAGTACACGCTTTTTTTTCGTATCCATGCTTCCAGGCAGAACAGCTCCCGGCTCAAGTAGCCCGGAAAGCCATTGTACCAATTCGGCTACAATGTGAAAGCTGGCTAAGCTTCCATTGTAAGTAGCCAGCGCTTGAAGCGGAAACACCCGCGGAAATCCCAGTAGCTTAAGATGATCGCTCAGATCTGAAATCAGACCATCAAAGACAAAGCAAAATAACAAAAAGCAAAACAGCAAAAGTAACATCCACTGCTCAACCACTCACCACGCACATCTTTAAACGACATTCTGCTCACTTTATACAATTTCGATTGAGTAAGCGATGACTCCAAATAAATTATATACAAGTTGCAACCAATTTGTTATGGTTCCGTTGTTTGCTTGGTAACCAGAACTACCACCTAGCTACAGTATAAATAGCCACGCCAAACACGTTATCTACATACAGTGACGAACTAAATTATTGGCACAGCAAGCTTATTAAAAGGTTTTATAATGAAACAAAAATTACCTAAGTAGAATGGAGTATTTAATAAATGAAACAAATAAAAAATTTTTAAAAACTTTAACCAACAATTTTTAAAAATTAAATAAACAAAAAAAAAAAAAACCTTAATTTCGCTAAACATAATTATTGGCACACCAAAACAAAAACTTAAAAAACATATCAATATGATGGAAAAACAAGTAAGAAAACTCTAGTCGGAGGTGCCCGACTAGGAGATCCCCTGAGCCCCGTCCGATTTTCATTGTTTAATACGCTCCATAGCTTGCATATAACATTAAATTTTCCAAAATTAAATTATAATTTTATTCAATTAGAATGTATGTAAATCAAAAATAAATTAATAATTAAATAAATAAACAAATCAACAAAAAAAAGAAGAAGAAAAACAAACATCACCGCACCTGGACTCGAACCTGCATTTATTTACTACATATGTAACGATAGAGCGCATCATCTCAACTAGCACAACCACCTCATGTTTATAAATTCAAAAAAAAATTTAAAAAGTTACGCTGTCGTCACTGAGATTCGAACTCGGGACCTTTTGCTTACGTGCTTCGCGTCTATCCACTGCGCCACGCCAGTATTGCGTTGCTCGTTGGCAAAACCCAAAGTAGTACTACAAGGGCGATATGTGACAAATACAAAATTAAAGAAGCTAAAGAAGCAGATCAACCGCAATTGTAATTCTTAGAATATGCTGAAATGCGCGCATATGAACGTATGAGTATGTGTACATACAAAAACGGTGGTCTGTTTCAATGTATGCGTGTAAAGGGCGATGTATGACAAATACAAAACTACAGAAGCGGCTGAAAATGCAAAAACAGAATTCACACAGATTTGGTTGAAGAATATGCTAGAATAAATAGCTTTGAGTTTATTTGTACACATGCATAAGCAGACGCGTTTGCACGTTTCAATGTATGTGTATGTGTAAATGTTTTTTGCTGCGCGTCGCTGCTTGCCACGTGCGTGTGTTAATTGGCCAAACGTTTTGTTTAATAGATTGGGACTGACTTAACGGAATTTGATGCAACTTTCAGCATTTGATTCTATTGAATTTTTTACATTTTATAAAAAAGCTAATTTATTCACATGGTTATATTTACAACAGACTCTCATTAGTGGAGAAGGGGAGGAGGGAAGGGGGGTTAATTAGTAAAAAGAGCCGGTATCCAAAAAATAAAAAAATAGAAATTGCATAAAATTCACATTAATCTATATGCAAAAGAGGGGTCTAGCTCTAAAGGTGTGGGAGATATAATTTTATAACCTGTTTCCGATAAGGTTTATAATCGATAACAAAACAACAAAAATAGATATCGTTTTTTGGTAACAAACTTGACCTGCGCGTGCTATCCACGGACCCAACAAAATAAAATTCAAGTCTCTAAGTCAACTACGTTCTGAGATCGACGCGTTCAAACATACGGACATACGGACGGACGGACAGACGGACGGACAGACAGACGGACAGGGCTAAATCGACTCAGCTCATCGCCCTGATCAAGAATATATATACTTTGTGGGGTCTGACACGCCTCCTTCTGCCTGTTACATACATTTAACAAAACCATTATACCCTGATTTCCCATTTTCAAAGGGCTCAGGGTATAAAAATGAGTATAACTATATTTAATATTTTGTATGTAAGCCTTTAGAATTAATTACGGCTGATAAGCGGTTAGGCATCGAATGAACTAGAGGAAAAAAGAGTATATTGGTTTGTGAAATGTCCGTCTTCCTGTCCGTCCGTCTGTCTGTATGAATGCAATATTTTTCTACGCTATTGAAGCTAGAGACTTGAAATTTTCAGCATATACTCGTGTTATAAAATGTCAAGATTTTCCCAATACGCCCACTAGGGGCATGACAAATCGGAAAATGCGTGCGCCCATAGCTAAGAAATCATATTAGTTGAAGAGCTAGGGAGTTGAAATTTGGAATGTATACTTGCGTTGACCACCCAAGCTCAAAAAGATATGGCGGATATATCTACGCCCATTGGGGGCGTGGCAAATCGGGAAAACTGTAACTTCTACAGTCTTAAAGCTAGAATGCTGAAATTTGGCACGTATCTTAATGCTTCGATTCTATATAGATTGATAAAAACATTTTATGTCCACGCCCACTGGGGGCGTGGCAAATCGGATCTGAATATAGAGTGATTTTACAAATTCAGCTATATTTTGAGCACTATTGATGCTAGAGACTTGAAATTTGATATATATACTCGGATAAGCAACCCAAGATCAAAAAGATATGGCGGACATACCTACGCCTTCAGGGGGCGTGGCAAATCGCAAAACCGTATAGCTTCTACAGTTTTAGAGCTAGATGCTTTAAAATTGGATGTTTGCGTTACTGGAGACCTCCTCTATCGATTACCCGAAAATAAATATTACGCCCTTTTGGGGGCGTGGTATATCGAAAAAATACCCTGTAACTTTCATATTTTTGAAGTGTAAGCATCAAAGTTACGTTACATTACCCTCAACTCTTTCTAGGAACTTGCCAAATATGATATGTCTACGCCTACTGGGGGCGTGGCAAATTGGCAACAAAATTTGTAACGCCCAGCTGCAAAATTCATATGCCTGTGCCACCTATATAAATAAGCTTTATAAGAATTGTTAAGACGACAAACGGCATTTCTAAGAAATATTAAAAAATATATGTAATTCGATTTAATGTTGACTTTCTGCAAATAATTTGTCTGCTAAAATGATCATTTTTCGTATGCCTAGGTCAGTTATGTTATTTTCTTTTTTGTGTGTGTGACCATAGCATCAAAAAATGTAAATATCAAATATCGATTACACATAGACTCGTCATTCAGAACAAAATTATTCCACACAGAAAATTGACGATAGGACCCATCATTTATGTATGTATGTAGGCAGGAACAGCAGCGCAACTATTTTCATGCCGTCGCCGCCGCGTCTCGAACGCGGATTCATTTTGCTTACACGCTTTTTATCTACTTGCCGCTCCACATCAGTTTTGCATTGCCTGTTGGCAAATCCGAAACTACTTCACTACAAGGGCGACTTTTGACAAATACAAAACTATAGAAGCTGCTTTTAATGCAAACACAATATAAACATAAATCAATCGCAATTGTGATTCTTAGAATATGCTGAAATGCGCACATATGAACGTATATATATGTGTACATACAAAAACGGTGGTTGGTTTGAATGTATGCGCACACGTGCTTGTGATAATTGGTCAAACGTTTTGTTTAATAGATTGGGACTGACTTAACGGAACTTGATGAAACTGCAGCATATGATTCTATTGAATTTTTTACATTTTATAAAAATGTTAATTCATTCACATGGTTGTATGTGCAAAAATTGAAATTGCATAAAATTCTACATAAATGCAAAATTTGGGATATATTATTAAATTTAATATACCAGATGCCCTTATGGGAAACGAGTATCACGCATTAGGTTTCGCCCTAAGGCAACGTTCTTACTTGTTTAGTGATGTTTTTACTAATTTTCTGCCATTCTTCCATAAGTGCATGCTTTAGATCGGCATTTTTTGTAATCGCCCGTTTTGAGATGCTTCTATAAATATATACATATATATATATTATAAATATTAAGGATATATATATATAGCCCAATCGCAATCGATGCGCACATATGTATGTACATATGTATCTATATTAATATGTATGAGTTTGTTGTTTGCATGCATAAAAGAAGCGTAGAATGATTGAAATATTTGTTTTTTACAGGGCTCAGAGTATTTCCTAGTCGATCAATCTCGATTAGAGCACTCGTACATGTTTGTTGTATTTTGGATACAGGCTTAGAAAACCTTCCCTTAAATGTCACTTGCAAATATAGCCTTGAGAATGAATTAACAAATTTTTCTTCAGTTTTGTATTTGCGGTATGCCGTTTCAGTAGTGAACTAGTTTTCGATTCACAATCAAATGATCCAATTGCGACATAACGTAGTTGATAGATGCGATGCGCGTGCTCAGAGAATGCCCGGGTTAGATTCACTGATAACAGACACCAGGTTATACAAAGAGAGCTCCGTTACTTTGCTGCAGAGCTCGCACAAAAAAGTCGACCGTTTAAAACTCTCTGCAAATAACCGTTTTTCGCTGACCCTTTCGAAAAAACTCAGCGAACAACCAATTGCATGGGTTGCCGAACGATTTAGCTCGCGCTCATTTCGGTTGCGTCGGCATTTTTATGATGCAGTCGCGGAAAATATAAATCTTTTGCTTGTGCATACATGGCCATACATATGTACATGCGGTGGGTTGTTTTCGCTAGCAGATCTATTGCGCTCTTGCACAAGTGCATGCTGAAACTTGCCAAGATCTATACTGATGCATAATACTTCAACTTAATGCAAACTTCAACTCAATGTTTGCCATTAAATGTATATATATATTTGACTTTTTTAATAATTTGGCGCTAAAATTGGATACACTAACAACTCAAGTGGCATTTTCGGCCGTACATTTAATTTTAAATGAAAGAATTATTTCTTTATGCGATGAAAATATTTACTACTTATTATTGGTATAATTAATACATAATATATAATATATAATAAATAATATATAATATATAATGTATAATATATAATATATAATATATAATATATAATATATAATATATAATATATAATATATAATATATAATATATAATATATAATATATAATATATAATATATAAAATATAATATATAATATATAATATTTAAAATATAATAAATAATATTTAATATATAATATATGAACGAATACACTGACTATGTTGGGGTTTAGTTGAATACTTAGGAATGAGTACACGGACTGTGGTGGTGTTTAGTCCGTACAGTACTGATCTTTATTCTTCTGAGGCTGCGTATATATACCCAGCCTCATGCATAATTTCAACCCTTAAAACTAGTGTGTCTATTGCTGAGTTTGTAAGGCTCAGCATTGGTCTATTGCATTCTTATAATATCGCTGAGGTTGTAAAGGACAGCGTTCATCCGGCTATTTTAAGATTCCACACATGTGGCCTTTCTTCATCTATCGCACTGCATGCTAGTCGTTAAGTGCGTAGAAGGCATGTTTACATATTTATATATATTTCTATGTTCAGGCCTGAACATTCTGCCGGGGCCAGAAAAGATTACAGTCAGTAATTGCTGTCTCTTGTTTCTTCTCTTAATTATATTCAAGACAATGACAATTATTACTATTCCAATCCTTGTATAGTTTATGTTGGTGCCTGAACAATATATAATATATAATATATAATATATAATATATAATATATAATATATAATATATAATATATAATATATAATATATAATATATAATATATAATATATAATATATAATATATAATATATAATATATAATATATAATATATAATATATAAAATATAATATATAATATATAATAATTAGATTAGTAACAAGTAAGAAAACTCTAGTCGGAGGTGCCCAACTAGGAGATCCCCTGAGCCCCGTCCGATTTTCATTGTTTAATACGCTATATAGCTTGCATATAACATTACATTTTCCAAAATTAAATTATAATTTTGAAATTTGATTTAACTAGAATGTATGTAAATCAAAAATAAATAAATAATTAAATAAATAAACAAATCAACAAAAAAAGAAGAGAAAAACAAACATCACCGCACCTGGACTCGAACCTGCATCTATTTACTACATATGTAACGATAGAGCGCATCATCTCAACTAGCACAACCACCTCATGTTTATACATTAAAAAAAAATTTAAAAACTTACGCTTTCGTCACTGAGATTCGAACTCGAGACCTTTCGTTTACGCGCTCTGAGTCTACCCACTACGCCACACCAGTATTGCGTTGCTTGTTGGCAAAACGCAAAGTAGTACTACAAGGCGATATGTGACAAATACAAAACTACAGAAGCGGCTGAAAATGCACAGAAGCGACTCTGCCAATGCATAAGCAGACGCGCTTGCACGTTTCAATGTATGTGTATATGTTTTTTGCTGCGCGTCGCTGCTTGCCACGTGCGTGTGATAATTGGCTAAACGTTTTGTTTAATAAATCGGGACTGAACGGAATTTGATGAAACTTTCAGCATATGATTCTATTGAATTTTTTACATTTTATAAAAATGCTAATTTATTTACTTGGTTACATTTGGAACAGACTCTCAATGGGTCGTGTAAGGCGAGGGGGGGGGGGGGTAATTAGTAAAAAGAGCCGGTGTCCAAAAAATAAAAAAATAGAAATTGCATAAAATTCACATTAATCTATATGAAAAAAATATGAGGGGTCTAGCTCTAAAGGTGTGGGAGATATAATTTTATGACCTGTTTTCGATAACAAAACAACAAAAGTAGATATCGATTTTTGGTAACAAACTTGACCTGCGCGTGCTATCCACGGACCCAACATAAAAAAATCAAGTCTCTAGCTTGTCTAGATGCTTCAATCGACGCGTTCAAACATACGGACAGACGGACGGACGGACAGACGGACAGACAGACGGACAGGGCTAAATCGACTCAGCTCGTCGCCCCGATCAAGAATATATATACTTTGTGGGGTCTGACAGGGTATAAAAAATACAAGTTTTCTATTGGTGATATAAAATACAACTGAACTCTCATTCAATTCTAAGGGATCTTTTATACCATTCTTGGCGACAACTATTTGTGTTTACAATATTGGGTATACTGAGTTAAAGTATGTTTATATTATGCAGCTGGGCTGTGACGATCATTTACAATGTTTACAATATTGGAAATGCTTTTTGAGTTAAGTGGTTTGCAATAATTCTTATGACACTTCTGGTCTTGGATTTTCTAATTCTTATGACACTTATGGTTAATGGATTATCTACATAAGAGAAGATTGTAAGCCTTTTGTGTCAACTATAGTTATTGGAAGTGATGCTGCTGGTATGGTGTCAGCTGACACTGTGGGAAGTGATGCTTATGGCATTACTCTTCCCCTCTTAGAGTATGAATTCTCCTGAATTTTTTTTAAATTATTAGTTGTGTGATTTATTAAGAACTAAAACGAAGCCGCAGGCTTGATCATTCAATTGCCTGTGATCCTCGCAGGCAACAGCTATACGCGTATAAGAGTATAATTATGTTGAAGAGGCAATGTTGCAGTACTAAATATTTTTTTCCAACACTCCTTCTCAACATTGCTTGTTCTTTAATTGCATTCCCATAATGTTCACAAATGTTTCATGTTTACTCTTACTTAAGTTTTTAGTCAAGACATCAGCATCCATATTTTCTGTGTCTACATATTCAACATCAATAACATCTTTCTTAAGCAAGTCTCTTATATGATGGTACTTAATGTCGATATGTTTACTACGTGCATGGAATCTAGGAATCTTGCATCCTTGGCCAAACATTGGGCACTTTGATTGCCGCTAAAAATCTGCAGTAATCCCTGGATGTATACTGCCTCTTTCGCTGCGGTTGTAAGAGTGACATACTTGGCCTGTGTGGTACTGAGGGCCACCACGCCTTGTTTCTTCGACTCCCATGAGAATGCAGTGCCCAACCCAGTCCGCACTTACATAGCATTGTATTGGCTGTCCAGTACGTCTTTAATGGAGGCCCAGCCGTGTGGTGCCCTTCAGGTATATCAATATCCGCTTTGCACCCATCTCGTGCCTACGATGCGGATCTGCGTTTTGTCGCGCTAGTTTAAATACGGAATGAAGGATGTCAGGCCGTGTTGTCGCTGCCAGATACAGGATCGTACCGATCAACGATTGGTATCTGGTCTGGTTTACTTACTCACAATTATCGTTGGTACACTTCGTCTGGAAGCCCGCTTCCAAAGGGGTTACATTGGGCTTACAGCTAGACAAGCCATACTCTAACAGAAGACCCTCGACAAACTGCTGGTGACCTATGTAAACATCATCTGTTGCACCGTTGCGCTCTATTCCCATTCCCAGGAAATGCTTCAGCTCTCCTCCATCAACGACATCGAATTCATTGGCAATGCTGACCTTTACGTCATTCAGCTTGTCTTTGTACGAGCTCGCTAAAATCAAGTCGTCCACGTACACCACAATGATGCTCATTTTGCCGTCCCTTCGGCGTGTGTACAGGCAGGGTTCACTTAGGCATGGTACAAACTCCATGCTCAGAAGGGCGCAATTCAGCTTCTCGTTCCATTCGCGTCCACTTTGCTTCAGCCCATAAAGCGATTTATGCAGCTTCAAAACGCGCTTCGGGTTGTCCGAGTTAACAAACCTTTCAGGTTGTTTCATGTACACCTCGTGTAAACATGCCTTCTACGCACTCAACAACATTGCTTATTCTCTTGTATGTACACATATAAAATACATACGTTCATATGCGCGCATTTCAGCATATTCTAAGAATCACAATTGCGATTGATCTGCTTCTTTAGCTTCTTTAATTTTGTATTTGTCACATATCGCCCTTGTAGTAGTACTTTGGGTTTTGCCAACAACCAACGCAATAGTGGTGTGGCGTAGTGGATAGACGCAAAGCTCGTAAACGAAAGTTCCCGAGTTCGAAACTCAGTGACTACAACGTAACTTTTTTAATTTTTTATAAAATTTATAAACATGATGTGGTTGTGCTAGTTGAGATGATGTGCATTAACGATACATATGTAGTAAATAAATGCAGGTTCGAGTCCAGGTGCGGTGATGTTTGTTTTTCTTTTCTTTTTTTTTTTCTTAATTTGTTTATTTATTTAATTATTAATTTATTTTTGATTTACATACATTCTAATTGAATAAAATTATAATTTAATTTTGGAAAATTTAATGTTATATGCAAGCTATGGAGCGTATTAAACAATGAAAATCGGACGGGGCTCAGGGGATCTCCTAGTCGGGCACCTCCGACTAGAGTTTTCTTACTTGTTTATTATTATTGTATCATCATCTATTTCTTCAATACTTGTAATATTATTAAATACAATTGACTTCTGTTGGTAATAGTGCATTTTTTACTTAATTTAAGTTCCTTAAAGATTTTATTTGGCTTATGTTCCAGTGTTTTATTGTTAATTTGGATATAGTTTATGTTAGGCATTGGGATAAGTAACTTAACATCTACACTAATATAATTTTTTGGAATTTTTGTTGCTATTATTATGCATTTTTTTTTTTTTGTATTTCAAAATGCCCATAAGAATTAATTTTAATTTATAAAAATCAAGATCAAATTAGTTAATTTCTTCTTTTGATAAAATGTCTAATAGAATTATATTCTTTATTGCAGAGGCTGAATGTACTTTACTTTTTATACCCTGAGCCCATTGAAAATGGGAAATCAGGGTATAATGGTTTTGTTAAATGTATGTAACAGGCAGAAGGAGGCGTGTCAGACCCCACAAAGTATATATATTCTTGATCAGGGCGACGAGCTGAGTCGATTTAGCCCTGTCCGTCTGTCTGTCCGTCCGTCTGTCCGTCTGTCCGTCCGTCCGTCCGTCCGTATGTTTGAACGCGTCGATTGAAGCATCCAGACAAGCTAGAGACTTGAATTTTTTTTTGTTGGGTCCGTAGATAGCACGCGCAGGTCAAGTTTGTTACCAAAAAACGATATCTATTTTTGTTGTTATGTTATCAATTTTAAACCTTATCGAAAACAGGTTATAAAATTCTATCTGCCACATCTTTGGAGCTAGACTTCTCAAATTTTGCATATAGATTAATGTGAATTTTATGCAATTTCTATTTTTTTATTTTTTGGATACCGGCTTTTTTTTACTAATTAACCCCCCTCCCCTCCCTGCCATCAAACACCCATTGAGAGTCTATTGCAAATATAACCATGTGAATAAATTAACATTTTTATAAAATGTAACAAATTCAATAGAATCATATGCTGAAAGTTTCATCAAAATCCGTTAAGTCAGTCCCGATTTATTAAACAAAACGTTTGGCCAATAATCACTCGCACGTGGCAAGCAGCGACGCGCAGCAAAAAACATTTACACATACACATACATTGAAACGTGCAAGCGCGTCTACTATGCATGTGCAGAAATACATTCAAGGCCAGTCGTTCTAGCATATTCTTCAACCAAATTCTGTTTGCGTTTTCAGCCGCTTCTTTAGTTTTGTATTTGTTATATATCGCCCTTTACACGCATACATTGAATCAGACCACCGTTTTTGTATGTACACATATTCATACATTCATATGCGCGCATTTCAGCATATTCTAAGAATTACAATTGCGATTGATCTGCTTCTTTAGTTTTGTATTTGTAACATATCGCATTGTAGTACTACTTTGCGTTTTGCCAACAAGCAACGCAATACTGGTGTGGCGTAGTGGATAGACAGAAAGCGCGTAAACGAAAGGTCCCGGGTTCGAAACTCAGTGACAACAGCATAACTTTTTTAATTTTTTTTTTTTAAATCTTTAAACATGAGGTGGTCGTGCTAGTTGAGATGACGCGCTTTAACGTTACACATGTAGTAAATAGATGCAGGTTCGAGTCCAGGTGCGGTGATGTTTGCTTTCTTTTTTTTGTTTATTTATTTAATTATTAATTTATTTTTTATTTACATACATTCTAGTTGAATAAAATTTCAAAATTATAATTTAATTTTGCAAAATTTAATGTTATATGCAAGCTATATAGCGTATTAAACAATGCAAATCGGACGGGGCTCAGGGTATCTCCTAGTCGGACACCTCCGACTAGAGTTTTCTTACTTGTTATTTAATATTTGTATACCCTGAGCCCATTGAAAATGGAAAATTATATATGAATACTCGTTGATACCATATGCTGCACAAGTTTATCAGTCCACTTCGATAACTCATTTCATTTCGATTTTATGAGCATTTATCGATATTTTTAATGTGTTTTTAAGGCGTAGTTTGTACATTGTTTGAGCTAGAGACTTTGCTGTGTAGTTGCGTGTAATGAACACGGAGATTATGTAATCTTTACATTTGTAAAAAGCGCAAACCGAATATAAGACATTTATGCTTTGGCAAATACACACATATGAATGTCATTAATAAGTTGTGAAAGCTTGATGAAGTTAGTCCATCGCTAAGAAAACGTATGCAACAATTAAATTCCCATGGTAATGCCCACATTGCAGCCCAAGCGCAATCGCTGCGTAAACTGCGCAGTTGGCAGAGCGCGTGCTTATTCGTGCGTGCATGTGTGTGTGTGTGTATATGATGTTTTTATGCATGCTTAAAAAGAGCGTAGAATGATTTGATATTTGGCTCTTCACAGGACTCAGGGTATCTCCTAGTCGAGCAGTCTCGACTTGAGAACTCTTACTTGTTTCTATATCTACTTCTGTCATTAATATTTAATGATAGCCTTTCGCTAAATTAAGAATAATAAAATATTGGGCTTAACCATGTTTATCTAATACAGCGTCTATAATAGGTATTGGATACTTATCTGAAACGGTTACTTGGTTTAATCGTCTATAATCTACACAAATACGATATTTTTGGATTCCTGAATTGTTAAATTTTTTCTTAACTACATGTTCAAGCATGAACACAGATCTCGCCATGTGGTGACAACATAAAAATAGATTACAAAACGTAAACGACCCTTAAGATAATGTAAATCAAACATTACAAAATTCAGTACGTGTGATCCTCTTTCATGCTTGTAAGAGACGCCTGAAATAAGATAAGACTAAAATAGAACTCAAGTGTTTGCATTGGACAGTTGTTAGAATGTAAGAAATGTCAATGTAATTGAGAGATGCTCCTCTCTTACTCCTCAAACTAGGTATTTACTATCTATAAAAAGACAGTTCAATTTTTGTGCTCAAACTATAACGTTGTACCATTATTTACATTTTGGTCCTTCGAGCATTCTATTGTCTCCCCCACCAGTGGTAAGAGACTTAGAATTTTTAACCAGCTCCTTAGACTCTACAGTTCTGTAGCTAAGGTAGCAAAATCAAATATTCTGTCGTTTTCCCCCACCCGTGGTAAGAAACACAGAAAATAACAATTAACACTCAAGGGTAAAAAATAAAAAAACCCCTAAGAGTTGTTTTAAAGAAACAAAAAACCAAAAAAAAAAAAGGTTTATGTTTCAAAATTTTTTATACAAAAAAAAATTATAAAGCGTTCCGAGGCTAAAACATCGGAAAGTCAGTGTCTACAAAAAAAAAAAAAATATATATATATATATATAAAATTAGAAAGCGTTCCGAGGCTAAAAACATCGGAAAAGAAAATTCACGGAGCAACCGAGAAACAGCATCAAAGAAGCAGCATTCACGGAGCAACCGAGAATCTACAACCAGGGAGCAACCGAGAAGCAGCATCCAAAGAAGTAGCCGAGAAGAAGCAGCCGAGAAGCAGCATCCAGGGAGCAACCGAGGAGCAGCAAAAGGACATAATTTCCAGATAAGTTTAGAGATAAATAGTATAAATAAGAAAAATGATGTCCGAGGCGACAATTCAGGTACTAAATAATCAGTCGACACTGATGACAGAAATCCAGCAAATGGAAGCTGGTATAATAAGTAGTGAGGAGGTTCAAAAATTAGAATTCATTAGAGCAAAATTTATGAACAATCATAAGTCACTATTAAAAATCGGAATAGTAGATCATGAATATTTCAACAAAAATTTATATGAAAAAACAATAGGTAAAATTAAAAGTATCATTGAAATACAGTCGTGTTCAAAACAGGTTGTTGATACCGGGACAGTAATAATGTCAGAGAAAAGCGAAGTACAGAAACAAGCCGACAATTTTGAACAAAATTTAAATCAGCTCAGGGTATATTTAGAAGAAACCGAAAAGGGGTTGAATAATTCTACCTTGAGATGGAGTAACATCAGAAAAAACAAAATTAATTTTCTTTGGAGTAGGATCCAAGAAAAAATAAATTATTTTACTTCGTTAAAATATTCATTAAACGAAGATGTTGATGAGTTGAAATTCGATGCTCAGAATATGGTAGACACTTTAGAGCGCGTATCTCAGGATACAAAACCATTGAAGGTAGACGTAAAAACGGAGGATCTTCCGACGCTACCTAAAATTCAAATACCCACATTTTTTGGTGAACCCAAAGAGTGGGATCTTTTTTATGAATTATTTACAGAAATAATTCATAATAGGGAAGATTTAAGTATGCCAGTAAAATTTAATTATTTAAAAACGGCATTAAAGGGTGAAGCCAAGAGCATGGTTTCTCATTTGCTCACTGGCTCAGTTGGGAATTACCATTCAGCTTGGGAATTATTAATTAAGCGATTCGAAAATAAAAGGAAAATTTTTTCCGATGAAATGAATCGATTAATTGAATTACCAAATTTGAATATGAATTCCGCAAATAATATTAAAAGTTTTATTGATAATAGCAATGAGGCTATACATATAATAAAACTTAAAACAAATTTACCCACAGAAGTGGACATAATTTTCGCCCACACTTTGTTGAGAAAGTTCAACAAAGAAACGCTGCAGCTCTATGAATCTCACGTCAAAAAGACAAAAGAAATTCAAGAGTTGTCAGATGTAATGGATTTTTTGGAACAGCGTTATAATTCTATAACTTCATTGAGTAATGAAGAAAGAAATAAAAATTCTAACAATAAATTTAATAAAAATTCAAATGGTAAAGAAAGCTGTCCAGTTTGTGGAATACCTGGACACTATGTGTCACAATGCTACAAGTTTAAAGCAATGAATCCAAAAGATAGATGCGAGACGGCAAAAAAGCGCAGCTGTGCTGGAAGTGCCTTAAAATATCAAAGCACAAAAAATGCTCCTGCGAATATTCATGTGCGTTTTGCAAAAAAGCTCATAACACTATGCTTCACATTTCAAATGAAAAAGTGAACACATGTGTTTCAAAAGATACAGCACTATTGGCTACAGCAATAGTGAAGATCAGAGCAAAGAATGGTGAATATGAAAATTTTAGAGCATTGATCGATAGCGGATCTCAATGCACTATTATCTCAGAAGAGGCAGCTCAAATTCTAAAATTATACAGAATCAAAACTGTCACAAAAATAAGTGGCGTATCAGAAACGAATTCAAGTACTTCAAAGTACAAAGTTAAGATATGCATTCAATCGCTTAACACAAAAAACACACAATTTTCAACCGAAGCTATTGTTCTGCCAAAATTAATGAAAGCCTTGCCTGGTAAAACTGTAACAATTAATAAGCAAAAATGGCAAGATTTCGTATTAGCCGATCCCAAATTTAATAAGCCTAGTAGAATAGACTTAATTATAGGAACCGACTTATATTCCCAAATCATCAAAAATGGGATAGTAAAAATAGACGGACTTCTTGGACAGAATACGGAGTTTGGTTGGGTAGTATCAGGGTGTACAAAATCAAAAGGAAGTACAGTGATAACAGCAACCACTATGAAAGTTGAAAATTTAGAAAAATTTTGGGAAATGGAAGAAGAAGATAATGATGACATAGAAGCTGAAATATGCGAAAAACATTTTATAGAAACAACAAGAAGAGACAATAATGGTAGGTTTGTCGTTAAAATCCCTTTTAAACAGGATAAAACATTAGGAAATTCAAAAGCCCAAGCATTGGCACGTTTTCATAACTTAGAAAAAAATTACATAAGAATCATTCACTTAAAGAAAATTATGTTAAGTTTATGAATGAGTATATTAAATTAGGGCACATGGTTGAGACAAACGCTATGGGAAGATATTACCTCCCACATCAAGCACTGATGTAGCTTAACAACAAAATTAAGAGTTGTCTTTGATGCTTCTGCTAAAAGCACGAACAACAAGAGCCTTAATGATATCATGTGGACCGGACCAAGAGTCCAAAAAGACATATTTGACATTATGCTAAAATGGCGTAAATGGCAAGTTGTAGTCTCTGCAGATATAGAAAAAATGTATAGACAGATTAATATTGATGAAGAAGATCAAAAATATCTTAACATACTTTGGAGAGAGTCTCCATCTGATACTTTAAAAACATTTAAACTTACGACAGTTACATACGGAACTGCATCTGCCCCATATTTAGCGACCAGAGCGCTATTAGAAATTGTTAACAAATGCAGCGATGAAAACATTAAAGAAATTATTAAAAACGATTTTTACATGGATGACCTAATGTCAGGCGCAGACACAGTACAAGAAGCTAAAAACATAGTAAATTTATTATCACTAGAGCTAGAATCAATGGGGTTCAACTTAAGGAAATGGATCTCTAATATACCAGAAGTAATAGAGAGTGTCGAACGAATAGAAGAAAACAAAGTTTTAGATATTGAAGAATTTGAATCAATAAAAACCCTTGGATTACAGTGGGAACATATGTTAGATGAATTTAAATTTAACCTTAAATACCAAAAATTACAAAAAATTAATAAACGATCAGTTCTATCCACATTGGCTAAAATTTATGATCCATTAGGCTGGCTATCTCCAGTAACCATAGTCGGTAAATTGTTTATGCAGAAACTTTGGTTTACAGAACAAAAGTGGGATCAAGATTTATCAATTAACGATAGTAATTATTGGGAATTATTTATGCAAAATTTGTCAACATTAGAAAAAAGTAGAATTCCTCGATGGTTGAAAATGCAAAACAGTTTAATAACACATATACATGGCTTTGCTGATGCATCTGAAAAAGCATTTGCAGCTGTAGTATACGCTAAAGTTAACTCTTCAGTGATGATTATAGCAAGTAAAAGCAAAGTCAATCCAAAGAAAAAAAGGGAAAACGATCCCTAAGTTGGAACTTTGTGCAGCACATCTGTTAGCAAAATTAATTGATAGAGTCAGAGAAGCTTTAGGAAACTCTATAAAAACCTATGCTTGGAGCGATTCAACCATAACTCTTGCTTGGATAAAGAACGGAGGTAATAAAAATAAATTTATTAGGCTTAGAGTAGATGACATTCACAAAACAAAAGAAACAATTTGGGGGCACGTAAAATCAGAAGACAACCCAGCAGACATAGCGTCAAGAGGAATTGATGCTAACAAACTTCAAGATTGTGAGATTTGGTGGAAAGGGCCTCAATGGCTGGCTAAAACGATAGAACATTGGCCAAAAGAAGAAAAATGCGATGAAATTACAGTTGTTTGTACAACAGTATTAAATAATTCTGACATAATACAAGAATTGACAGCTAAATTCTCTTGTATAGGAAAACTTGAACGGGTAGTTGCCTACGTATTACGATTTATTGAGAAAAAAGTAAAAAACAAAGTATTCCCGGCATTTTTAACCTGCATTAAAATAAAAACTGCCCGGAATTTAATAATCAAACAACAACAAGCACTTCAATTCGGTGAAGAAATAAAGTATTTAGCTCTGAAAAAAGACATTGATACTAAAAATAAAGTTTTAAGCTTAAACCCGTTTTTAGATAAAAACGGATTATTAAGGGTTGGTGGACGACTAAGAAACTCAAATGCAAGTTTTCAAGTTAAACACCCGATAATTTTGGACAAAAGTTACTTAACAAATCTTATTATAAGAAAAGCGCATAAGGAAACATTACACGGTGGGCTAAACCTTATGAGAAACTATATTCAAAGAAAGTATTGGATATTTGGACTTAGAAATAATTTGAAGAAGCAATTAAAAAAATGCACAAAGTGTGCTAGATACAAAACAACTACAATAGAACAAATAATGGGAAATCTTCCAGAATATAGGATAAACATGAATTACCCATTTCTTAATACGGGAATAGATTATGCAGGTCCCTATTATATTAAGTGTTCTAAAAATCGTGGGATAAAAATATATAAAGGTTATATTTCAGTATTTGTATGTATGGCAACTAAAGCTATCCACCTTGAAGTTGTCAGTGATCTAACAACTGAAGCCTTTCTAGCAGCTTTAAAAAGATTTATTGCTAGAAGAGGAAATGTGCCAATATATATTCAGATAATGGAACAAACTTTGTAGGTGCTGCAAGAAAGCTAGACCAAGAGTATAAACAGGCTTTAGAAGACAATAATACAATCGCTCCTTTATTAGAAAACGAGGGGATTAATTGGCACTTTATTCCCCCGGCAGGACCTCACTTCGGAGGTATTTGGGAAGCCGGAGTTAAATCGGTAAAATATCATTTGAAACGAACAATTGGTGATAGCAGCTTAACCTTTGAAGAAATGTCAACCTTACTATGTCAAATTGAAGCGATATTAAATTCACGACCCTTATACACAACAAGAGAGGTTTTGGAAGGGAATATGACAACTCTTTTAGACAATCAACACAACATAAATGAATTGACCAAAAAACAAGCTTCAGTAATAGATTCCACTGAAAACATTATAAAACAAAGTATTAATGAGATAAACCATAACTTTCTTAACTTAAATGTGCGTATTGCAAACATGACAGAAACGCTTAAGGAAAGTTTTTTTGTTTATAAAGAATCAATTAATTTCTTTATGATGACAAAACAGTTAGACTCCTTGCTTGATGAATGTGAAAAGATTCAAGCTGGAATAATCAGCTTGCTTATCGACATCAATCATGGAAAGTTGAATACAAATATTTTAAAAGCAAATCAACTTCAAAATGAAATCTCTCGAATTAAAGCTAAAATACCCGACAATTTAGTTTTACCCGGGAAAAGAACAGGCACAGAACTTAAAGAAGTTTACACTTTGTTAACAGCTAAAGGATTCTATTTAGATAAGAAAATAATTATAAATGCTAAAATACCATTATTCAGTCAACACACATCTCAGGTATTTAAAATTATACCCTTACCAATTAAAAGCCAACAGGGGGTTATTATAGCAGAAGTGAAACTTCCATTTATAGTTTATAACTTTGCAATAGATTCATATCATTTAATGTCAGAAGCAACATTAAATAAATGTAAGCACTGGCAAACCTATACACGTATTTGCGAAGGAAATTGGCCATGGAATAGTGCAAATGACGACTCTTGTGAGGTGTCACCCTTTAAGCCTAACAAACCAGTTAATTGCTTTTACAAAATGATTTCAACCTCATCAAATTATTGGGTTGAGTTACACAGAAGAGGTAGTTGGTTATTTAAAATACCTACAAATACAAAAGTGAACATTAAATGTAATCATGCACATCAAGAAATTATAAAGTTGCCAGAACAAGGTATTTTGACATTAAAATCAGATTGTACGGCTAGAACTTTGGACAAAATACTAATGGCAAATTACATACTTCACTCTGAAAGTTACGAAACGGTATCAACTTCCTATATAAGTAATATAAGTGAAATACCCAAAATTGTATGGGATCCACTAAAAACTCCAATTATTAATCATACTTCAGAACTAGATCAATTAAAAAACGAACTTAGACAAATAAAAAATCATAATTTTAAAATAAATGCTCTTAAATGGCATCACGCGACCGGTCACATATCCTTAGGACTTGGTATGATAATTATAATAATTATAATAATATATATTGTAAGAAAAATACATGTACGCAGACGATTACAAGCCATAGCTTTTCCACAAATATAAGTAACATTTTAACCTTCTCTCTGTTACCGTCACTTTCTCGGCCCTTGGCAGAATGTTCAAGCATGAACACAGATCTCGCCATGTGGTGACAACATAAAAATAGATTACAAAACGTAAACGACCCTTAAGATAATGTAAACCAAACATTACAAAATTCAGTACGTGTGATCCTCTTTCATGCTTGTAAGAGACGCCTGAAATAAGATAAGACTAAAATAGAACTCAAGTGTTTGCATAGGACAGTTGTTAGAATGTAAGAAATGTCAATGTAATTGAGAGATGCTCCTCTCTTACTCCTCAAACTAGGTATTTAAGGAGGAAGATTTAAAGAATAAAGATAGTTCAATTTTTGTGCTCAAACTATAACGTTGTACCATTTATTTACATACACATATACATAGGAGAGCTATATTTGCTTTTACTTTCTATACCTTGAACCCATTGAAAATGGGAAATCAGGGTATAATGGTTTTGTTAAAAGTATGTAACAGGCAGGAGGCGTGGCAGACCCCACTAAGTATATATATTCTTGATCAGGACGACGGGATGAGTCGATGTAGCCCTGTCCGTCTGTCCGTCTGTACGTATGTTTGAACGCGTCGATTTCATAAACTAGACGAGCTAGACAGCTGAAATTTTTTTGTAGATCCGTGTATAGCACGCGCAGGTCAAGTTTATTACTTATCGAAAATACGTTTTTAAGGCGAAGTTTGTACATTGTTTGAGCAAGAGACTTCAAATTTGCTGTGTAGTTGCGTGTAATGAATACGGATTTTGGATGCCACGCCTGTAAATCTTAAATTTGAACTTATATCTAAGACTATAATTTATTTAAGTTGTAAGTTTCCTACAATTACTCTCTATCTTGTATAGCTTCAAGAATATCACTGACTAAAATGGCTGTGAATTGGGGCATAGCTAGCCGTACTGGTAAATAAGGTACCCCCAGCGAGTTGGTGGTATTATTGATAATTTATGTTACTTTAGGCTTTATATATATGCATATCTTTATTGTTTACGTTTAAGTTGACTCTAGTTTTGTCATTATCTTTAATAATAATAAATAATAAATAATAATAAATACTAGAGCGTTGTGCTTTGGCAAATACACACACACAAATGCCATTAAAAAGTTGTGAAAGTTTGATGTAAAAAGTCCAGCGCTAAGAAAACTTATGCAACAATTAAATTCCCATGGTAATGCCCACATTGCAGCCCAAGCGCAATCGCTGCGTCAACTGCGCAGTTGGCAGAGCGCGTGCTTATGCGTGCGTACTGATGTGTGTGTATGCGTTATTTGTATGTATGCATAAAAAAAGTAGAATGATTTGATATTTGGCTCTTCACAGGGCTCTGGGTATCTCTTAGTCGAGCAGTCTCGACTAGAGCCCTCTTACTTGTTTAACTCTAGAATTACCATTCCAGCTACTGAGTGAGTAGGTCAAGGGTTAATGGTCTGTAAAGATTTTGACTTTAGTTCTACTGTATAGGTAGTTTTTGAGAGCTTTTAAAACCCAAATTATGGCTATCATCTCTTTCTCATTAGTAGCATAGTTTTCTTCGGCTTTCGAAAGGGTTCTGGAGAGAAACGAAATGGGTTTAGTACGGCGCCTATGGCGAAGTCGTAAGTATCTGTGGTAAGTTGGAATTCTTTTTTCAAACCAGGGAACTTTATAACGACCTCTTCTGAAACTAAAGAGTTTTTTTTTTAATTTTCTTAAAGGCATCCATTGAATTTAGATTCATGTTAATTAATTTCCTTTTTTACTCCTGTTTGGAAACTCGTCCGTCTTCCCCTCTTAAAAGAGAGCTAAGTGGTTTCGCCAACTTAGCGAAATCTCTTACTACAGATGCTTTGTATCCTGTTAGGCCATAGTTTTAGGTTGGACGTAGTTAGCTATTGTTAGAACTTTATCCGGGTTTGCTTCAACCTCTATCAGATATAATGAAGCCTAAGACTTTGAGTTCGACTTTGTTTTTGTAAAACTCGCATTTATCTAATTGGCATTTAATATCGGCTTCTTGTAGAGTTTTTTAACTAAGTTTTTGGTATGTGATTCCGTTTCTTTGGTAAAAATGATTATGTCATCAATATAAATATAACATATTTTACCGATATGATCTCTTAGTATATCACGAAGCGCACGCTAGAAAATAGAGGACGCGTTTTTGAGAAGTCGTGTTAACTCATATTTTCCGTTGTGAATAGAGAAGGCTGTTTTTGGAATATCGGATTTGTTAGCGGAATTTGCTAGAATCCACTTTTAAGGTCAAGTACACAGAAAATTTTTTTCTCTTCCAATTGTGCCTGTGCCTCGTTTATCTCAGATATGGGATATTTATCTGCAATCGTGACTTTATTAAGTTTTCGATAGTCTATGATCATCTTATACTTTTTTTCACCAGATGTATCCATATTTTTCGTTACAGTCCAGACTGAGGAATTGTAGTTTGACCGTGAGGGTCGTATAATGCGGTAGTTCAGCAGTTCTCTGATTTGCTTATCAAATTTGTCTTTTAAAGACATGGGGTATTGGCACAATTTTGAATATACAGGAACTTCATTTGAAGTTCTGATTTTTGCTTCTACGTTTGTTGCATATGTAAATTAGAAAAATTATGGTGGGTGATATAGACGCTTCCTCCCACTGTGACTGCGATAAAAAGGATTGGGTACAAATTTGGGCCGAATGAAGTTTTTATTGGAACCTGTGTCTATTAAGATTTTGAATGATTACACTCAAAGTATGGCAGTGAGGATCGCTTATTTTCAGTACTTTCGCTTGCTTATATTTGTTCAGTGTATTCTTGCAGGCTCATGCCGCACTCGCCCCGTTCGCTATGCTCTGCAATAGTCTGATCATATTGCTCGTATTCTGTTGATTTAGCATAGGCTTCTGCATAATCTTGCTCAGGTTGGCATTCGTCTCCTTGAGTGTAGAAGATTCTCTGTTTCTTACTTTCCTGGTTTGTCGGTATAGGAGGCCTCTTGCCTGAATCAAACCGAGGTCTTTTCATTATATAATTGACCATGATGTCTGGTGGAATCTGGGTTGCCAATAGGCTGCAGTATTGGCCTGGACAGGTATAGGTTTTCGAGGTACTTGAATTTGTTTCTGATCTGAGTTTCTAAAGGCAAAACTATGTGTTCTGTTATTTGCATAGTTAGTCCTGTAAGTCTGATTTTCTAGTTTCAAATATAAATGCAAAGTTTGAGGTAGATCTGTTGGTTCTTTTATACCAAGAAGTCTTGGTAAATCACCACGCAGTCCCCCCCTTACGAACGTGTCCAATATCATATCTCTGTATGATTTTGTCATCACTATTTCCTTCTGTCCAGATTCATACAACTAACTTAGTTAAGGAGCAACAAGTGCCTCCCTATTAAGAGTATATTGTACGAGTCGATATGCCAAAATATATCGGTGACCCCTTTATACTAGAATATGCCTCCAGATTTCTATCGACATTTTTCTTCCAAGAACTAAACTCGGATGGATTGCCAGACAATTTTCTCATGCACTTTACTATGTCTGGAATGCGATCCAGATCCGCAACGTTATTTCCGTATTACGGGTCTGTAGTGTACACCACGGCTTCGACAACATCGTTACTATTTCTACCGAAGTTTATACGCTCTAGTAGTGCTGGAAATCTCGGAGCTATCAACTGATCTATCTGATTTTCGGTAAGAAGTTCCCCGAGATTACGGTTACCCTGAAATTCTGTTTGCCTGCTTTCATTTCTATGTTGTTGTCTCAAACTAGCTTCTTCACTAACTGCGTTGTTTGTTTGTGGGTGTTGTACCCCTTCTAGTATACCAAATACTGAAGTCTTATTAGGTTGTTGGGGTTTGCCATGGTAAATTAAGTCGAGCTCACGTTATTAAAAATATTTAGTGAAAGTCTGTTTTAGTGAGCGATGTGTTAATAGAAGCGATGCATGATTTGAAAATACAAAAGCTGTTGTTCAAGTAAAGGTTGTGTATTTATTTTTTATTTATTTTTTTTATTTTTATTTTTATTTTTGTTTTTGTATCAAATTACGAGGCAGGGCTGCGTGTTTTCATTGCACTTGAGCAGTCAAATATAAAATAATCAAGACTGTAATCTGTAAATTTGTCTTTGTGTATGTAAATGTGATTGTTACTTTTATAGATTTTCTTACACATGTACTTTTCGAATTACTTTCCCTTAACACATAATTTTTTCATTCATTAAAATTATAGCTATCGCCGATGATGCAGAATAGGTACTTTTTGGTTTCCCTACTAATGGTTCCGCAGCTCATACGATTATAAGATGTGCTCTGCGAACAAATCAAACAGAGCGTGTCTCCAACGTTGCGCAGCGTCTGTTGTGGCTTTAGTTTTAGAGTCTTTGTGTGCCGATCGATTGACTGAGAGTTTGAATACCACAGAGTAGTGATTGACACTTAATAGACGTTTTGGTTTATCGCATCGAATCACACTCTTAGCACACTTAGAGTCAGTTTTGCTCTGTCTTGGTTGATTATTACCGATACGCGTACTTAGTAGACGTTTATTTATTAAATGAAGAAGTCAACAATTGATTGATGTTTAATGTTCGGCTTTTATTTTCAAACTGAATGTACTTAGAACAATTACCATAGCTAGCTACATTGCGCTCTTGGCGGTGGCGGTGCTGTCGCAGAATTCTTGGAAATCCAGTGGCGTGATAATTTCATTGGAATTGTATTTGGCTGAGACAGCTGAATAGGCTTTTCGGCCACTGTTGCGGATGCTTGACCGCGGCCGGATATTTTGAAATCTATTTGTCATTAAGAATGCTTGTCGTGTAATCATATTGTTAAGAGCACCAACTGCGTAATATATTTCATACCCTGCGTAAAAATGATCATGAAAAAGCGAGTATTTTGCATGAGCATGGCAAACGCTTTCAAGAATTCGGCAGTTAGAGTCTAGAGCTCCTATTATTCAGACGTGATAATTTTCTAAAATTTATTCAAATCTGAATTTCTTTTTCTTTTGTGCGTCGAAATATTTAATATTTTTTTCCCCCAATTTTAAAATTGAAAACCTAATCATTTCGGCTATTTATTATTTTCTATTTTTCAAATATCAATAATTCTTTAGGCTATTTGGAAACGGTTCCAGTTCGAATGAAAAAGACGTTAGCTTAAAGGAATACAAAAATAACCGGTGTAAGAAACATAAAAAAAGGATGAACAGTTCCCCATTAAAGTCTGGAATAAAATAATCCAGCAGCATCACTTCAACCTCTCAAGAGATAAGACATGCTGCATCAAAAAACAAAAACAAAACCCCGCTACGCAAACGGAAAGCATATCAGCAAACGCGCGACTAACAAAAATCAATCACAAAAGCAAATAGAAACAAAAACAAACACACACCGTAAACTGTTACACCGGGCACCAGCCGAAAAACAACAACCATAAAAGAACCACCCGATAGAAACAAAACCTACAAAACACAACTAAACGAGCCAAAATACATTGTACTAAAACGGAACGACAACGAATCATTTGAAAAAAAAAAAACCATAGACTATGCATGCGGAGGAGAAGTAGAAACATGTAAAAAAAAAACAAGAGACGGCTTACTGCTCATTAAAGCTAAAAATAAACTCCAAGCACTGAAACTAATTGCGCTAAAAAAATGAATAATCTCGATATCACTGCAACAGAACACGAAACTTTAAACACAACCAATGGCGTAATATATTGCAAGGAACTACGAAACATACCCGAAAGCGAAATACTAGAAGAACTAAAACCACAGAACGTAATCGAAGTGCGTAAAATTAAAAAAAAAAACAAGTGAGAACGTTGCGTTAGGGCGAAACCTAATGCGTGATACTCGTTTCCCATAGGGGCATCTGGTATATTAAATTTAATAATATATCTCAAATTTTGCATTTATGTAGATTCATGTGAATTTTGTTATTTCAATTTTTGCAAATACAACCATGTGAATGAATTAACATTTTTATGAAATGTAAAAAATTCAATAGAATCACATGCTGAAAGTTTCATCAAGTTCCGTTAAGTCAGTCGCAATCTATTAAACAAAACGTTAGGACAATTATGACACGCACGTATTAAGCAGCGACAGCAAAATACATTTACATTTACACATATGTATGTACACTGAAACGTGCAAGCGCGTTTGCTTATGCATGGTCACAAATAAATTCAGCGCCATTCATTCTAGCATATTCTTCAACTAAAATTGTTATTGATTTGCGTTTGCATTTTCAGGCGCTTCTTTAGTTTTGTATTTGTCAAATATCGCCATACGCCATACGCATACATTCAAACCGACCACCGTTATTGTATGTACACATATAAATACATACGTTCATATGTGCGCATTTCAGCATTTTCTAAGAATCACAATTGCGATTGATTTATGTTTATATTGTGTTTGCATTAACAGCAGCTTCTATAGTTTGTATTTGTCAAAAGTCGCCCTTGTATTGAAGTAGTTTCGGATTTGCCAACAGGCAATGCAAAACTGATGTGGCGCAGCAGGTAGATGAAAAGCGTGTAAGCAAAAGGGTCCGCGTTCGAGACGCGGCGGCGACGGCATGAAAATAGTTGCGCTGCTGTTCGTGCCTACATACATACATAAATGATGGGTCCTATCGTCAATTTTTTTGTGTGGAATAATTTTGTTCGGAATAAGTCGATATTTGTGTAATCGATATTTGATATTTACATTTTTTGATGCTATGGTCACACACACAAAAAGAAAATAACATAACTGACCTAGGCTATACGAAAAATGATCATTTTAGCAGACAAATTATTTGCAGAAAGTCAACATTAAATCGAATTACATATATTTCTTAATATTTCTCAGAAATGCCGTTTGTCGTCTTAGCAGTTCTTATTAAGCTTATTTATATAGGTGGCATAGGCATTTGAAGTTTGCAGCTGATCGTTACAAATTTTGTTGCTAATTTGCCACGCCCCCAGTAGGCGTAGGCATATCATATTTGGCAAGTTCCTAGAAAATGTAAAAGTTACAGGGTATTTTTGGATATATCACACCCCCAAAGGGGCGTAAGATTTATTTTTGGGGAATCAATAGAGGAGGCCCCCAGTAACACAAACATCCAATTTTGAAGCGTCCAGCTCTAAAACTGTATGAGCTATAATGATTTGCCACGCCCCCTGAAGGCGTAGGTATGTCCGCCATATCTTTTTGATCTTGGGTTGCTTATCCGAGTATATATATCAACAAGTCTCTAGCATCAATAGTGCTCAAATTATAGCTGATCTTGTAAAATATATATTCAGATCCGATTTGCCACGCCCCCAGTGGGCGTAGACATAAAATCTTTTTATCAATCTTTATAGAATCGTAGCGTTAAGTTACGTGTAAAATCTCAGCATTCTAGCTTTAAAACTGTAGAAGATATAGTTTTCCCGATTTGCCACGCCCCCAATGGGCGTAGATATATCCGCCATATCTTTTTGAACTTGGGTGGTCAACGCAAGTATAGATTCCAAATTTCAACTCTCTACCTCTTCAACTAATATGATTTCTTGACTATGGGCGCAAGCATTTTCCGATTTGCCACGCCACGGGCGTATCGGGAAAATCTTGACACTTTATAATTCGAGGGTATACACGAGTATATGTTCCAAATTTCAAGTCTCTAGCTTCAATATCGTAGAAAAATATTGCATTCATACGGACAGACGGACAGATGTATATTGTACGAATCGAGTACTTGGTCCACGTGTCGTATTATCTTCTGTCGAATAGTCTGAAAGATGCCAAAATATATCGGTGACCCCTTTATACTAGAATATGCCTCCAGATTTCTATCGACATTTTTCTTCCAAGAACTAAACTCGGATGGATTGCCAGACAATTTTCTCATGCACTTTACTATGTCTGGAATGCGATCCAGATCCGCAACGTTATTTCCGTATTCCGGGTCTGTAGTGTACACCACGGCTTCGACAACATCGTTACTATTTCTACCGAAGTTTATACGCTCCAGTAGTGCTGGAAATCTCGGAGCTATCAACTGATCTATCTGATTTTCGGTAAGAAGTTCCCCGAGATTACGGTTACCTTGAAATTCTGTATGCCTGCTTTCATTTCTATGTTGTTGTCTCAAACTAGCTTCTTCACTAACTGCGTTGTTTGTTTGTGGGTGTTGTACCCCTTCTAGTATACCAAATACTGAAGTCTTATTAGGTTGTTGGGGTTTGCCATGGTAAATTAAGTCGAGCTCACGTTATTAAAAATATTTAGTGAAAGTCTGTTTTAGTGAGCGATGTGTTAATAGAAGCGATGCATGATTTGAAAATACAAAAGCTGTTGTTCAAGTAAAGGTTGTGTATTTATAATGCTAGTTTCCCAAAGGGAAAATAGTATATTGGTTTTGTGCAATGTCCGTCTTGCTGTCCGTCCGTCTGTCCGTCTGGCCGTCTGTCCGTCTGTCCGTATGAATGCAATATTTTTCTACGCTATTGAAGCTAGAGACTTGAAATTTGGAACATATACTCGTGCATACCCTCGAATTATAAAGTGTCAAGATTTTTCCGATACGCCCACTAGGGGCGTGGCAAATCGGAAAATGGTTGCGCCCATAGTTAAGAAATCATATTAGCTGAAGAGCTAGAGAGTTGAAAGTAGGATTCAATACTTGCGTTGACCACCCAAGTTCAAAAAGATATGGCGGATATATCTACGCAAATCGGGAAAACTGTAACTTCTACAGTCTTAAAGCTAGAATGCTGAAATTTGGCACGTATCTTAACGCTTCGATTCTATAAAGATTGATAAAAAAATTGTATGTCCACGCCTACTGGGGGCGTGACAAATCGGATCTGAATATAGAGTGATTTTACAAATTCAGATATATTTTGAGCACTATTGATACTAGAGACTTGAAATTTGATATATATACTCGGATAAGCAACTCAAGATCAAAAAGATATGGCGGACATACCTACGCCTTCAGGGGGGCGTGGCAAATCGCAAAACATTATAGCTCCTTCAGTTTTAGAGCTAGACGCTTCAAAATTGGATGTTTGTGTTACTGGGGGCCTCCTCTATTGATTCCCCAAAAATAAATCTTACGCCCCTTTGGGGGCGTGGTATATGGAAAAAATACCCTGTAACTTTCACATTTTTGGAGTGTAAGTATCCAAACTTTACAATTACGTTATCCTCCACTCCTTCTAGGAACTTGCCAAATATGATATGTCTACGCCTACTGGGGGCGTCGCAAATTGGCAACAAAATTTGTAACGCCCAGCTGCAAAATTCATATGCCTGTGCCACCTATATAAATAAGCTTAATAAGAATTTCTAAGACGACAAACGGCATTTTTGAGAAATATATGTAATTCGATTTAATGTTGAAGTTCTGCAAAAAATTTATCTGCTAAAATTATCATTTTTCGTATAGCCTAGGTCAGTTATGTTATTTTCTTTTTGTGTGTGTGACCATAGCATCAAAAAATGTAAATATCAAATATCGATTACACAAATATCGACTTATTCCGAACAAAATTATTCCACACAAAAAAATTGACGATAGGACCCATCATCAACTATTTTCATGCCGTTGCCGCCGTGTCTCGAACGCGGACCCTTTTGCTTACACGCTTTTCATCTACTTGCTGCGCCACATCAGTTTTGCATTGCCTGTTGGCAAATCCGAAACTACTTCACTACAAGGGCGACTATTGACAATTACAAAACTATAGAAGCTGCTGTTAATGCAAACACAATATAAACATAAATCAATCGCAATTGTGATTCTTAGAAAATGCTGAAATGCGCGCATATGAACGTATATATTTATATGTGTACATACAAAAACGGTGGTTGGTTGAATGAATGCGTATAAAGGGCGATATTTGACAAATACAAAACTAAAGAAGCGCCTGAAAATGCGAACACAACTAAATAACAATTTTGGTTGAAGAATATGCTAGAATGAATGGCGCTGAATTTATTTGTGACCATGCATAAGCAAACGCGCTTGCACGTTTCAGTGTACATACATATGTGTAAATGTAAATATATTTTGCTGTCGCTGCTTAACGCGTGCGTGTCATAATTGGCCAAACGTATTGTTTAAAAGACAGCGAGTGACTTAACGGAACTTGAAGAAACTTTCAGCATATGATTCTATTGAATTTTTTACATTTCATAAAAATGCTAACTCATTCACATAGTTATATTTGCAACAGACCTTCAATTGGCAGTATATGACGGGGTAGGTAATAAGTTAAAAAAGCCGGTATCCAAAATGTAACAAAAATTTAAATTGCATAAAATTCACATGAATCTACATAAATGCAAAATTTGAGATATATTATTAAATTGATGCTCCTATGGGAAACTAGTATCACGCATTAGGCTTCGACCTCATGCAACGTTCTTACTTGTTATACCCTGAGCCCATTGAGAATGGAAATCAGGGTATAATGGTTTTGTTAAATGTATGTAACAGGCAGAAGGAGGCGTATCAGACCCCACAATGTATATATATTCTTGATCAGGGCGACGAGCTGAGTCGATTTAGCCCTGTCCGTCTGTCTGTCTGTCTGTCCGTCCGTCCGTCCGTCCGTCCGTATGTTTGAACGCGTCGATTGAAGCATCTAGACAAGCTAGAGACTTGAATTTTTTTTGTTGGGTCCGTGGATAGCACGCGCAGGTCAAGTTTGTTACCAAAAAACGATATCTATTTTTGTTGTTTTGCTATCGATTTTAAACCTTATCGAAAACAGGTTATAAAATTATATCTCCCACACCTTTAGAGGTAGACTCCTCAAATTTTGTATATAGATTAATGTGAATTTTATGCAATTTCTATTTTTTTATTTTTTGGATACCGGCTCTTTTTACTAATTAAATCAAATTCCGTTAAGTCAGTCTCGATTTATTAAACAATACGTTTAGCTGCACGTGCACATATATTCTCACATACACACATTGAAACGAGCAAGCGCGTCTGCTTATGCATGTGCACAAATAAATTCAATTCTAGCGTATTCTTCAACCAAATCTGTGTTTGAATTGTATTTGTATTTGTCATATATCGCCCTTTACACGCATACATTGAAACAGACCACCGTTTTTGTATGTACACATACTCATGCGTTCATATGCGCGGATTTCAGCATATTCTATGAATTACAATTGCGATTGATCTGCTTCTTTAGCTTCTTTAGTTTTCTATTTGTCACATATCGCCTTGTAGTACTACATTGCATTTTGACAACAACCAACGTAATACTGGTGTGGCGTAGTGGGTAGACGCAAAGCGCATAAACGAAAGGTCACGGGTTCGAAACTCAGTGACAACAGCGTAACTTTTTAAATTTTTTTTTTTTTTAATTTATAAACATGAAGATGATGAAGTAAATAAATGCAGCTTCGAGTCCAGGTGCGGTGATGTGTGTTTTTCTTCTTTTTTTTTGTTGATTTTTGTATTTATTTATTTTTGATTTACATATATTTTAGTTGAATACAATTTCAAAATTATAATTTAATTTTGGAAAATTTAATGTTAAATGCAAGCTATATAGCGTATTAAACAATACAAATCTGACGGGGCTCAGGGGATCTTTTAGTCGGGCACCTCCGACTAGAGTTTTCTTACTTGTTTTTTATTTATTTTTTATACCCTGAGCCCATTGAAAATGGGAAATCAGGGTATAATGGTTTTGTTAAATGTATGTAACAGGCAGGAGGAGGCGTGTCAGACCCCACAAAGTATATATATTCTTGATCAGGGCGACGAGCTGAGTCGATTTAGCCCTGTCCGTCTGTCTGTCTGTCCGTCCGTCCGTCCGTCCGTCTGTCCGTCCGTCTGCCCGTATGTTTGAACGCGTCTATTGTAGCATCTAGAGAAGCTTGAGACTTGAATTTTTTTTTTGTTGGGTCCGTGGATAGCACGCGCAGGTCAAGTTTATTTCGTATGAACGATAACTATTTTTGTTGTAATGTTATCGATTTTAATGCTTATTGAAAACACGTTTTAAAGGCGTAGTTTGTATATCGTTTGAGCTAGAGACTTCAAATTTGCTGTGTAGTTACGTCTAATGAATACGAAGATTACGTAATCTTTAAATTTTTGATGCCACGCCCCATTCGCCCCCAATAGCCCCTATTTGTGAAAAGCGCAAATTAATAACTAGAGACTTGTGCTTTGGCAAATACAAATATATGAATGCCATCAATAAGTTGTGAAAGTTTGATGCACTTAGTCCATCGCTAAGAAAAGTTATTAAGCAATTAAGTTCCCATAGTAATGCCCACATTGCAGCCCAAGCGCAGTCGCTGCGTCAACTGCGCAGTTGGCAGAGCGCGTGCTTATGCGTGCGTGCATATGTGTATGTATGTGTTGTTTGTATGTATAACAAAAGCGTAGAATGATTTGATATTTGGCTCTTCACAGGGCTCAGGGTATCCCCTAGTCGAGCAGTCTCGACTAGAGCCCTCTTACTTGTTATTTTTGTTTTTGTATCAAATTACGAGGTAGGGCTGCGTGTTTTCATTGCACTTGAACAGTCAAATATAAAATAATCAAGACTGTAATCTGTAAATTTGTCTTTGTGTATGTATATGTGATTGTTAATTTTATAGATTTTCTTACACATGTAGTTTACATAACCTTAACATATAATTTTTTCATTCATTAAAATTATAGCTGTCGCCGATGATGCAGAATAGGTACTTTTTGGTTTCCCTACTAATGGTTCCGCAGCTCATACGATTATAAGATGTGCTCTGCGAACAAATCGAACAGAGCGTGTCTCCAACGTTGCGCAGCGTCTGTTGTGGCTTTAGTTTTAGAGTCTTTGTGTGCCGATCGATTGACTGAGAGTGTGAATACCACAGAGTAGTGATTGACACTTAAGAGACGTTTTGGTTTATCGCATCGAATCACACTCTTAGCACACTTAGAGTCAGTTTTGCTCTGTCGTGGTTGATTATTACCGATACGCGTACTTAGTAGACGTTTATTTATTAAATGAAGAAGTCAACAATTGATTGATGTTTAATGTTCGGCTTTTATTTTCAAACTGAATGTACTTAGAACAATTACCATAGCTAGCTACATTGCGCTCTTGGCGGTGGCGGTGCTGTCGCAGAATTCTTGGAAATCCAGTGGCGTGATAATTTCATTGGAATTGTATTTGGCTGAGACAGCTGAATAGGCTTTTCGGCCACTGTTGCGGATGCTTGACCGCGGCCGGATATTTTGAAATCTATTTGTCATTAAGAATGCTTGTCGTGTAATCATATTGTTAAGAGCACCAACTGCGTAATATATTTCATACCCTGCGTAAAAATGATCATGAAAAAGCGAGTATTTTGCATGAGCATGGCAAACGCTTTCAAGAATTCGGCAGTTAGAGTCTAGAGCTCCTATTATTCAGACGTGATAATTTTCTAAAATTTATTCAAATCTGAATTTCTTTTTCTTTTGTGCGTCGAAATATTTAATATTTTTTTCCCCCAATTTTAAAATTGAAAAGCTAATCATTTCGGCTATTTATTATTTTCTATTTTTCAAATATCAATAATTCTTTAGGCTATTTGGAAACGGTTCCAGTTCGAATGAAAAAGACGTTAGCTTAAAGGAATACAAAAATAACCGGTGTAAGAAACATAAAAAAAGGATGAACAGTTCCCCATTAAAGTCTGGAATAAAATAATCCAGCAGCATCACTTCAACCTCTCAAGAGATAAGACATGCTGCATCAAAAAACAAAAACAAAACCCCGCTACGCAAACGGAAAGCATATCAGCAAACGCGCGACTAACAAAAATCAATCACAAAAGCAAATAGAAACAAGTAAGAAAACTCTAGTCGGAGGTGCCCGACTAGGAGATACCCTGAGCCCCGTCCGATTTGAATTGTTTAATACGCTATATAGCTTGCATTTAACATTAAATTTTGCAAAATTAAATTTTAATTTTGAAATTGTATTCAACTAGAATGTATGTAAATAAAAAAAAAAATAAATAAATAAATAAATCAACAAAAAAGAAGAAACAAAAACAAACATCACCGCACCTGGACTCGAACCTGCATTTATTTACTACATAGGTAACAATAGAGCGCATCATCTCAACTAGCACAACCACCTCATGTTTATAAATTTAAAAAAAAAAAAAATTTAAAAGTTAAGCTGTCATCACTGAGATTCGAACTCGGGACCTTTCGTTTACGAGCTTTGCGTCTATCCACTACGCCACGCCAGTATTGCGTTGCTTGTTGGCAAAACGCAAAGTAGTACTACAAGCGCGATATGTGACAAATACAAAATTAAAGAAGCTAAAGAAGCAGATCAATCGCAATTGTGATTCTTAGAATATGCTGAAATGCGAGCATATGAACGTATGAGTATCTGTTTCAATGTATGCGTGTAAAGGGTGATATATGACAAATACAAATCTACAGAAGCGGCTGAAAATGCAAACACAATTCAAACACAGATTTGGTTGAAGAATATGCTAGAATGAATTGCCTTGAATGTATTTGTGCACATTCATAGTAGACGCGCTTGCACGTTTCAATGTATGTGTATTTGTAAATGTTTTTTGCTGCGCGTCGCTGCTTGCCACGTGCGTGTGATTATTGGCCAAACGTTTTGTTTAATAAATCGGGACTGACTTAACGGAATTTGATGAAACTTTCAGCATATGATTCTATTGAATTTTTTACATTTTATAAAAATGCTAATTTATTCACATGGTTATATTTGCAACAGACTCTCTAATTAGTAAAAAGAGCCGGTATCCAAAAAATAAAAAAATAGAAATTGCATAAAATTCACATGAATCTATATGCAAAATTTGAGAGGTCTAGCTCTAAAGGTGTGGGAGATATAATTTTAAAACCTGTTTTCGATAAGGTTTAAAATCGATAACATTACAACCAAAATAGATATCGTTTTTTGGTAACAAACTTGACCTGCGCGTGCTATCCACGAACCCAACAAAAAAAATTCAATTCTCTAGCTTGTCTAGATGCTTCAATCGACGCGTTCAAACATACGGACAGACAGACAGACGGACAGGGCTAAATCGACTCAGCTCGTCGCCCTGATCAAGAATATATATACTTTGTGGGGTCTGACACGCCTCCTTCTGCCTGTTACATACATTTAACAAAACCATTATATCCTGATTTCACATTTTCAATGGGCCCAGGGTATAAAAACAAGTAAGAACGTTGCGTTAGGGCGAAACCTAATGCGTGATACTCGTTTCCCATAGGGGCATCTGGTATATTAAATTTAATAATATATCTCAAATTTTGCATTTATGTAGATTCATGTGAATTTTATGCAATTTCAATTTTTGCAAATACAACCATGTGAATGAATTAACATTTTTATGAAATGTAAAAAATTCAATAGAATCACATGCTGAAAGTTTCATCAAGTTCCGTTAAGTCAGTCGCAATCTATTAAACAAAACGTTAGGACAATTATGACACGCACGTATTAAGCAACGACAGCAAAATACATTTACATTTACACATAAATTGAAACGTGCAAGCGCATTTGCTTATGCATGGTCACAAATAAATTCAGCGCCATTCATTCTAGCATATTCTTCAACCAAAATTGTTATTGAATTGTGTTTGCATTTTTAGCCGCTTCTTTAGTTTTGTATTTGTCAAATATCGCCCTTTATACGCATTCATATTCATTCAACCGACCACCGTTTTTGTATGTACACATATAAATATATACGTTCATATGCGCGCATTTTAGCATTTTCTAAGAATCACAATTGCGATTGATTTATGTTTATATTATGTTTGCATTAACAGCAGCTTCTATAGTTTTGTATTTGTCAAAAGTCGCCCTTGTAGTGAAGTAGTTTCGGATTTGCCAACAGGCAATGCAAAACTTATGTGGCGCAGCAGGTAGATGAAAAGCGTGTAAGCAAAAGGGTCCGCGTCGCGGCGGCGACGGCATGAAAATAGTTGCGCTGCTGTTCGTGCCTACATACATACATAAATGATGGGTCCTATCGTCAATTTTTTTGTGTGGAATAATTTTGTTCGGAATAAGTCGATATTTGTGTTATCGATATTTGATATTTACATTTTTTGATGCTATGGTCACACACAAAAAAAGAAAATAACATAACTGACCTAGGCTATACGAAAAATGATCATTTTAGCAGACAAATTATTTGCAGAACCTCAACATTAAATCGAATTACATATATTTCTTAATCAGTATCACTTCAACCTCTCAAGAGATAAGACGTGCTGCATCAAAAAACTAAAACAAAAACAAAACCCCGCTTCGCAAACGCAAAGCATATCAGCAAACGCGCGACTAACAAAAATCAATCGCAAAAGCAAACAGAAACAAAAACAAACACACGCCATAAACAGTTACACCGGGCAATAGCCCAAAAACAACAACCATGAACGAACCACCCGATAGAAGCAAAACCTACAAAACACAACTAAACGAGCCAAAATACATTGTACTAAAACGGAACGACAACGAATCATTCGAAAAAGTGTCACCGTTTATCATAAAAAAAACCATAGACTATGCATGCGGAGGAGAAGTAGAAACATCTAAAAAAACAAGAGACGGTTCCCTGCTTTTTAAAACTAAAAACAAACTGCAAGCACTGAAACTAATTGCGCTAAAAAAAATGAATAATCTCGATATCACTGCAACAGAACACAAGACTTTAAACACAACCAAAGGCGTAATATATTGCAATGAACTACGAAACATACCTGAAAGCGAAATACTGGAAGAACTAAAACCACAGAACGTAATCGAAGTGCGCAAAATTCTAAAAAAACAAACAAACAACACAAACCACGAATAAACCTCACTTGTCGAAACTGGTCTCATAACAATTACATTTTCAACTCACAAACTACCCGAATTAATAAAAATTGGCTACGAAACCGTCTGTGTACGACCATATATCCCACTACCGCTGCGGTGCAAAAACTGTCTCCGTTTTGGACACCCTACCGCTATCTGCAAGAGCTTCGAAGTATGCAAAAACTGCTCAGAAGCAAAACATACAAATGATGGGGAACACTGCAAAAATACGCAAAACTGCCCAAACTGCAAAAATAACCCCCAAATTGACCACCAACATAGCCCACTCGACCGTAAATGCCCCACCTTCCTCAAAAAACAAGAGCTAACTGCAATAAAAACCACCGAAAAAGTTGATCACAAAACCGCACTCGATATATATCATAACAGGCACAATCAACAGTTGAGAAACAGCTATGCTAAAACGCTTGCACAACCAACGCCAAACACATCAACACCAACACAAAATTCAACCAATACACAATTCTCACATACACAAATCATTACTACGCAGCAAGCAGCAAGCACTCCATCTACGATCTCCCCCCTAGAGAAAGTACTCAGAGATATAAAAAAAAAGCGTCAACCCAACTCCACTCTAACAGAAAATATGGAAACAGACAGTAATCTTCCCCACACGGAAAACAAATCATATCTATCACAGTCAACTGAAGATCTAAAACTAAGAATATTTACCAAAGATAAATCTAGCCCACTAGCAACTAACTTTAAGCCCTCTAAACCAAAAACAAAATCAAAACCCACAAACAAAAACCTTCATAAAAACAATAGTGACAGCGAATCCATCTAAAACAAAACAAGTAAATAGAAACAAACTTTATACTTAACTCATACTCTACACTTTAACCTTTAACTCAAACCAAACCCAAATACTCAACCCAAGACCCCAAATCATAAAAATATAGAAATGCTTAAAATAATACAATGGAATATGAAAGGATACAGAAACAACTATAACGAACTGCTAATTATAATAAAAAAATACTCACCACACATAGTATGTCTCCAAGAAACCCACTTTTACAATACATTTATCCCCACCCCTGTCCCAGTAAACTTTCAAATTTACAGCAATTCAGCTTCCAACCGATTTGGCGGTGTAGCCATATTGGTCCACACATCCATAGAACATACGACACTAACTCAACCTACACACATAGAAACGCTGGGAATCGAAATTATGTCTAATAGGAAAATAAACATTTCTGTATATATCCCTCCCACCAAAACATTTTCACCTAATGACTTAACCGAACATTTTATACCACACACTAACAGTACGAACCAAATTATCCTAGGCGATTTCAACAGTAAACATCACAGCTGGGGATCAGCCCAAGATAACCGGAGAGGACGCACCCTATCAAAGTTCCTCCAAAACGCCATTCTCACTATACTGAATTACGGATCACCAACACACTTCTCCACTCATAACACCTTCACACATATTGGCATCTCAGTATGCTCCCCTCAATTAACTCCCTTCACTAATTGGAAAATAATGAATGACCTTCATGGCAGCGATCACTTTCCAATTTTATTATCATTGTTCCCACAGCCCCAATCAGACAACTTCTCCCGTCCCCTCTTCAAAATAAAAGAAGCCAACTGGCCATTATTTACCAAATTAACTAACGACCTAAACGAACTTATACCTAGAACCTCTAACATTAATAAAGAAGCTGCAATAATTAATAAAATAATCCTACAATCCGCTCACCATAGTATTTCACAAACAACCCCCCACACCCACAACAAAAACACCCCCTGGTGGAATAACACATTGACCAAACTTAGGTCCAACAAATTTATAACTTGGCGAAATTTCAAACGCAATAGCACCACCGACAACCTTCTCAACTACAAAAGAGCTAACGCCCTCTTCCGAAGAGAGCTTAAAATATCCAAATCTAAAGCTACCACAGACTTCACATCCAAAATAGAACCCAACACCCCCTCCGACAAAATCTAGACTAGCATCCGACATCTCTACGGGCTTAACCCTACCAAAGCCATACATTGCATTACAGATACAACCAACAACTCACTATCAACAGACACAAACCACATAGCCCTCTTGTTTGCCCAACATTGGTCCGACTGCTCCAACGACCACAATTTTAGCAATAGCTTCATTACCAGCAAATATGCTGACAACTCTAGCAATTACTCACCCAGCCCTAGAGCACAAGCAATAGAATCTGACATTACACTAATTGAACTACTAGCAGCGTTACACACCCTCAAAGGTACAACTCCCGGCCTAAGCAGAATCTCTTATCCTATGATAAAAAATACTTTTTACGCTCTTAAAGCCAGAATTACAAACCTCTTCAATACTAAATTCAACAACACTATCCCACAATCCTACAAAACCAGCCTTGTCATTCCTATAATAAAACCCAAATCCAACAAAACACTCATAACTAGTTATAGACCCATCTCCCTTAACTGCTGCATATCCAAAACCTTAGAAAAAATAATAGCCAAGCGCCTTTGGTGGTTCGTATCGAAAAATAACTACATCCATCCCAACCAAACAGGCTTCAAATACGGAAAATCCGTTACAGACGGTCTGCTCTTTGCAGACCACCTGATAACGAAGTCGTTAAGAAGCAAGAAGCACGCCTCTATCATTGCCCTTGACTTCTCAAGAGCCTTCGACAGAGTCGGTGTCCACCCAATAATAAACCAATTAAACCGCTGGAAAGTTGGACCTAAAATCATACAATTTATACGTAATTTCATGGCAAACCGGAAAATTGTAGTCAAAATCAAAAATGTCAAAAGTAATCCCTATCCTCTTCAAAACGGCATCTCCCAGGGTTCGCCAATATCCGTCATCCTTTTCCTAATCGCCTACAACAGACTCTCCCACATAATCAGCCTACAAAAAGAAATCCATTTCACCGCCTACGCCGACGACTTTTACCTTATCATCCCTCTTAGCAAACAAAAAAATCAATCCTGCAACCTCGACCAACTCTTTTCCAACATATGTGAGTGGTGTTCATATTCAGGAGCATCACTATCAGTCGAAAAGTGTCAACACCTTCATGTTTGCCGCAAGCAAAACTGCATCTGCAGCATATCATGCAATAACACCCCTATCCCTTCAGTCACCAAAATAAAGATCTTAGGACTTACAATTAACAATAAATATAGATGGGACGCGCACATCAAGCAAATTCTGCCAGCTTTAAATAAAAAACTTAACATCATTAAATGCCTAGCAAGCTCTAAGCTAAACTGCAATACATATACTATTTTAAATGTAACAAAATCTATAGTAATTCCGAAAATTGACTACGCACTGCTCATCTACGGGTATGCTCCCAAATCAACCCTCAATAAACTCAAAACTTTATTTAATGCCGCAATCCGCATATCACTTGGGGCACTACGCTCAACACCTATCGCTAACCTACTTTTCGAAACAAACATACCTACAATAGAGCAAAAAAGAGACCTGATCACAGCCAAAGCCTACAAAACACTCCTACATAGCTCAAACTCACCGCTCCACAGATACACTAAACAGAAGGACAGCCAAAAAACAAACAAATTGACGTCAACAATAGAAAAAACCATAGCATTATGTAAAACAAGTAAGAAAACTCTAGTCGGAGGTGCCCGACTAGGAGATCCCCTGAGCCCCGTCCGATTTGCCTTGTTTAATACGCTATATAGCTTGCATATAATATTACATTTTCCAACGGTGGTCTGTTTCAATGTATGCGTGTAAAGGGCGATGTATGACAAATACAAATACAATTCATACACAGATTTGGTTGAAGAATATGCTGCATAAGCAGCGCGCTTGCTCGTTTCAATGTGTGTATGTGAGAATACATGTAAATGTGTTTTGCTGCGCGTCGCTGCTTGCCACGTGCAGCTAAACGTTTTGTTTAATAAATCGGGACTGACTTAACGGAATTTGATGAATCTTTCAGCGTGTGGTTTAATTGAATTTTATACATTTTATAAAAATGCTAATTTATTCACATGGTTATATTTGCAACCGACTCTCCATTGTGTTGAAGAGGGTGGTGAGGGGGGGTGGGGGTGATTAGTAAAAAAAAGCCGGTATCCAAAAAATAAAAAAATAGAAATTGCATAAAATTCACATGAATCTATATGCAAAATTTGAGGGGTCTAGCTCTAAAGGTGTGGGAGATATAATTTTATAACTTGTTTTCGATAAGGTTTAAAATCGATAACAAAACAACAAAAGTAGATATCGTTTTTTGGTAACAAACTTGACCTGCGCGTGCTATCCACGGACCCAACAAAAAAAATTCTAGTCTCTAGGTCAACTACGTTCTGAGATCGACGCGTTCAAACATACGGACGGACGGACAGACGGACAGACAGACAGACGGACAGGGCTAAATCGACTCAGCTCGTCGCCCTGATCAAGAATATATATACTTTGTGGGGTCTGACACGCCTCCTTCTGCCTGTTACATACATTTAACAAAACCATTATACCCTGATTTTCCATTTTCAATGGGCTCAGGGTATAAAAACCAACGTTCCCTACCTTCCCCTCCCAAGCAAAACCACCACACCCCAATGGCTATTCCCCCCCTCTGTCATCAATACCACACTACATAGACGGAGCAAATCCAACACACCACCAAGCACATTCAGACAACAATTTCTTGAAATCAAAGAGAAATACAACAACCATAAATTCATATACACAGACGGCTCTCTACAAAATAACACAGCCACTTCTTCGATTACGACCGAAAACGAAATCCTGAAAAGATGCATCCTCCCCCATTATTCATCCATCCTATCAGCTGAAACCATAGCCATTCTCGATGCAATAAATCTGATCAAAAACAGACTTGGAAAATATATAATTTGCTCCGACTCCCTCGCATCCATAAAATCCATTCGCAATATTTACAACAATACCTTTTATCCCACAACTATTAGAACCCTGCTTACCCAATCTGATTCAAAAATAAAACTCCTTTGGATCCCTAGCCACTGCGGCATTATAGGGAACGAGTTAGCCGACAGCGCAGCCAAAGACACATTTTATATGCCCCTTCACTATACCCCTAACTTTAACACTACAGACATAAACAAACTCCTCAAAAACGAACTCTCAAAAAAACTTAAACTGAACATAGAGTTCTGCAACCGATGGTACCAGCGATTAAATTCAAACCTATCCAACTCGTCAAACTACCTAAAAAATATAGACCAAAAAAGCATCACACGCAGTGATCAAATAAAATTTCTAAGGTTAAGACTAGGCCACACAAGAATGACACAACAGCACTATAACAACCCTGACAACACCCTTCCTTGCCCCAACTGTCAAACAACCACAAACATTAATATAATACACATTCTCTGCGACTGCCCCGCAACCTCCAACCTGCATACCCAAATCTTCCAAAACACCTGCCCCTTATCAATCCTAGCAAACCCAACCGAGATTAACATCCGTAAGATAATTGAGTTTCTTAAAAAATCTAAAACATACCACCTCCTATGAAAAAGATTAAATATAAATAAAATGAAATGTAAATATAGAAATAATGCTATTATAAAATAAAATCTGTATATACTAATTTAAAAATAGTTTATAATCACAATAAACACCATCCAGCCGAAGGCCCCTGCTGCCAGTGCTTAGCCTTAAGTTAGAGTTAATTTTATATTAATTGTAACTTCTTAATAAATAAATAAATAAATAAAATATTTCTTAATATTTCTCAGAAATGCCGTTTGTCGTCTTAGCAATTCTTATTAAGCTTATTTATATAGGTGGCACAGGCATTTGAAGTTTGCAGCTGGGCGTTACAAATTTTGTTGCTAATTTGCCACGCCCCCAGTAGGCGTAGACATATCATATTTGGCAAGTTCCTAGAAAATGTGAAAGTTACAGGGTATTTTTGGATATATCACACCCCCAAAGGGGCGTAAGATTTATTTTTGGGGAATCAATAGAGGAGGCCCCCAGTAGTACAAACATCCAATTTTGAAGCGTTTAGCTCTAAAGCTGTATGAGCTATAATGATTTGCCACGCCCCCTGAAGGCGTAGGTATGTCCGCCATATCTTTTTGATCTTGTGTTGCGTATAAAATTTCAAGTCTCTAGCATCAATAATGCTCAAATTAAAGCTGATCTTGTAAAATATATATTCAGATCCGATTTGCCACGCCCCCAGTGGGCGTAGACATAAAATCTTTTTATCAATCTTTATAGAATCGTAGCGTTAAGTTACGTGTAAAATCTCAGCATTCTAGCTTTAAAACTGTAGAAGATATAGTTTTCCCGATTTGCCACGCCCCCAATGGGCGTAGATATATCCGCCATATCTTTTTGAACTTGGGTGGTCAACGCAAGTATAGATTCCAAATTTCAACTCTCTACCTCTTCAACTAATATGATTTCTTGATTATGGGCGCAAGCATTTTCCGATTTGCTACGCCCCTAGTGGGCGTATCGGGAAAAATCTTGACACTTTATAATTCGAGGGTATACACGAGTATATGTTCCAAATTTCAAGTCTCTAGCTTCAATATCGTAGAAAAATATTGCATTCATACGGACAGACGGCCAGACGGACGGACAGCAACCAATATACTCTTTTTCCCTTTGGGAAACGAGTTTAAAATCAAACAAACAACACAAACCGCAAACAAACCTCACTTGTCGAAACTGGTCTCATAATAATTACATTTTCTACTCACAAACAACCCGAATTAATAAAAATTTGTTACGAAACCGTCCGTGTACGAAACTATATCCCACTTCCACTGCGGTGAAAAAATTGTCTCCGCTTTGGACACCCTACCGCTATCTGCATGAGTTCCGAAACATGCAAATACTGCTCAGAATCAAAACACACAAATGAATTGGAACTCTGCAAAAATACGCATATCTGCCCAAACTGCAAAGATAACCCCCAAATTGACCACCAAAATAGCTCACTCGACCGTAAATGCCCCCACATTCCTCAACCAGCAAGAGCTAACTGCAATAAGAACCTCCGAGAAAGTTCATCACTGAACAGCACTCGATATATATTGCAACAGGCACAATCAACAGTTGAGAAACAGCTATGTTAAAACTCTTGCACAACCAACGCCAAACACATCAACACCAACACAAAATTTAACCAAAACGCAATTCTCACATACACAAATCACCACGACGCAACAAGCAGCGAGCACTCCATCTACGATCTCTCCCCTGGGGAAAGATCTACAAAAAAGGCGTCAACCGAACCCCACTGTAACAGAAGATATGGAAACAGACGGAAACCTTCCCCACACGAAAAACAAATCATATCTATCACAGTCAACTGAAGATCTAAAACTAAGAATATTTACCAAAGATAAATCCAGCCCATTAGCAACTAACTTTAAGCCTTCTAAGCCAAAAACAAAATCAAAACCCACAAACAAAAACCTACATACAAACAATATTTTTTTTTATTTATTTATTTATTTGCAATCTGTTTTTATAACAATAAGCAAATTGTTTAAAATACTATACTAACTAACCGGATGGTTTCAGCTCCAGCTTAATGCATATATTTACATATATACATATTTACAGAAAACCTATTTTATTTATAGTCTATTTGGGAGATCCAGGACATGGAATCTTTTTAGGCGTCGTGAACTGTCATTTGAGTTCTCTAGAAGTCCCAGTGCTAAGGCGTTGCCGTGACCATGTAACCTTTTTATACCCTGAGCCCATTGAAAATGGGAAATCAGGGCATAATGGTTTTGTTAAATGTATGTAACAGGCAGAAGGAGGCGTGTCAGACCCCACAAAGTATATATATTCTTGATCAGGGCGACGAGCTGAGTCGATTTAGCCCTGTCCGTCTGTCTGTCTGTCCGTATGTTTGAACGCGTCGATTGAAGCATCTAGACAAGCTAGAGACTTGAATTTTTTTTGTTGGGTTCGTGGATAGCACGCGCAGGTCAAGTTTGTTACCAAAAAACGATATCTATTTTGGTTGTAATGTTATCGATTTTAAACCTTATCGAAAACAGGTTTTAAAATTATATCTCCCACACCTTTAGAGCTAGACCTCTCAAATTTTGCATATAGATTCATGTGAATTTTATGCAATTTCTATTTTTTTATTTTTTGGATACCGGCTCTTTTTACTAATTAGAGAGTCTGTTGCAAATATAAACATGTGAATAAATTAGCATTTTTATAAAATGTAAAAAATTCAATAGAATCATATGCTGAAAGTTTCATCAAATTCCGTTAAGTCAGTCCCGATTTATTAAACAAAACGTTTGGCCAATAATCACACGCACGTGGCAAGCAGCGACGCGCAGCAAAAAACATTTACAAATACACATACATTGAAACGTGCAAGCGCGTCTACTATGAATGTGCACAAATATATTCAAGGCCATTCATTCTAGCATATTCTTCAACCAAATCTGTTTTTGAATTGTGTTTGCATTTTCAGCCGCTTCTGTAGTTTTGTATTTGTCATATATCGCCCTTTACACGCATACATTGAAACAGACCACCGTTTTTGTATGTACACATACTCATACGTTCATATGCTCGCATTTCAGCATATTCTAAGAATCACAATTGCGATTGATCTGCTTCTTTAGCTTCTTTAATTTTGTATTTGTCACATATCGCGCTTGTAGTACTACTTTGCGTTTTGCCAACAAGCAACGCAATACTGGCGTGGCGTAGTGGATAGACGCAAAGCTCGCAAACGAAAGGTCCCGAGTTCGAAACTCAGTGACTACAGCGTAACTTTTTTAATTTTTTATACAATTTATAAACATGATGTAGTTGTGCTAGTTGAGATGATGCGCTTTAACGTTACTTATGTAGTAAATAGATGCAGGTTCGAGTCCAGGTGCGGTGATGTTTTTTTTCTTCTTCTTTTTTTTTTTTTTGTTAATTTTTTATACCATGAGCCCTTTGAAAATGGGAAATCAGGGTATAATGGTTTTGTTAAATGTATGTAACAGGCAGAAGGAAGCGTGGCAGACCCCACAAAGTATATATATTCTTGATCAGGGCGACGAGCTGAGTCGATTTAGCCCTGTCCGTCTGTCTGTCTGTCTGTCTGTCCGTCTGTCCGTCCGTCCGTCCGTCCGTCTGTCCGTATGTTTGAACGCGTCGATCTCAGAACGTAGACGAGCTAGACAGCTGAAATTTTTTTGTAGGTCCGTGTATAGCACGCGCAGGTCAAGTTTGCTTCGTATGAACGATAACTATTTTGGTTGTAATGTTATCGATTTTAATGCTTATCGAAAATAAGTTTTTAAGGTGTAGTTTGTACATTGTTTGAGCTAGAGACTTCAAATTTGCTGTGTACGTGCGTGTAATGAATACGGAGATTACGTAATCTTTAGATTTTGGATGCCACGCCCCATTCGCCCCCAATAGTTCCCTATTTGTAAAAAGCGTAAATCAAATACTAGAGACTTGTGCTTTTGCAAATACACACATATAAATGCCATTAATAAGTTGTGAAAGTTTTATGCAGTTAGTCCATCGCTGAGGAAAGTTATTAAGCAATTAAGTCGCTGCGTCAACTGCGCAGTTGGCAGAGCGCGCGCCTATGCGTGCATACATATGTATGTATGCGTGTGTATATGTTGTTTTTATGGATGCTTAAAAAGAGCATAGAATGATATGATATTTGGTTCACAGGGCTCAGGGTATCTCCTAGTCGAGCAGTCTCGACTAGAGCACTCTTACTTGTTTATTTATTTAATTATTAATTTATTTTTGATTTACATACATTCTAGTTGGTTAAAATTTCAAAATTATAATTTAATTTGGGAAAATTTAATGTTATATGCAAGCTATATAGCGTATTAAACAATTCAAATCGGGCGGGGCTCAGGGGATCTTCTAGTCGGGCACCTCCGACTGTGCCCGCCTTCACTTCGTCTTTGACAAGAGGGAGCTTAAGGTCTTTGTGGATATCATAATTGGTCATATACCAACGAACACCTGTAATTGTTCTGAGTGTCATAGACTGGTATCGCTGCAATATTTCTATGTTTGAGTTGCTTGCTGTTCCCCATAGCTGCATCGCATAAGTCCGAACTGGCTTCAGGACAGTCTTATATAACCGTATTTTATTTTCAAGGCTTAGCTGTGATCGCGGACCTAGGAGCCAGTACATTTTCTTTGTCTTAGCTTTCAGTTGAGCTTGTTTTGCTTTTATATGCTGTTTCCAGGTAAGCCGGCGGTCCAAGTGTACTTCGCGTCTGAGCGAGAATGTGACTTGCACAGACTTTTGGGCGTTCACCACTATATAATCTAGGTCACTAGTGTATGGGTCAAGATATCTTAGACAATCTGCCGTCGCTTCATTTTTTTTAATTTCCCATAGTTTAATGTTTAATTCCTTTGCAGCCTTGTTGAAATTTCTTTTGTCTGTTGGGCTTCGAGTTGTTTGCCATATTTTGCGAAGCCTTCTCTTAGTAGCTATTTAAGCTCTTAGATCTAGAGGTAGGAAAGTTTGGCTACATAAATTTTCATCTGGTGGAGGTGTAAAGATATGTCCAGCTACATGAATAGAGTTAGTCAATGTTTCAAGTGCAGAGTCAATCTCTTCCCCTGTTCTTAGGGATATGTCTAGCCTCGTTTTCTGTTCAAGACAATTTTTAAATGCGCTTAATATAAGTTTTGGCATTAGTAATTCTATAAGGCTTTTGCTTGAAGCAAACTGAAGAACCATATGTCAAAATAATGGGTGAGTGATCAGAGCTCAAGTCAAAACTCTCCTCTATTTTAAAATTGTTTTGCGGGAGTCTAGAGTATACAATAAAATCAAGTAAATCTGGGATTTTCCTCATATCAGTTGGCCAATATGTTGGCTCGCCTGTCAACAGGGTTGAGTATTTATTACGCGTTATGCATTTATACACCCTTTGGGTATACCAGTCTCGATGCCCACCATGGGGTGTTTTGCGTTGTAGTCGCCTCCAGCAATAAACTGTCTACCCAGTCCTTGAAAAAGTGTGTTAAAATTATCTAACTTGCAGGGATATCTAGGTGGCACATACACTGCAGCAACAGCGATGTTTTAATGCATACATTTTATTTGAATTGTTGAAACTTGCATTAAATTTGTGCTGTTTTATGTTTTATAAATAAGAGTATTTTTAACTATAACGGCACTTCCCCCTTGTGCTCGGCCAGTTGGGTGATACGCATTTATAAATTCATACCCTTTAATAACTATGTAATTTTTCTTTGTAAAGTGAGTTTCTGATATTAATAATATATCAATGTTGTTGTTTTTAATGAATAAAGTTATTTCATTTCGATGATGGGAAAGCCCATTGGCATTCCATATTGCTATACGAAGATCTACTTGCATAATTTGTTTACTAACAGCATTATCATGTTGAGCAAGTTGGTTGTAAGTCCCGACTGTTTTATTAATAGTTGTTCAATTCTATCTAATGCTGATTGTTCTGGTATTACAGTCTCACCTCTCAGTGCTTGTGCATAGCTAGCTTGATTTGTGTACATATTTTCGTGATTATGGTTTGTTGGAATGTTTAATGTTGGGCGGTTAGCCGATAGTGCTAGCCTGCTATGGAGTAAGCTCGACTTTTTTTTGTAATTTCCTAGTAGATTCTGCTGCCTTTGTAGCTGGCAGCGTGATTTTCTTGGCAGTTGGCGCAAGTAGCTGGTTTACTCTTTTCTTTAGGACAGTTGATACTTAGGTGATTCTCAGCAAACTTAACACACTTGAACCGTTCGTTGCAGTATGATTTGGTGTGTCCAAATTCTTGGCATCGGTAGCACTGCACCATGTCACTAACTTTCCTCGGTGGTTCTATTGTTACCATGGCATTGTTAATATGTTTTATTTTATAGATGTCATGGTTGATCTTATTCGGCTCTAGGTCTATAAAAAACATAGGTAGTGGTTCCTTAGTGATACGGCTCTTAATATTTTGAATTCCTCTAACAGTATGGCCTTGCTGTTCAATAGATTGTTTAATTCAGTTTGTGTAGAGTGATGTATATTTTTGGCTACAACTCTAAATGCCCACTCCTGTTTAAGCTGGAATGTGTGGTAATTAACTTTATCAATCCTCAATATTTTGATGATTTTCCTATATTTTTCAATATTTTTCACCATGATGCGTATATGACCGTCTGGTTGGGATTTATATGTAAATTGGCTTTAGATATTTTAACAAACTATTTATATCACTGACATTGGACACAAAGATTGGCGGCGGCTTTTCAGGTGTTGTTGTTGTGTTGTCGCTTTCCATTTCGTCATCCAGTGTTGGGTTGAGAGTGGTGTCCTTCTGCGTATCTGCCAAGAGGGCAAAGTGGTGAGCCGAGCTAGAAGGTCTGTCTATGGCCATGACTTTTCTCACTAGATTTGGAGAGATATCATTTTTTCGTTTATTTATGCGTGGATTGGTAGGCATCTTTTGCCACGCTAAATTATTGTTTTCGTTGCCTAAAGACATCGTTTTTGCTCCTTTACAGCAGCAAAAGTGCAGTCGCTTATCAGTAAGTCTATTTATTCTTGTTGTTGTGGTTGTTGTTTTGACGCCATTATTCGTGCACTGTTTGTCCGTCTGCTCGATTAGGGTTGTGCTACTGCCGACGCGAAAACTAAGACTACAAACAATAGTGACAGCGAATCCATCTAAAACAAAAACATGTAAATAGAAACAAACTTTATACCTAACTCATACTCTATACTTGCTTTTAACTCAACAAAAACCCAAATACACAACCCAACACCCCAAGTTACAAAAATATAGAAATGCTTAAAATAATACAATCGAATATGAAAGGATACAGAAACAACTACAACGAACTGTTAATTATAATAAAAAAAAAAATACTCACCACACATAGTATGTCTCCAAGAAACCCACTTTTACAACACATTTACCCCCACCCCTGTCCCAGTAAACTTTCAAATTTACACCAATACGGCTTCCAATCGATTTGGTGGTGTAGCCATATTGGTCCACACATCCATAGAACATACGACACTAACTCAACCTACACACATAGAAACGCTGGGAATCGAAATTATGTCTTATAGGAAAATTAATATTATTTCTGTATATATCCCTCCCCCCAAAACATTTTCACTTAATGACTTAACCGACCACTTTATATCACACACTAACAACGCCAACCGAATTATCACTATACTGAATTACGGATCACCAACACACTTCTCCATTTACAACATCTTTACACATATTGACATCTCATTATGTATCCCTCAATACACTCGCTTCACTTATTGGAAAATAATCAATAACCTTCGCGGCAGCGATCATTTTCCAATCTTATTATCCTTGTTCCCACAGCCCCAATCAGACAACTTCTCTCGTCCCCCCTTCAAAATAAAAGAAGCCAAGTGGCCATTATTCACCAAACTTATGTTGGATAGAAAACCTTTTTCTACCCAAAATGGACGGAAGTTATATTTAAATTGAAAGATAAAAAACCGCGCCTGTGTGCTTTCACAACAATGGTTTATTTGTGACTAACTTAGGAATGCTACCTATGACATAGATATGGTACACGTACTTATCGATACATATCGCATTGCTAAAGATGACATTTTCAACACCCTTCCTCAATGCGATCATGGTTACAAATTCAAATTAACATAATTCATTTTAAACTTAACATTTCAGTAAATTTAACATGCTTGTTCTTACAAAGATTCTTAGTCATGATATCTGCAATCATGTCTGTTGTACAAGCATACTTTAAGTTAATTTGACCTTCGTCTACTACTTGACGAACAAAATGATATCTTATATCAATATGCTTAGTCCGGGAATGATGAACCGGATTCCTGGCCAACTCCTGTGCGCTCAGTTAATGCTATACCGATGGGAGCAACCTTTTGCCACCAATCGTGCCTTGAATCGTTCAACATGTTCATCTTTGTCACGTTGCAGACTGTATACCCATTTGCATCCTACAGCCCGCTGTCCTTCCGGCAAGTCTGCTAACTGCCATGTCTGGTTCGCCATTAGTGCGTCATATTCCCGTTTCATCGCATCACACCAATCTGATGCATGAACACTCCTCAACGCTTCCTCATAGGATGATGGCACCTTCACGTTGGTAGCAACCAGAGTCCCAAGAACGTTGTGCTGCTTTCGAGGCCGGCCTGGCTTGTCAGTTCGAATCAGCCTTGGTCTGCCTGGACCAATGCGGGGAACTGTGTCATGCTCAACTTTCCCAGTTGCGTCCTCGCTTCCTTTGTTCTTGCTACCTCCGTTGCTGCTGCGTCCCTTGCTGCTGCGCCTCTCGCTACTGCGTCTCTCGCTGCTGCCTCCAACGCTGCTATCCCGATCGCTGCTGCCTCTAACGCTGCTGTCCCGATTGCTGCTGCGTCCCTCGCTGCTGTCCCGATCGCTGCTGCGTCCCTCGCTGCTGTCCCGATCGCTGCTGCCAGAGCCATCACTCTCGTTACCAGGCTGCATGGTAACTTTAGACGTTGGCAGCTCAGTTACAGATGAATAGTTGTCATCTCCGTCCTCATTGAAAAGAACATCTCGCCTCTCAATCACCTGACGAGATACTGGGTCGTACAAACGATAGCCTTTGCTTGCTACCGAATACCCAATCATGCGGTATTCTTTGCCCTTTGCTTGCAGTTTGCTCTTCCTTGGACCCTTGTCCAAAGCTACTGCAATTGAACCAAAAACTTTTAGATGGCCAACAAAAGGTTTCTTACCAGTCCACGCTTCCATAGGCGTCATACTGCCTAAAGCACTGGTTGGCGATCGATTCCGTACATATACGGCTGCGTTGACTGCTTCAGCCCACAAAGATTCGCCCAATCCTGATTGCAGCAACATACACCTTGACATCTCTACCAGAGTGCGGTTTGCCCTCTCAGCCACGCCATTTTGCTGAGGAGTGTATGCTACTGTCAGCTGCCTCTTGATCCCTTGACTCTTCAGGTATTCGTCAAACGGGTTATTGACGAATTCACCTCCATTGTCGCTCCGGATACATTTGAGACACTTTCCTGTTTGCCGTTCAACTAACGTTTTGAACTCGACAAACTTCTTGAAGACTTCATCCTTCCTCCGAAGGAAATATACGAAGATCCGCCTTGACTTGTCGTCAATAAAGGTTAAGAATTACCTCGATCCAGCCAAAGACTGTGTGCTAAAAGGCTCGCACACATCAGCATGAACCAACTCCAATATGCCTCGCGCTCTATTGGCAGTTGCGTCAGGAAATGGCAGCACATGAATTTTGCTTAGCATGCAAATTTTACAATTCATGTTCTCTTTGAAAACCATGTTTTCAAAGCCACGCACCATTCCTTTCTTGATCAGGTCTTTCAAACTATTGACATTCAAATGGCCATACCGTTTATGCCACAGCACACCATCTGCCTTAGCTGCAGCATAGCAGCTATTTTGCTTTCCTTGAAACATATACAAGTCTTCCACCTTGTTTGCTTTTACCATGCAAAAACCTTTTTGCATTACTTTTGCATACTCTTGCCCAAAAGTTACAAAGCAATTATGTTTCACAGCGCTGCTCACTGAGAAAAAGTTTCCGCTCATTTTCGGCACATAGAGAACATCTTTTAACAGCAACGTGCATAATTCTGTCTCCAGCTTTACTTCTCCTTTTCCTTCTGCTTTCAGGGAACCAGAGTCAGCCAGACTAATCATTTCTGTGTGTTTAACAAACTTTGTAAATAACTTTTTATCACAACACATATGACTTGTTGCGCCACTATCCAAACACCACATACTCTTTTTCAAATGATCTGCGCTCAACGCATTTAAAAAACTGCACTGCTTGTTCTCTCTTCTATTCGCCTTTTTCTCATAAGCGCTCTCATTCTTACACTCAGCCTTCATATGCCCGCGCTCGCCACACTTGAAACATATCATATTTTTGTTTCCCTGCTTTTTCGCTCTCTGCACGGCTGGCTTATGTGTTGCACAAAATGCTTTTACGCATTCGTTCTTTTCTTCTACGTTCTCCCTCCGCTGGCTCTCTTCCCTCACTTTTATGCATAGAGCGTTGAAGGGCGGCAGACTGTCGCGCGTCTCTATGGCGACAACGAAATTTTCGTAACTTTCTGGAAGACTCGACAACAAAATAATTGTGCGCAATTCGTCGCATAGCTCAATTCCTACTGTCCCGAGGCTATCCAGAATTCCAACGAATTCATTTATATAACTCGAAATGCTTTGGCCTTGCTCCATGCGCTTGAAAAGCAATTTCTTGTAGAGCTGAACCTTACGTGTTGGTCCACTCGGCTGAAGGACATCTCTTAGCTGATTCGGACGACGTCTTGCAATCCTTCAAATAGCCCAATTGTGAAGGTTTCACACTTAACGTGATCACTGACAGCGCCTTCTCACCTTTGGCCTGCCAATTCACGTTCTCAGGAGTATCCGTTGGTAGAAATCCACCTGATGCTACACTCCACAGCTCCTGGAGCACCAACACACTCCGCATTTGAACGCGCCAGGTTTCATAATTGCCTTCGTCCAAATTTTGTATTTGATAAATTCCGCTCATAGCTATTATCAATTAGTTCCTGAGTCACACCGATATTAATAGTTCGTAACTAAAAACAAACACTTTATATTTCAATTAAACATCCGCGCCTGGGCCCATAACCTTTGTTGGATAGAAAACCTTTTTCTACCCAAAATGGACGGAAGTTATATTTAAATTGAAAGATAAAAAACCGCGCCTGTGTGCTTTCACAACAATGGTTTATTTGTGACTAACTTAGATATGGTACCTATGACATAGATATGGTACACGTACTTATCGATACATATCGCATTGCTAAAGATGACATTTTCAACAACTTATACCTAGAGTCCCTAACATCAATAAAGAAACTGCAATAATTAATAAAATAATCCTACAATCCGCTCACCATAGTATACCCCAAACAACGCCTCAAATCCACAACAAAATCAACCCCTGGTGGAATAAAACATTGACCAAACTAAGGGCCAACAAATTTAAAATTTGGCGAAATTTCATACTCAATAGCGCCACCGACAATCTTCTCAATTACAAAAGAGCTTAAAATATCCAAATCTAAAGCTACCCTAGACTTCACATCCAAAATAGAACCCAACACCCCCTCCTACAAAATCTAGACTAACATCTGACGGCTCTGTGGGCTTAACCCAACCAAAACCATACACTGCATTACAGGTACAACCAACAACTCACTCATCAACAGACACAAACCACATAGCCTTCTTGTTTGCCCAACATTGGTCCGACTGCTCCAATGACCAACATTTTAGCAATAGCTGCATTAAAAATCAAATATGCAGAGAAAACTATCAACTATACACACAGTTTAATGTTTAATTCCTTTGCAGCCTTGTTGAAATTTCTTTTGTCTGTTGGGCTTCGAGTTGTTTGCCATATTTTGCGAAGCCTTCTCTTAGTAGCTATTTAAGCTCTTAGATCTAGAGGTAGGAAAGTTTGGCTACATAAATTTTCATCTGGTGGAGGTGTAAAGATATGTCCAGCTACATGAATAGAGTTAGTCAATGTTTCAAGTGCAGAGTCAATCTCTTCCCCTGTTCTTAGGGATATGTCTAGCCTCGTTTTCTGTTCAAGACAATTTTTAAATGCGCTTAATATAAGTTTTGGCATTAGTAATTCTATAAGGCTTTTGCTTGAAGCAAACTGAAGAACCATATGTCAAAATAATGGGTGAGTGATCAGAGCTCAAGTCAAAACTCTCCTCTATTTTAAAATTGTTTTGCGGGAGTCTAGAGTATACAATAAAATCAAGTAAATCTGGGATTTTCCTCATATCAGTTGGCCAATATGTTGGCTCGCCTGTCAACAGGGTTGAGTATTTATTACGCGTTATGCATTTATACACCCTTTGGGTATACCAGTCTCGATGCCCACCATGGGGTGTTTTGCGTTGTAGTCGCCTCCAGCAATAAACTGTCTACCCAGTCCTTGAAAAAGTGTGTTAAAATTATTTAACTTGCAGGGATATCTAGGTGGCACATACACTGCAGCAACAGCGATGTTTTAATGCATACATTTTATTTGAATTGTTGAAACTTGCATTAAATTTGTGCTGTTTTATGTTTTATAAATAAGAGTATTTTTAACTATAACGGCACTTCCCCCTTGTGCTCGGCCAGTTGGGTGATACGCATTTATAAATTCATACCCTTTAATAACTATGTAATTTTTCTTTGTAAAGTGAGTTTCTGATATTAATAATATATCAATGTTGTTGTTTTTAATGAATAAAGTTATTTCATTTCGATGATGGGAAAGCCCATTGGCATTCCATATTGCTATACGAAGATCTACTTGCATAATTTGTTTACTAACAGCATTATCATGTTGAGCAAGTTGGTTGTAAGTCCCGACTGTTTTATTAATAGTTGTTCAATTCTATCTAATGCTGATTGTTCTGGTATTACAGTCTCACCTCTCAGTGCTTGTGCATAGCTAGCTTGATTTGTGTACATATTTTCGTGATTATGGTTTGTTGGAATGTTTAATGTTGGGCGGTTAGCCGATAGTGCTAGCCTGCTATGGAGTAAGCTCGACTTTTTTTTGTAATTTCCTAGTAGATTCTGCTGCCTTTGTAGCTGGCAGCGTGATTTTCTTGGCAGTTGGCGCAAGTAGCTGGTTTACTCTTTTCTTTAGGACAGTTGATACTTAGGTGATTCTCAGCAAACTTAACACACTTGAACCGTTCGTTGCAGTATGATTTGGTGTGTCCAAATTCTTGGCATCGGTAGCACTGCACCATGTCACTAACTTTCCTCGGTGGTTCTATTGTTACCATGGCATTGTTAATATGTTTTATTTTATAGATGTCATGGTTGATCTTATTCGGCTCTAGGTCTATAAAAAACATAGGTAGTGGTTCCTTAGTGATACGGCTCTTAATATTTTGAATTCCTCTAACAGTATGGCCTTGCTGTTCAATAGATTGTTTAATTCAGTTTGTGTAGAGTGATGTATATTTTTGGCTACAACTCTAAATGCCCACTCCTGTTTAAGCTGGAATGTGTGGTAATTAACTTTATCAATCCTCAATATTTTGATGATTTTCCTATATTTTTCAATATTTTTCACCATGATGCGTATATGACCGTCTGGTTGGGATTTATATGTAAATTGGCTTTAGATATTTTAACAAACTATTTATATCACTGACATTGGACACAAAGATTGGCGGCGGCTTTTCAGGTGTTGTTGTTGTGTTGTCGCTTTCCATTTCGTCATCCAGTGTTGGGTTGAGAGTGGTGTCCTTCTGCGTATCTGCCAAGAGGGCAAAGTGGTGAGCCGAGCTAGAAGGTCTGTCTATGGCCATGACTTTTCTCACTAGATTTGGAGAGATATCATTTTTTCGTTTATTTATGCGTGGATTGGTAGGCATCTTTTGCCACGCTAAATTATTGTTTTCGTTGCCTAAAGACATCGTTTTTGCTCCTTTACAGCAGCAAAAGTGCAGTCGCTTATCAGTAAGTCTATTTATTCTTGTTGTTGTTGTGGTTGTTGTTTTGACGCCATTATTCGTGCACTGTTTGTCAGTCTGCTCGATTAGGGTTGTGCTACTGCCGACGCGAAAACTAAGACTACAAACAATAGTGACAGCGAATCCATCTAAAACAAAAACATGTAAATAGAAACAAACTTTATACCTAACTCATACTCTATACTTGCTTTTAACTCAACAAAAACCCAAATACACAACCCAACACCCCAAGTTACAAAAATATAGAAATGCTTAAAATAATACAATCGAATATGAAAGGATACAGAAACAACTACAACGAACTGTTAATTATAATAAAAAAAAAATACTCACCACACATAGTATGTCTCCAAGAAACCCACTTTTACAACACATTTACCCCCACCCCTGTCCCAGTAAACTTTCAAATTTACACCAATACGGCTTCCAATCGATTTGGTGGTGTAGCCATATTGGTCCACACATCCATAGAACATACGACACTAACTCAACCTACACACATAGAAACGCTGGGAATCGAAATTATGTCTTATAGGAAAATTAATATTATTTCTGTATATATCCCTCCCCCCAAAACATTTTCACTTAATGACTTAACCGACCACTTTATATCACACACTAACAACGCCAACCAAATTATCACTATACTGAATTACGGATCACCAACACACTTCTCCATTTACAACATCTTTACACATATTGACATCTCATTATGTATCCCTCAATACACTCGCTTCACTTATTGGAAAATAATCAATAACCTTCGCGGCAGCGATCATTTTCCAATCTTATTATCCTTGTTCCCACAGCCCCAATCAGACAACTTCTCTCGTCCCCCCTTCAAAATAAAAGAAGCCAAGTGGCCATTATTCACCAAACTTATGTTGGATAGAAAACCTTTTTCTACCCAAAATGGACGGAAGTTATATTTAAATTGAAAGATAAAAAACCGCGCCTGTGTGCTTTCACAACAATGGTTTATTTGTGACTAACTTAGGAATGGTACCTATGACATAGATATGGTACACGTACTTATCGATACATATCGCATTGCTAAAGATGACATTTTCAACACCCTTCCTCAATGCGATCATGGTTACAAATTCAAATTAACATAATTCATTTTAAACTTAACATTTCAGTAAATTGAACATGCTTGTTCTTACAAAGATTCTTAGTCATGATATCTGCAATCATGTCTGTTGTACAAGCATACTTTAAGTTAATTTGACCTTCGTCTACTACTTGACGAACAAAATGATATCTTATATCAATATGCTTAGTCCGGGAATGATGAACCGGATTCCTGGCCAACTCCTGTGCGCTCAGTTAATGCTATACCGATGGGAGCAACCTTTTGCCACCAATCGTGCCTTGAATCGTTCAACATGTTCATCTTTGTCACGTTGCAGACTGTATACCCATTTGCATCCTACAGCCCGCTGTCCTTCCGGCAAGTCTGCTAACTGCCATGTCTGGTTCGCCATTAGTGCGTCATATTCCCGTTTCATCGCATCACACCAATCTGATGCATGAACACTCCTCAACGCTTCCTCATAGGATGATGGCACCTTCACGTTGGTAGCAACCAGAGTCCCAAGAACGTTGTGCTGCTTTCGAGGCCGGCCTGGCTTGTCAGTTCGAATCAGCCTTGGTCTGCCTGGACCAATGCGGGGAACTGTGTCATGCTCAACTTTCACAGTTGCGTCCTCGCTTCCTTTGTTCTTGCTACCTCCGTTGCTGCTGCGTCCCTTGCTGCTGCGCCTCTCGCTACTGCGTCTCTCGCTGCTGCCTCCAACGCTGCTATCCCGATCGCTGCTGCCTCTAACGCTGCTGTCCCGATTGCTGCTGCGTCCCTCGCTGCTGTCCCGATCGCTGCTGCGTCCCTCGCTGCTGTCCCGATCGCTGCTGCCAGAGCCATCACTCTCGTTACCAGGCTGCATGGTAACTTTAGACGTTGGCAGCTCAGTTACAGATGAATAGTTGTCATCTCCGTCCTCATTGAAAAGAACATCTCGCCTCTCAATCACCTGACGAGATACTGGGTCGTACAAACGATAGCCTTTGCTTGCTACCGAATACCCAATCATGCGGTATTCTTTGCCCTTTGCTTGCAGTTTGCTCTTCCTTGGACCCTTGTCCAAAGCTACTGCAATTGAACCAAAAACTTTTAGATGGCCAACAAAAGGTTTCTTACCAGTCCACGCTTCCATAGGCGTCATACTGCCTAAAGCACTGGTTGGCGATCGATTCCGTACATATACGGCTGCGTTGACTGCTTCAGCCCACAAAGATTCGCCCAATCCTGATTGCAGCAACATACACCTTGACATCTCTACCAGAGTGCGGTTTGCCCTCTCAGCCACGCCATTTTGCTGAGGAGTGTATGCTACTGTCAGCTGCCTCTTGATCCCTTGACTCTTCAGGTATTCGTCAAACGGCTTATTGACGAATTCACCTCCATTGTCGCTCCGGATACATTTGAGACACTTTCCTGTTTGCCGTTCAACTAACGTTTTGAACTCGACAAACTTCTTGAAGACTTCATCCTTCCTCCGAAGGAAATATACGAAGATCCGCCTTGACTTGTCGTCAATAAAGGTTAAGAATTACCTCGATCCAGCCAAAGACTGTGTGCTAAAAGGCTCGCACACATCAGCATGAACCAACTCCAATATGCCTCGCGCTCTATTGGCAGTTGCGTCAGGAAATGGCAGCACATGAATTTTGCTTAGCATGCAAATTTTACAATTCATGTTCTCTTTGAAAACCATGTTTTCAAAGCCACGCACCATTCCTTTCTTGATCAGGTCTTTCAAACTATTGACATTCAAATGGCCATACCGTTTATGCCACAGCACACCATCTGCCTTAGCTGCAGCATAGCAGCTATTTTGCTTTCCTTGAAACATATACAAGTCTTCCACCTTGTTTGCTTTTACCATGCAAACACCTTTTTGCATTACTTTTGCATACTCTTGCCCAAAAGTTACAAAGCAATTATGTTTCACAGCGCTGCTCACTGAGAAAAAGTTTCCGCTCATTTTCGGCACATAGAGAACATCTTTTAACAGCAACGTGCATAATTCTGTCTCCAGCTTTACTTCTCCTTTTCCTTCTGCTTTCAGGGAACCAGAGTCAGCCAGACTAATCATTTCTGTGTGTTTAACAAACTTTGTAAATAACTTTTTATCACAACACATATGACTTGTTGCGCCACTATCCAAACACCACATACTCTTTTTCAAATGATCTGCGCTCAACGCATTTAAAAAACTGCACTGCTTGTTCTCTCTTCTATTCGCCTTTTTCTCATAAGCGCTCTCATTCTTACACTCAGCCTTCATATGCCCGCGCTCGCCACACTTGAAACATATCATATTTTTGTTTCCCTGCTTTTTCGCTCTCTGCACGGCTGGCTTATGTGTTGCACAAAATGCTTTTACGCATTCGTTCTTTTCTTCTACGTTCTCCCTCCGCTGGCTCTCTTCCCTCACTTTTATGCATAGAGCGTTGAAGGGCGGCAGACTGTCGCGCGTCTCTATGGCGACAACGAAATTTTCGTAACTTTCTGGAAGACTCGACAACAAAATAATTGTGCGCAATTCGTCGCATAGCTCAATTCCTACTGCAACGAGGCTATCCAGAATTCCAACGAATTCATTTATATAACTCGAAATGCTTTGGCCTTGCTCCATGCGCTTGAAAAGCAATTTCTTGTAGAGCTGAACCTTACGTGTTGGTCCACTCGGCTGATGGACATCTCTTAGCTGATTCCATGCCTCGGACGACGTCTTGCAATCCTTCAAATAGCCCAATTGTGAAGGTTTCACACTTAACGTGATCACTGACAGCGCCTTCTCACCTTTGGCCTGCCAATTCACGTTCTCAGGAGTATCCGTTGGTAGAAATCCACCTGATGCTACACTCCACAGCTCCTGGAGCACCAACACACTCCGCATTTGAACGCGCCAGGTTTCATTGCCTTCGTCCAAATTTTGTATTTGATAAATTCCGCTCATAGCTATTATCAATTAGTTCCTGAGTCACACCGATATTAATAGTTCGTAACTAAAAACAAACACTTTATATTTCAATTAAACATCCGCGCCTGGGCCCATAACCTTTGTTGGATAGAAAACCTTTTTCTACCCAAAATGGACGGAAGTTATATTTAAATTGAAAGATAAAAAACCGCGCCTGTGTGCTTTCACAACAATGGTTTATTTGTGACTAACTTAGATATGGTACCTATGACATAGATATGGTACACGTACTTATCGATACATATCGCATTGCTAAAGATGACATTTTCAACAACTTATACCTAGAGTCCCTAACATCAATAAAGAAACTGCAATAATTAATAAAATAATCCTACAATCCGCTCACCATAGTATACCCCAAACAACGCCTCAAATCCACAACAAAATCACCCCCTGGTGGAATAAAACATTGACCAAACTAAGGGCCAACAAATTTAAAATTTGGCGAAATTTCATACTCAATAGCGCCACCGACAATCTTCTCAATTACAAAAGAGCTTAAAATATCCAAATCTAAAGCTACCATAGACTTCACATCCAAAATAGAACCCAACACCCCCTCCTACAAAATCTAGACTAACATCTGACGGCTCTGTGGGCTTAACCCAACCAAAACCATACACTGCATTACAGGTACAACCAACAACTCACTCATCAACAGACACAAACCACATAGCCTTCTTGTTTGCCCAACATTGGTCCGACTGCTCCAATGACCAACATTTAAGCAATAGCTGCATTAAAAATCAAATATGCAGAGAAAACTATCAACTATACACACAGTCCTAGAACTCAACCAATAGAATCTGACATCACATTAAAAAAAAAAAAAACCAGCCTTGTCATTCCTATTATACAACCCAAATCCAACAAAACATTCATAACCAGCTATAGACCCATCTCCCTTAACTGCTGCATATCCAAAACTTTAGAACAAATAATAGCCAAGCGCCTCTGGTGGTTGGTATCGCAAAAAAAAACTACATCCATCCCAACCAAACAGTTTTAAAATACGGCAAATCCGATACAGACGGTCTGCTCTTTGCAGACCACCTGATAATCAGGTCGTTAAGAAGCAAGAAGCACATCTCTATCATTGCCCTTGACTTCTCAAGGGCCTTCGACAGAGTCGGCGTCCACCCAATAATAAACCAATTAAAACGCTGGAAAGTTGGAACTAAAATAATACAGTTTATACGTAATTTCATGGCAAACCGGAAAATTGTAGTTAAAATAAAAAATGTCAAAAGTAATCCCTACCCTCTCCAAAACGGCATCCCCCAGGGTTCGCCAATATCCGTCATCCTTTTCCTAATCGCCTACAACAGACTCTCCCACATAATCAGCGTACTAAAAGAAATCCATTTCACCGCCTACGCCGACGACTTTTACCTTATCATCCCTCTCAGCAAACAAAAATATCAATCCTACGACCAACTTTTTCCAACATATGTGAGTGGTGTTCATATTCAGGAGCATCACTATCAGTAGAAAAGTGTCAACACCTTCATGTTTGCCGCAAACAAAACTGCATCTGCAGCATATCATGCAACAACACCCCTATCCCCTCAGTCCCCAATATAAAGATCTTAGGACTCACCATTAACAATAAATATAGATGGGACGCGCACATCAAGCAAATTCTGCCAGCTTTAAATAAAAAACTTAACATCATTAAATGCCTAGCAAGTGCCAAGCTAAATTGCAGTACATACACTGTATTAAATGTAAATCTACAGTAATTCCGAAAATTCACTACGAACAATGGCTATTCCCCCCTCTGGCATCAATACCACACTACATAGACGGAGCAAGGAAAACACACCACCAAGCACATTTAGACAACAATTTCTTGAACTCAAAGAGAAATACAACAATCATAAATTCATATACACAGACGGCTCTCTACAAAACAACACAGCCACTTTTCGAAAACGCAATCCTGAAAAGATGCATCCTTCCCCATTATTCATCCATCCTATCAGCTGAAACCATAGCCATTCTCGATGCAATGAACCAGATTAAAAACAGACTTGAAAACTATATAATTTGCTCCGACTCCCTCGCATCCATAAAATCCATCCGCAATATTTACAACAATACCTTTTATGCCGCAACTATTAGAACCCTGCTTACCTAATTTGACTTAAATATAAAACTCCTTTGGATACCTACCCACTGCGACATTAAAGGGAACGAGTTAACCGAGAGTGCAGCCAAAGACACATTTTATACCCCTTCACTATACTCCTAACTTTAACACTATAGACATAAACAAACTCCTCAAAAACGAACTGTCAAAAAAACTAAAACTGAACATAGAGTTCTGCAACCGATGGTACCAGCGATTAAATTCAAACCTATCCAACACGTCAAACTACCTAAAAAATATAGACCAAAAAAGCATCACACGCAGTGATCAAATAAAATTTCTAAGGTTAAGACTAGGCCACACAAGAATGACACAACAGCGCTATAGAAACCTTGACAACACCCTCTAAACATACCCCCTCCTATGAAAAAGAATAGATAACAAGTAAGAAAACTCTAGTCGGAGGTCCCCGACTAGGAGATCCCCTGAGCCCCGCCCGATTTGAATTGTTTAATACGCTATATAGCTTGCATATAACATTAAATTTTCCAAAATTAAATTATAATTTTGAAATTTTAATCAACTAGAATGTATGTAAATCAAAAATAAATTAATAATTAAATAAATAAAAAATTAACAAAAAAAAAAAGAAGAAGAAAAACAAACATCACCGCACCTGGACTCGAACCTGCATCTATTTACTACATGTGTAACGTTAAAGCGCATCATCTCAACTAGCACAACTATATCATGTTTATAAATTGTATAAAAAATTAAACAAGTAAGAGTGCTCTAGTCGAGACTGCTCGACTAGGGGATACCCTGAGCCCTGTGAAGCGCCAAATATTAAATCATTCTACGATTTTGTATGAATACATACAAACATGCATATGCATACATACATATGCACGCACGCATAAGTGCGCGCTCTGCCAACTGCGCAGTTAACGCAGCGACTGCGCTTGGGCTGCAATGTGGGCATTACTACGGTAACTTATTTGCTTAATAACTTTTCTTATCGATGGACTAAGTGCATCAAACTTTCAAAACTTATTTATGACATTCATATGTGTGTATGTGCCAAAGCACAAGTCTCTAGTATTTGATTTGCGCTTTTTACAAATAAGAGGCTATTGGGGGCGAATGGGGCGTGGCATCCAAAATCTAAAGATAACGTTATCTCCGTATTCATTACACGCAACTACACAGCAAATTTGAAGTCTCTAGCTCAAACGATGTACAAACCAAGCCCTAAAAACACATTAAAATTATCGATAAATGCTCATAAAATCGAAATGGAATGAGTTATCGGAAAAATTTTATAAACTTGTGCAGCGTATGGTATTATCGAGTATTCATGTAAAATTTCAAGTCTCTACGTTGCGTACTTAAAAATATCTCAGCGTTCACACGGACGGACGGACGGACAGACGGACAGACGGACAGGGCTATATCGACTCGTCTTGTCGCGCTGATCAAGAATATATATACTTTATGGGGTGTGGCACGCCTCCTTCTGCCTGTTACATACATTTTCACAAAACCATTATACCCTGATTTCCCATTTTCAATGGGCTCAGGGTATAAAAAGTTACGCTGTAGTCACTGAGTTTCGAACTCGGGACCTTTCGTTTACGAGCTTTGCGTCTATCCACTACGCCACGCCAGTATTGCGTTGCTTGTTGGCAAAACGCAAAGTAGTACTACAAGCGCGATATGTGACAAATACAAAATTAAAGAAGCTAAAGAAGCAGATCAATCGCAATTGTGATTCTTAGAATATGCTGAAATGCGCGCATATGAACGTATTAATATGTGTACATACAAAAACGGTGGTCTGTTTCAATGTATGCGTGTAAAGGGCGATATATGACAAATACAAAACTACAGAAGCGGCTGAAAATGCAAACACAATTCAAACACAGATTTGGTTGAAGAATATGCTAGAATGAATGGCCTTGAATATATTTGTGCACATTCATAGTAGACGCGCTTGCACGTTTCAATGTATGTGTATTTGTAAATGTTTTTTGCTGCGCGTGGCTGCTTGCCACGTGCGTGTGATTATTGGCCAAACGTTTTGTTTAATAAATCGGGACTGACTTAACGGAATTTGATGAAACTTTCAGCATATGATTCTATTGAATTTTTTACATTTTATAAAAATGCTAATTATTCACATGGTTATATTTGCAACAGACTCTCTAATTAGTAAAAAGAGCCGGTATCCAAAAAATAAAAAAATAGAAATTGCATAAAATTCACATGAATCTATATGCAAAATTTGAGAGATCTAGCTCTAAAGGTGTGGGAGATATAATTTTATAGCCTGTTTTCGATAGGGTTTAAAATCGATAACAAAACTACAAAAATAGATATCGTTTTTTGGTAACAAATTTGACCTGCGCGTGCTATCCACGGACCCAACAAAAAAAATTCAAGTCTCTAGCTTGTCTAGATGATTCAATCGACGCGTTCAAACATACGGACGGACGGACAGACGGACAGACGGACAGATAGACAGACGGACAGGGCTAAATCGACTCAGCTCGTCGCCCTGATCAAGAATATATATACTTTGTGGGGTCTGACACGCCTCCCTCTGCCTGTTACATACATTTAACAAAACCATTATACCCTGATTTCCCATTTTCAATGGGCTCAGGGTATAAAAATAAAATGAAATGTAAATACGTAAATATAACAATAATGTTATGATAGGGAAAACATTAACTGTACATATTAATTTATAAATAATTTATAATTACAATAAATTACACTATCCAGCCGAAGGACCCTGCTGCCAATGATTAGTCGTAAGTTAGAGTTAATTTTATATTAATTGTAACTTTTTAATTAATAAAATTATCCAAGCCAAACCGTAATGCGTCAGTTGACTCTGAGCTATCTGGCATGTCCGATGCTGGTAGCATGTATTCAACCACACTCTCAGATAACGAAGCCTCAGCAGTAATGGACGTCGATTTTCCACCACTCCCTGAGTTGTCCACTGTCACTAATTCTCGGATAAGCTCCCCAGCATCTACTCAGATATCACGCCACAATCGCTTTTCTCTTCTAGAGGAAGTAGATATTGTCAATGAGAATGTGGGGATTGGCAGTACTAAATCAGTGCCTTCCACTTACAAAACTCAATTATTCAAGCCACCTCCAATTATTATTTCAGATATCACAGACTTTTAACCTCAGATGGATATAGAGTTCTGACAAAATCGCTAAAGTCAAAAAAATTATATCAATATTATTCCTGTCAATTGAAGGAAGAACGTGGTTTTCGATGTGTCATTCGTCGGTTATACAGAGGGACACCAAAACAATATATTATCGATGTTTTTCCCAAGTTCGGCCATACTGTTAGCTCGTCTGTTGTTGTCCTGGACAAGAACGCTAAAAAACAGGTAGACTTATTTTTTATAGAATTGGAGCCGAGAAACAACAATAAGGATGTTTTTAATATAAACAGATTTCTTGGCGAAATTATTAAGGTTGAGCCTCCTATTGCTAAACCGGTCATCCCTTAATGTCATAGATGTTTAGAATATGGACACGCACAGAAATATTGCCAACACGCCCCACGCAGTGTCAAATATGCCAAGGATCATCTCACAATTACATGCACTAAACCCAAAGATACTCCGGCTACGTGCGCGTTGTGCGGAGATAATCATACAGCTAATTGGAAAAGTTGTAGCGTATACAAGAAATTGGAAGCGACGAATAATCAACACAAGCAACCATTCCTGCCGACTCAAGTTTCGACCACTGCTACTCTACTTACACCCAACGTATCCTACGCTACTATGATCAGTGCCACTCGTCATCAGCCTATAACTCAGAACTCCACTCATATCAAGAACACTTGCAAATCTTCATGATCAGTCAAGACTGTGCATATTCAAGAAAATTCTTCAAGTACAGAATCACCTTTTAAATTAAAAAAAACAAACCTATGGACACCTCAAACAAGAACACTCCTCAATCAATTATTACAACATCTTCTCCTTCCACTAACTTAATCGATTACACTAATAGCAAAATCAGACTTATCAATGCGCAGATCAAAGAATTTATTGGGTGGAAATCACAAATTAAAAATATCTCAGCGTTCACACGGACGGACGGACGGACAGACAGACAGACGGACAGGGCTATATCGACTCGTCTTGTCGCGCTGATCAAGAATATATATACTTTATGGGGTGTGGCACGCCTCATTCTGCCTGTTACATACATTTTCACAAAACCATTATACCCTGATTTCCCATTTTCAATGGGCTCAGGGTATAAAAAGTTACGCTGTAGTCACTGAGTTTCGAACTCGGGACCTTTCGTTTACGAGCTTTGCGTCTATCCACTACGCCACGCCAGTATTGCGTTGCTTGTTGGCAAAACGCAAAGTAGTACTACAAGCGCGATATGTGACAAATACAAAATTAAAGAAGCTAAAGAAGCAGATCAATCGCAATTGTGATTCTTAGAATATGCTGAAATGCGCGCATATGAACGTATTAATATGTGTACATACAAAAACGGTGGTCTGTTTCAATGTATGCGTGTAAAGGGCGATATATGACAAATACAAAACTACAGAAGCGGCTGAAAATGCAAACACAATTCAAACACAGATTTGGTTGAAGAATATGCTAGAATGAATGGCCTTGAATATATTTGTGCACATTCATAGTAGACGCGCTTGCACGTTTCAATGTATGTGTATTTGTAAATGTTTTTTGCTGCGCGTGGCTGCTTGCCACGTGCGTGTGATTATTGGCCAAACGTTTTGTTTAATAAATCGGGACTGACTTAACGGAATTTGATGAAACTTTCAGCATATGATTCTATTGAATTTTTTACATTTTATAAAAATGCTAATTATTCACATGGTTATATTTGCAACAGACTCTCTAATTAGTAAAAAGAGCCGGTATCCAAAAAATAAAAAAATAGAAATTGCATAAAATTCACATGAATCTATATGCAAAATTTGAGAGATCTAGCTCTAAAGGTGTGGGAGATATAATTTTATAGCCTGTTTTCGATGCATTCACATGGTTATATTTGCAACAGACTCTCTAATTAGTAAAAAGAGCCGGTATCCAAAAAATAAAAAAATAGAAATTGCATAAAATTCACATGAATCTATATGCAAAATTTGAGAGATCTAGCTCTAAAGGTGTGGGAGATATAATTTTATAGCCTGTTTTCGATAGGGTTTAAAATCGATAACAAAACTACAAAAATAGATATCGTTTTTTGGTAACAAATTTGACCTGCGCGTGCTATCCACGGACCCAACAAAAAAAATTCAAGTCTCTAGCTTGTCTAGATGATTCAATCGACGCGTTCAATCATACGGACGGACGGACAGACGGACAGACGGACAGATAGACAGACGGACAGGGCTAAATCGACTCAGCTCGTCGCCCTGATCAAGAATATATATACTTTGTGGGGTCTGACACGCCTCCCTCTGCCTGTTACATACATTTAACAAAACCATTATACCCTGATTTCCCATTTTCAATGGGCTCAGGGTATAAAAATAAAATGAAATGTAAATACGTAAATATAACAATAATGTTATGATAGGGAAAACATTAACTGTACATATTAATTTATAAATAATTTATAATTACAATAAATTACACTATCCAGCCGAAGGACCCTGCTGCCAATGATTAGTCGTAAGTTAGAGTTAATTTTATATTAATTGTAACTTTTTAATTAATAAAATTATCCAAGCCAAACCGTAATGCGTCAGTTGACTCTGAGCTATCTGGCATGTCCGATGCTGGTAGCATGTATTCAACCACACTCTCAGATAACGAAGCCTCAGCAGTAATGGACGTCGATTTTCCACCACTCCCTGAGTTGTCCACTGTCACTAATTCTCGGATAAGCTCCCCAGCATCTACTCAGATATCACGCCACAATCGCTTTTCTCTTCTAGAGGAAGTAGATATTGTCAATGAGAATGTGGGGATTGGCAGTACTAAATCAGTGCCTTCCACTTACAAAACTCAATTATTCAAGCCACCTCCAATTATTATTTCAGATATCACAGACTTTTAACCTCCTATGGATATAGAGTTCTGACAAAATCGCTAAAGTCAAAAAAATTATATCAATATTATTCCTGTCAATTGAAGGAAGAACGTGGTTTTCGATGTGTCATTCGTCGGTTATACAGAGGGACACCAAAACAATATATTATCGATGTTTTTCCCAAGTTCGGCCATACTGTTAGCTCGTCTGTTGTTGTCCTGGACAAGAACGCTAAAAAACAGGTAGACTTATTTTTTATAGAATTGGAGCCGAGAAACAACAATAAGGATGTTTTTAATATAAACAGATTTCTTGGCGAAATTATTAAGGTTGAGCCTCCTATTGCTAAACCGGTCATCCCTTAATGTCATAGATGTTTAGAATATGGACACGCACAGAAATATTGCCAACACGCCCCACGCAGTGTCAAATATGCCAAGGATCATCTCACAATTACATGCACTAAACCCAAAGATACTCCGGCTACGTGCGCGTTGTGCGGAGATAATCATACAGCTAATTGGAAAAGTTGTAGCGTATACAAGAAATTGGAAGCGACGAATAATCAACACAAGCAACCATTCCTGCCGACTCAAGTTTCGACCACTGCTACTCTACTTACACCCAACGTATCCTACGCTACTATGATCAGTGCCACTCGTCATCAGCCTATAACTCAGAACTCCACTCATATCAAGAACACTTGCAAATCTTCATGATCAGTCAAGACTGTGCATATTCAAGAAAATTCTTCAAGTACAGAATCACCTTTTAAATTAAAAAAAACAAACCTATGGACACCTCAAACAAGAACACTCCTCAATCAATTATTACAACATCTTCTCCTTCCACTAACTTAATCGATTACACTAATAGCAAAATCAGACTTATCAATGCGCAGATCAAAGAATTTATTGGGTGGAAATCACAAATTACAATTACTCTCTCCAAAATTAAGACACTATGGCTCAACTTGTAAACTCGATTCACTCTATTCACGGTTTGATGTGCAACTCTCAACTTTACAACTCTAACCAATGAACACTATCAGACTTGGAGTATGGAACGCTAACTGGCTCATAAATCACCAACATGAACTTACTGCTTGGCTTATAAATGAAGACATTCATATCATGTTAATTTCGGAATCTCACATAAATAGCAGATCGTATCTAAAAATTCCGAATTTTTTCATTTACTTATCAAATCAGCCTGGCGATGGTTCATTCGCGGGTGCTGCCATTCTTGTTAAAACTAGCATCTCACACTATCCTTTGTAAGTCATTTCACATAATTTCGGTCAAGTAGCCAGCATCAAAATTAACAGTCTTTTTGGACACATTAAAGTTGCTGCAGTATACATAAGCACTAGAAACATACAAATAGCGGCCCGACAGGCGTCAGGGACTCAACCTCCTTGTCATCCTGTCGGGTTTGTCATTACGCTTTCAGACGAAATCAGATCACTCATTCCACTTAAAAAGCGAATTAGAAAAAGATGGCTGCGCTTCGGAAAACCTATAGACAGCACAAACTGGAAAAGATTTGCCATAAAAATCAGGATAGAAATTCTTAAAGACAAAGAAAAACAAATAGATCACACAACTTATGGAAACTGAACATTAAAAGACAACCCAAAATGAACTATGCCATTCAGGGCAGTAATGTCTGGTATAAATCAGATAAAGACAAATCTGAATTATTTGTCACTGATTTAGAGTCACGATTTATATCTCTGACATTAGTTACACCTAGCAGAATTAATTTCATTAAACAAAAGCTTCAGGAAGATACCCCAATTAAATTAAATTACTCCCTTTACATTTGATAAACTTCTTTCAGAAATAAACTTTTTAAAACCCAAAAAGACACCTGGATTCGACAACATTAATACTAGAACTGTTGAATAATTTGGTTTCAACGAACAGATGCAGTTGTACAAAAGTTATGGAATAGACAGTTCTTGGAAAATTATATGTATACGTTTATTTGCGCGTTTCTTCATTTAGCTCTTTTCTGCGCGACGATATGCAAACGACTGAGTTTCTCTTACAACTAGACATAGATCATCTGGCAACATTACAATATGTGATGAAATACAATACACAGTGTTACCAGATTGTTACTTTGCATTTAACATTATTTCAAACACACCCCCTCAAAGTAACTAACTTTAAACTTAAACATACGTGATACCTAACGATAAGCTACATTCATTATGCTTGTTGGCGCTTAGGCCCTTCGTTAGTACATCAGCCGGCATTTTCTCTGTCGGCATATATTCTACAAAAATATCACCACTCTTATGCTTCTCCTGGATAAAGTGATGACGCACATCTATGTGCTTCATTCGAGGATGAAATCCAAAACCTTTCACCAAATGTTGTGCGCTTTGGTTGTCGTTGTAGATGCGCACAGACTCACATTTCGTACCAATTCTTTCCAGTAGCGCTTTTAGATACAGAGCTTCCTTAACTGACTCTGACATAGCCAAATACTCTGCCTCGGTACTTGATAACGCCACAGTACGTTGCTTGCGCGCCTCCCAGCTTATTGCGGCGCCTGCCAATATAAATGCCTGTCCTGAGTAGGAGCGACGATCAGTCAAGTTACTACCCCAGTCAGCATCGACCACGCCATATAGTTCTCTTCCGGTATGTTTGAAGAGAAGTCCAATCTCCTTGGAACCGCTTAGGTATCGCAAGATACGTTTCGATGCCTTCCAATGTTCAACTGTGTAGTTTGAGTTGAACTGACTCATGAAGTTTACTGCAAATGCTATATCTGGGCGTGTCGTTACTGAAAGAAACATTAAAGAGTTTTTGGTATGGATACTTCTCCATCTCGTCTTTGCTGGGTTCATCTGGAAGCTTCAAAGTTGATTTGGCTTCCATCGGGGTCATTGCTGGTTTACAACCTATCATGCCAAATCGCTCCAATATGGCATCTATGTATTTCTTTTGCGAAAGAAATAGTTGTTTCTTTGTTCTGTCTTGACGAAACGTAATGCCCAAACATGTCTTCACAGGTCCAAAATCCTTCATTTGGAAATTCTTGCAGAGATGTGCCTTCGTCTGTTGTAGCCAATCTGTACAGTTTGAAGCAAGTAGCAGGTCATCAACATATATTGTGACAATTAAAAGTTTTCCTCTTTTCCGTTTAACGAACAAACATGGGTCCTGTTCGGTTGCTTCAAGTCCAATTTCCTTAAGCTTCGTCCATAGTTTCCAGTACCATCGTATTCCTGACTGCCGTAGCCCGTATAATGCCTTCTTTATCCGGCATACGGGGTCTTGTATCTCCTTTAAGGCTTTTCGCCACTCTTTAGCCGTTTCTATGACCTCTACGTCTGGATGCTGTTGTTTTAATCCGATAGGTTTTCCTGACATCAGTTTCTGCATAAAAATATCTAAGTTTTCTGGGATGTCCATGTAAACCTTCTCCTCTAGCTCTCCATTGAGATATGCTGTGACAACGTCCATTTGATGAATTTCCAAATCATATTCTGCTGACAAGGCTGCTAGTAGCCGAACTGAAGTAAATCGCGCAACAGGGGAATATGTTTCGTGAAAATCCTCTCCAGGCTTCTGCGCATATCCTTTGGCAACTAGTCGAGCCTTCTTTTTGCCTTTAGAACTTCCATCGTCCTTTGTCTGAAATACCATCTTGTTTCCTATCACTTTTCTGTCCTTCGGCCTTTCAACAATTTTCCATGTCTTGTTGAGAATCTGTGCCACGAACTCGTCTTCCATGGCATGTGTCCAGCTTACAGCATCATTACTATCTTGTGCTTCCTTGATAGTCAGGGGATCATTTGTGGATATATTGAATGCCATTTCACATTCCTCAAATGTGTCATCGTCATCTTCGTTGCTCTCAGGATCGTCCTCTACAACTGGTTGATAAACTTTTCGTGGTCTTCCTTTCTGACCAGTCTTCAACTTCTTTGGACGTCCTCTGCCATGTCTAACTGGCTGTGTCTCCTCCTCTGTTATTTCTTCACCGCTTGAGCAAGTATCTTCCGGTTCGCATGTGTCATTTATCTGGATATCAACAACGTTTTCAGGGCTGTCATAGAATTCCTCGAATTCATTTTTGAATCCTGAAACATTTATAAATTTCACATCTTTACTAATAATAACAGTGCGTTTCCTTAAGTGGTAGACTCGATAAGCTTTTGATTCTAGAGCATATCCCACCAATATACACTCTTCCGATCGTGATTCAAACTTGCCCTTCTGTTTGTCTTTTATTAACACGTATGCTCTGGTACCAAACGTGCGCATATACTTGACCGTAGGCACTTTAGATGTCCAGAAAGTATATGGCAGCTCTCCAGACAATGCTTTGGTTGGACATCTGTTTCGGATATAACATGCTGTGTTAATCGCCTCTGCCCAAAATGAGGGTGGTGCTCCAGATTGTTTCATCATGCACCTGGCCATTTCTACAAGTGTACGGTTCTGCCTCTCAGCGATGCCATTTTGCTGAGGTGTGTATGGCGCAGTTAGACGTCGGCCAATACCATGCTTTTGTAGATACTCGTCAAATTCTTTGTTTTTGAATTCTGTTCCATTATCAGTTTGTAACATCTTGACTTTGTTACCTGTAAAAGTCTCAACAGAAGATTTATACCTTTTAAATAGTTCAAGCACTTCTGACTTTTGCTTGATAAAATAGATCGAACAATAACGAGAGTAATCATCTATGAAAGTTACGAAATACTTGCATCCACTCATTGATTGATTCCGCATTGGCCCGCATACGTCGCTATGAACAATTTCCAAAGTCTGCTTCGATCTTTTTTCAGTTGAGCTTTTATAGTTGTTTGCTGTTTGTTTTTCACTTACGCAAATTTCGCACTGTGATAGTTTCGCATTCTCTTTTATGTTCATTCCGTGCGCTCTGCCTGACTTGCACATGGATTTCAAATCATTTTCATTTAAATGGCCCATGCGTCGGTGCCACATATCTATTTCACCATCCTGTGCAATATTTACTTGTTGCTCTTCGGTGTTCAAGTAATATAAATTCCCATATCTTTTCGCACGAAGCCATACCTTATTGTTTTTGACAATTACTGCTTCATTCTTGCGAAAATGCACTTCGTGTCCTCTATCAGTTATTTTTGATACAGAGAGCAGATTTTGACGCAGATCGGATACATACAACACTTCTTTTAATGTGATTTCATTTTTCTGCCTATTTTCCTGTACTTCAATTCGCACTTCACCGACTCCATTTACCTTTGCGGTATTTTGGTTTGCTAAATACAGTGTCTTGCCACTTTGCTCTAATTTTCCAAATTCGTCTTTGTTTGAGCTCATATGTGCAGTACATCCACTGTCTAGACACCACACATTTCCTCTACGCTCTGTTATGTATGCATGTTCGCTTATATTGAGTGATTCGTGTTTTGCTTGTTCTTTATTTGCAATTTTCTCACTCTGTTTATGTTGCTTCTTCTTATTTCGGCAGTCTCGCGCGAGATGACCGATTTTTTCACAAGAATAACATTTTCTTGTTTCCTTTTGCTCGTTCTTTTCTTTGCCGTTGCCTTTGCGGCGGTTTGCATATAACGCAGTCTGTTCTTCGCGTTCACTTTTCGTTTTTCGCGCTTCTGCCTCTTCTAATATCTTCACTCGTAGAATATCGGGGCTCGGCAACTCGTCCCTTGTTTCTATGGCACACCGAAATGTTTCATACGAATCAGGCAGACTGTATAACAAAAGAATCGCGAGTAAATCATCTCCAATTGCTACGCCGATTTCTTTTAATTTTTTCACAGCATCAAAAAACTCTTTTATATGCTGACGCGTGTCACTATCTTCGCTCATACGATATAACGCCACTCGTTTGAGTAAACTTGCTTTTCTCACAGGTCCAGTGGATTGAAATGTCTCTTTTAATTTTATCCAACAATCATGAGCCGTTTCACAGTTTTCTATTAACGCCAACTCTGATATGCTGATTGACAGCAATATGTCAGCGCGGGCTTTCTCGTCTTGCACTTTCCATGCTGCACGTTCAGCCTCCTCTTCGGGGCATATTTTTGATCCATTTACAAATGGCCATAAATCATTTTTCACGAGTATAGCATTCATTTGTAGTTTCCACGTATCATAATTTTCCGCGTTTAACGGCTCAATCCTAATAAACGCACCTGCCATTTTTCACGGCTTATTGTTCACTCAACTTATTGTCCTATTCCTATTGTACAAGTGTGTCTGGGCCCATAACCTGTTGAATAATTTGGTTTCAACGAACAGATGCAGTTGTACAAAAGTTATGGAATAGACAGTTCTTGGAAAATTATATGTATACGTTTATTTGCGCGTTTCTTCATTTAGCTCTTTTCTGCGCGACGATATGCAAACGACTGAGTTTCTCTTACAACTAGACATAGATCATCTGGCAACATTACAATATGTGATGAAATACAATACACAGTGTTACCAGATTGTTACTTTGCATTTAACATTATTTCAAACAAGAACAATAAAAGCACTACTCCCCAAAAGCTTACATTTTATACTTCACATCATTAACTCCTGCATCAAAATAATTACTTTTCAAACTACTGGAAGAAAACAGACAGACCAATAAGTCTACCTATTTTATGAAATGAATTTGAAAAACTTATACTTTCAAGACTTAGACTGACACTCGGAGACAATTCTTCTCTACCTAATCATTAGTTTGGTTTTCGCTCACAACATGGTACCACTGAACAACACAGGGTAGTAGCTTCTATACTCCAAGGACATGAGAAACAAGTAAGAGTGCTCTAGTCGAGACTGCTCGACTAGGGGATACCCTGAGCCCTGTGAAGAGCCAAATATCAAATAATTCTACGATTTTGTATGCACACATACAAACAACACATACACCCATACATATGCACGCACGCATAAGCGCGCGCTCTGCCAACTGCGCAGTTGACGCAGCGACTGCGCTTGGGCTGCAATGTGAGCATTACTATGGAAACTTAATTGTTTAATAACTATTCTTAGCGATGGACTAAGTGCATCAAACTTTCACAACTTATTTATGGCATTCATATGTGTGTATGTGCCAAAGCACAAATCTCTAGTATTTGATTTGCGCTTTTTACAAATAGGGGGCTATTGGGGGCGAATGGGGCGTGGCATCCAAAATCTAAAGATAACGTTATCTCCGTATTCATTACACGCAACTACACAGCAAATTTGAAGTCTTTAGCTCAAAAGATGTACAAACCAAGCCCTAAAAACACATTAAAATTATCGAAAAATGCTCATAAAATCGAAATGGAATGAGTTATCGGAAAAATTTTATAAACTTGTGCAGCGTATGGTATTATCGAGTATTCATGTAAAATTTCAAGTCTCTACGATGCGTACTTACAAATATCTCAGCGTTCACACGGACGGACGGACGGACAGACGGACAGACGGACAGGGCTATATCGACTCGTCTTGTCGCGCTGATCAAGAATATATATACATTATGGGGTGTGGCACGCCTCCTTCTGCCTGTTACATACATTTTCACAAAACCATTATACCCTGATTTCCCATTTTCAATGGGCTCAGGGTATAAAAATAATTTGGCGCAGCTGTCTTCTTTGACATTAAACAGGCCTTTGACAGAGTCTGGCATGACTGCCTTCTTTTTAAACTAAAACATATATTCTCACCATCTTTATTTAAACTCCTCTCTTCCTGGCTCACAAATAGACACTTTTATATTCACATTAACGGAAACTTTTCCACTGTAAGATATCAGAGCAGGTGCTCCCCAGAGCAGTGTTCTACGCCCGACTCTTTACAATATATATACAAGCGTTATGCCAACACTTCCATCAACCAAAAATATAATAGCTACATATGCAGACCACGCAACTGTAATATGTTTCAGTCACTCCAACACTTTCGCCAGCCATCGGTTACAATCGTATGTCAATCAATTTTTTTCTTGCACTAAAGACTGGAATATAGGCATATCTCATGACAAAACATCTGAAATGACATTTACAAAAAGACAATAATTTGCCTAGACGGACTCCCTATTAACATTGTTACTTCACAAAAATACCTCGGACTTACTCTAGACTCTAAATTAAACTGGCGTAGACACATCCAAAACATTATAGGTACTATTGACACGAGACACCAAAAATTAGATTGCTTAATCAACTACAAGTCAAAACTATCACTACATTCCAAAGTCACACTTCACAAAACATTAATACAGCCTATATGGAGAAACGGCTGCACCATTTGGGGAACAGCTGCTCCTTACCTCATAAAAAAAAAAACTCCAATCCTGTTCAAGCATGAACACCGATCTCGCCATGTGGTGACAACATAAAAATAGATTACAAAACGTAAACGACCCTTAAGATAATGTAAACCAAACATTACGAAATTCAGTACGTGTGATCCTCTTTCATGCTTGTAAGAGACGCCTGAAATAAGATAAGACTAAAATAGAACTCAAGTGTTTGCATAGGACATTTGTTAGAATGTAAGAAATGTCAATGTAATTGAGAGATGCTCCTCTCTTACTCCTCAAACTAGGTATTTAAGGAGGAAGATTTAAAGAATAAAGACAGTTCAATTTTTGTGCTCAAACTATAACGTTGTACCATTATTTACATTTTGGTCCTTCGAGCATTCTATTGTCTCCCCCACCAGTGGTAAGAGACTTAGAATTTTTAACCAGCTCCTTAGACTCTACAGTTCTGTAGCTAAGGTAGCAAAATAAAATATTTTGTCGTTTTCCCCCACCCGTGGTAAGAAACACAGAAAATAACAATTAACACTCAAGGGTAAAAAAAAAAACCCTAAGAGTTGTTTTAAAGAAACAAAAAACCAAAAAAAAAAAAAAAGGTTTATGTTTCAAAATTTTTTATACAAAAAAAAATTATAAAGCGTTCCGAGGCTAAAACATCGGAAAAGAAAATTCATCTGAGTAGCCGAGAAGAAGCAGCATTCACGGAGCAACCGAGAATCTATAACCAGGGAGCAACCGAGAAACAGCATCAAAGAAGCAGCATTCACGGAGCAACCGAGAATCTACAACCAGGGAGCAACCGAGAAGCAGCATCCAAAGAAGTAGCCGAGAAGAAGCAGCCGAGAAGCAGCATCCAGGGAGCAACCGAGGAGCAGCAAAAGGACATAATTTCCAGATAAGTTTAGAGATAAATAGTATAAATAAGAAAAATGATGTCCGAGGCGACAATTCAGGTACTAAATAATCAGTCGACACTGATGACAGAAATCCAGCAAATGGAAGCTGGTATAATAAGTAGTGAGGAGGTTCAAAAATTAGAATTCATTAGAGCAAAATTTATGAACAATCATAAGTCACTATTAAAAATCGGAATAGTAGATCATGAATATTTCAACAAAAATTTATATGAAAAAACAATAGGTAAAATTAAAAGTATCATTGAAATACAGTCGTGTTCAAAACAGGTTGTTGATACCGGGACAGTAATAATGTCAGAGAAAAGCGAAGTACAGAAACAAGCCGACAATTTTGAACAAAATTTAAATCAGCTCAGGGTATATTTAGAAGAAACCGAAAAGGGGTTGAATAATTCTACCTTGAGATGGAGTAACATCAGAAAAAAACAAAATTAATTTTCTTTGGAGTAGGATCCAAGAAAAAATAAATTATTTTACTTCGTTAAAATATTCATTAAACGAAGATGTTGATGAGTTGAAATTCGATGCTCAGAATATGGTAGACACTTTAGAGCGCGTATCTCAGGATACAAAACCATTGAAGGTAGACGTAAAAACGGAGGATCTTCCGACGCTACCTAAAATTCAAATACCCACATTTTTTGGTGAACCCAAAGAGTGGGATCTTTTTTATGAATTATTTACAGAAATAATTCATAATAGGGAAGATTTAAGTATGCCAGTAAAATTTAATTATTTAAAAACGGCATTAAAGGGTGAAGCCAAGAGCATGGTTTCTCATTTGCTCACTGGCTCAGTTGGGAATTACCATTCAGTTTGGGAATTATTAATTAAGCGATTCGAAAATAAAAGGAAAATTTTTTCCGATGAAATGAATCGATTAATTGAATTACCAAATTTGAATATGAATTCCGCAAAAAATATTAAAAGTTTTATTGATAATAGCAATGAGGCTATACATATAATAAAACTTAAAACAAATTTACCCACAGAAGTGGACATAATTTTCGCCCACACTTTGTTGAGAAAGTTCAACAAAGAAACGCTGCAGCTCTATGAATCTCACGTCAAAAAGACAAAAGAAATTCAAGAGTTGTCAGATGTAATGGAATTTTTGGAACAGCGTTATAATTCTATAACTTCATTGAGTAATGAAGAAAGAAATAAAAATTCTAACAATAAATTTAATAAAAATTCAAATGGTAAAGAAAGCTGTCCAGTTTGTGGAATACCTGGACACTATGTGTCACAATGCTACAAGTTTAAAGCAATGAATCCAAAAGATAGATGCGAGACGGCAAAAAAGCGCAGCTGTGCTGGAAGTGCCTTAAAATATCAAAGCACAAAAAATGCTCCTGCGAATATTCATGTGCGTTTTGCAAAAAGCTCATAACACTATGCTTCACATTTCAAATGAAAAAGTGAACACATGTGTTTCAAAAGATACAGCACTATTGGCTACAGCAATAGTGAAGATCAGAGCAAAGAATGGTGAATATGAAAATTTTAGAGCATTGATCGATAGCGGATCTCAATGCACTATTATCTCAGAAGAGGCAGCTCAAATTCTAAAATTATACAGAATCAAAACTGTCACAAAAATAAGTGGCGTATCAGAAACGAATTCAAGTACTTCAAAGTACAAAGTTAAGATATGCATTCAATCGCTTAACACAAAAAACACACAATTTTCAACCGAAGCTATTGTTCTGCCAAAATTAATGAAAGCCTTGCCTGGTAAAACTGTAACAATTAATAAGCAAAAATGGCAAGATTTCGTATTAGCCGATCCCAAATTTAATAAGCCTAGTAGAATAGACTTAATTATAGGAACCGACTTATATTCCCAAATCATCAAAAATGGGATAGTAAAAATAGACGGACTTCTTGGACAGAATACGGAGTTTGGTTGGGTAGTATCAGGGTGTACAAAATCAAAAGGAAGTACAGTGATAACAGCAACCACTATGAAAGTTGAAAATTTAGAAAAATTTTGGGAAATGGAAGAAGAAGATAATGATGACATAGAAGCTGAAATATGCGAAAAACATTTTATAGAAACAACAAGAAGAGACAATAATGGTAGGTTTGTCGTTAAAATCCCTTTTAAACAGGATAAAACATTAGGAAATTCAAAAGCCCAAGCATTGGCACGTTTTCATAACTTAGAAAAATACATAAGAATCATTCACTTAAAGAAAATTATGTTAAGTTTATGAATGAGTATATTAAATTAGGGCACATGGTTGAGACAAACGCTATGGGAAGATATTACCTCCCACATCAAGCAGTGATGTAGCTTAACAACAAAATTAAGAGTTGTCTTTGATGCTTCTGCTAAAAGCACGAACAACAAGAGCCTTAATGATATCATGTGGTCCGGACCAAGAGTCCAAAAAGACATATTTGACATTATGCTAAAATGGCGTAAATGGCAAGTTGTAGTCTCTGCAAATATAGAAAAAATGTATAGACAGATTAATATTGATGAAGAAGATCAAAAATATCTTAACATACTTTGGAGAGAGTCTCCATCTGATACTTTAAAAACATTTAAACTTACGACAGTTACATACGGAACTGCATCTGCCCCATATTTAGCGACCAGAGCGCTATTAGAAATTGTTAACAAATGCAGCGATGAAAACATTAAAGAAATTATTAAAAACGATTTTTACATGGATGACCTAATGTCAGGCGCAGACACAGTACAAGAAGCTAAAAACATAGTAAATTTATTATCACTAGAGCTAGAATCAATGGGGTTCAACTTAAGGAAATGGATCTCTAATATACCAGAAGTAATAGAGAGTGTCGAACGAATAGAAGAAAACAAAGTTTTAGATATTGAAGAATTTGAATCAATAAAAACCCTTGGATTACAGTGGGAACCTATGTTAGATGAATTTAAATTTAACCTTAAATACCAAAAATTACAAAAAATTAATAAACGATCAGTTCTATCCACATTGGCTAAAATTTATGATCCATTAGGCTGGCTATCTCCAGTAACCATAGTCGGTAAATTGTTTATGCAGAAACTTTGGTTTACAGAACAAAAGTGGGATCAAGATTTATCAATTAACGATAGTAATTATTGGGAATTATTTATGCAAAATTTGTCAACATTAAAAAAAAGTAGAATTCCTCGATGGTTGAAAATGCAAAACAGTTTAATAACACATATACATGGCTTTGCTGATGCATCTGAAAAAGCATTTGCAGCTGTAGTATACGCTAAAGTTAACTCTTCAGTGATGATTATAGCAAGTAAAAGCAAAGTCAATCCAAAGAAAAAAAGGGAAAACGATCCCTAAGTTCGAACTTTGTGCAGCACATCTGTTAGCAAAATTAATTGATAGAGTCAGAGAAGCTTTAGGAAACTCTATAAAAACCTATGATTGGAGCGATTCAACGCTTGGATAAAGAACGGAGGTAATAAAAATAAATTTATTAGACGTAGAGTAGATGACAGAGAGGTTTTGGAAGAGAATATGACAATTCTTAAAGACAATCAACACAACATAAATGAATTGACCAAAAAACAAGCTTCAGTAATAGATTCCACCGAAAACATTATAAAACAAAGTATTAATGAGATAAACCATAACTTTCTAAACTTAAATGTGCGTATTGCAAACATGACAGAAACGCTTAAGAAACGTTTTTTTGCTTATAAAGAATCAATTAATTTCTTTATGATGACAAAACAGTTAGACCCCTTGCTTGATGAATGTGAAAAGATTCAAGCTGGAATAATCAGCTTGCTTATCGACATCAATCCTGGAAAGTTGAATACAAATATTTTAAAAGCAAATCAACTTCAAAATGAAATCTCTCGAATTAAAGCTAAAATACCCGACAATTTAGTTTTACCCGGGAAAAGAACAGGCACAGAACTTAAAGAAGTTTACACTTTGTTAACAGCTAAAGGATTCTATTTAGATAAGAAAATAATTATAAATGCTAAAATGCCATTATTCAGTCAACACACATCTCAGGTATTTAAAATTATACCCTTACCAATTAAAAGCCAACAGGGGGTTATTATAGTAGAAGTGAAACTTCCATTTATAGTTTATAACTTTGCAATAGATTCATATCATTTAATGTCAGAAGCAACATTAAATAAATGTAAGCACTGGCAAACCTATACACGTATTTGCGAAGGAAATTGGCCATGGAATAGTGCTAATGACGACTCTTGTGAGGTGTCACCCTTTAAGCCTAACAAACCAGTTAATTGCTTTTACAAAATGATTTCAACCTCATCAAATTATTGGGTTGAGTTACACAGAAGAGGTAGTTGGTTATTTAAAATACCTACAAATACGAAAGTGAACATTAAATGTAATCATGCACATCAAGAAATAATAAACTTGCCAGAACAAGGTATTTTGACATTAAAATCAGATTGTACGGCTAGAACTTTGGACAAAATACTAATGGCAAATTACATACTTCACTCTGAAAGTTACGAAACGGTATCAACTTCCTATATAAGTAATATAAGTGAAATACCCAAAATTGTATGGGATCCACTAAAAACTCCAATTATTAATCATACTTCAGAACTAGATCAATTAAAAAACGAACTTAGACAAATAAAATCATAATTTTAAAATAAATGCTCTTAAATGGCATCACGCGACCGGTCACATATCCTTAGGACTTGGTATGATAATTATAATAATTATAATAATATATATTGTAAGAAAAATACATGTACGCAGACGATTACAAGCCATAGCTTTTCCACAAATATAAGTAACATTTTAACCTTCTCTCTGTTACCGTCACTTTCTCGGCCCTTGGCAGAATGTTCCAGCATGAACACAGATCTCGCCATGTGGTGACAACATAAAACAAGTAAGAACATTGCCTTAGGGCGAGACCAAAGGCGTGATACTCGTTTCCCACAGGGGCATCTGGTATTTTAAATTCAATAATTTATCTCAAATTTTGCATTTATGTAGATTCATGTGAATTTTATGCAATTTCAATTTTTGCAAATATAACTATGTGAATGAATTAGCATTTTTATAAAATGTAAAAAATTCAATAGAATCATATGCTGAAAGTTTCATCAAGTTCCGTTAAGTCAGTCGCAATCTATTAAACAAAACGTTTGGCCAATTATGACACGCACGCGTTAAGCAGCGACAGCAAAATATATTTACATTTACACATATGTACATACATTGAAACGTGCAAGCGCGTTTGCTTATGCATGGTCACAAATAAATTCAGCGCCATTCATTCTAGCATATTCTTCAACCAAAATTGTTATTGAGTTGTGCTTGCATTTTCAGCCGCTTCTTTAGTTTTGTATATGTCAAATATCGCCCTTTATACGCATTCATTCAACCGACCACCGTTTTTATATGTACACATATAAATAAATACATACGTTCATATGCGCGCATTTTAGCATTTTCTAAGAATCACAATTGCGATTGATTTATGTTTATATTATGTTTGCATTAACAGCAGCTTCTATAGTTTTGTATTTGTCAAAAGTCGCCCTTGTAGTGAAGTAGTTTCGGATTTGCCAACAGGCAATGCAAAACTGATGTGGCTCAGCAGGTAGATGAAAAGCGTGTAAGCAAAAGGGTCCGCGTTCGAGACGCGGCGGCGACGGCATGAAAATAGTTGCGCAGCTGTTCGTGCCTACATACATACATACCTGATGGGACCTATCGTTAATTTTTTTGTGTGTAAATAATTTTGTTCGGACTAAGTCGATTACACAAATATCGGTATTTGATATTTACATTTTTTGTCAGGGTCACACACACAAAAAGAAAATAACATAACTGACCTAGGCTATACGAAAAATGATAATTTTAGCAGATAAATTATTTGCAGAACTTCAATATTAAATCGAATTACATATATTTCTCAGAAATGCCGTTTGTCGTCTTAGCAATTCTTATTAAGCTTATTTATATAGGTGGCACAGGCATATGAATTTTGCAGCTGGGCGTTACAAATTTTGTTGCTAATTTGCCACGCCCCCAGTAGGCGTAGACATATCATATTTGGCAAGTTCCTAGAAGGAGTCTAGGGTAACGTAACTGCAAAGTTTGGATGCTTACACTCCAAAAATGTGAAAGTTACAGGGTATTTTTTCCATATACCACGCCCCCAAAGGGGCATAAGATTTATTTTTGAGGAATCAATAGAGGGGGCCCCCAGTAACACAAACATCCAATTTGGAATCGTCTAGCTCTAAAACTGTAGGAGCTATAAGCTTTTTCCGATTTGCCACGCCCCCTAAAGGCGTAGGTATGTCCGCCATATCTTTTTGATCTTGGCTTGCTTATCAGAGTATATATATCAAATTTCAAGTCTCTAGCATCAATAGTGCTCAAAATATAGCTGAATTTGTAAAATCACTCTATATTAAGATCCGATTTGCCACGCCCCCAGTGGGCGTGGACATAAATTTTTTTTATCAATCTTTATAGAATCGAAGCGTTAAGATACGTGCCAAATTTCAGCATTCTAGCTTTAAAACTGTAGAAGTTACAGTTTTCCCGATTTGCCACGCCCCCAATGGGCGTAGATATATCCGCCATATCTTTTTGAACTTGGGTGGTCAACGCAAGTATACATTCCAAATTTCAACTCTCTAGCTCTTCAACTAATATGATTTCTATGATTTCTATTAACTATGGGCGCAACCATTTTCCGATTTGCCACGCCCCTAGTGGGCGTATCCGGAAAATCTTGACACTTTATAATTCGAGGGTATACACGAGTATATGTTCCAAATTTCAAGTCTCTAGCTTCAATAGCGTAGAAAAATATTGCATTCATACGGACAGACGGACAGACGGACAGACGGACATTTCACAAAACCAATATACTCTTTTTCCCTTTGGGAAACGAGTATAAATAGATTACAAAACGTAAACGACCCTTAAGATAATGTAAACCAAACATTACAAAATTCAGTACGTGTGATCCTCTTTCATGCTTGTAAGAGACGCCTGAAATAAGATAAGACTAAAATAGAACTCAAGTGTTTGCATAGGACATTTGTTAGAATGTAAGAAATGTCAATGTAATTGAGAGATGCTCCTCTCTTACTCCTCAAACTAGGTATGTGCTCAAACTATAACGTTGTACCATTATTTACAAATCCATTGAACACCGCATTATAAGACGATTCATCGGTTTTCCTTTTGCCAGGAGCGACGATATCATGAAAGACTTAAAACTTTAATATGTTATCAGTATTATTCAAGACTCTTTAGTTAAAGAAAACTCTAAGCACTCATCACATCCAAATCCACTAGCACAGTCACTAACCTTTGATACTCTTTATCCTTCCGTATACAGACTAAAAAGAGCACAACTTGAACACCTATCAAATCGCACAATTCCATTGAGAATTCCACATACTCATCCATAATTCACGTTCTCATTTCATAATCATTCATTCATCTAGCTCACATTAGATTACTCTCACATCTTTATAACATTGATCACACATACACTTTTTTTAAAAAAAAATTTTCTATGTCATTGTATCATACAGTGGTTTTAAAGTTTCACACAGAAATTAAACCCTTAATAAAATGTTATTTAGTCTACAATACCCTACCATACCATGTTTTATACTCTGTTTTTAAAGGGAAAAGGAGTATATTGGTTTTGTGCAATGTCCGTCCTATGGAAAATTTATTGTTGAATAACTTTTCTTAGCGATGAACTAACTTCCTCAAACTTTCACAACTTATTAATGGCATTCATATGTGAATGTCATATATTATATGATTTGTACTTTTTACAAATAGGGGGCTATTGGGGGTGAATGGGGCGTGGCATCTGAAATCTAAAGATTAAATAATCTCCCTATTCATTACACGCATCACAGCAAACTTGAAATCTCTAGCTTAAACAATGTACAAACTACGCCTTAAAAATGCATTAAAATGATCGATAAATGCTCATAATATCGAAAGGTAATGAGCTACCGAAAAAAATATATAAACTTGTGCAGCGTATGGTATTATCGAGTTTCATGTAAAATTTCAAGTCTCTACGTTGAGTACTTTAAAAAGCTCAGTGTATACATAAACATTTAAAGCTTTAAATGATTCAATTTATATATTGAATTATCGGTATTCGAATCAACAACAGCTTTGCGCAATCGATAAAAAAAAAAAACAAGTAAGAGTGCTCTAGTCGAGACTGCTCGACTAGGCGATATCCTGATCCCTGTGAAGAACAAAATATCAAATCATTTAACCCTTTTATTTAATAGTACATACAAACAACACATACATACACACATATATATGCATACATACATAAGCGCGCGCTCGGCGCAGTTGACGCAGCGACTGCGCTTGGTCTGCAATGTGGGTATTACTATGGGAACTTAATTGCTTAATAACTTTTCTTAGCGATGGACTAACTTCATCAAACTTTCACAACTTATTAATTCATATGTGTGTATTTGCCAAAGTACAAGTCTAGTATTTGATTTGCGCTTTTTACAAGTAGGGGGCTATTTGGGGGCGAATGCGGTGTGGCATCCAAAATCTAAAGTTTACATAATCTCCGTATTCATTACACGCTACTACACAGTAAATTTAAAATCTCTAGCTCAAACCATGCCTTAAAAACGCATTCAAACTATCGACAAATGCTCATAAAATCTGAATAGAATGAGTTATCGAAAAAAGTTTACAAACTTGTGCAGCGTGTGGTATTAACGAGTATTCATGTAGAACTTCGGTGCATAGTTTAAATATCTCAGCGTTCACACGGACGTACGGACGGACATATGGACAAGGCTATATGGACTCGTCTTGTCGCGCTGATCAGGAATATATATGTACTTTATGAGGAGGCACGCCTCCTTCTGCTTGTTACATACATTTTCACAAAACCATTAATCCCTGATTTCCCATTTAGGCTTAGGTTATAAGAAAATGTTCTGATGGTGGTTAATAAAGTGATCTATTAACTACAAAAAAGCATTTTAATAATAGTAACATTTTATTTTAGTCTAATATTATAACTAATTACTAAAAATATTCACATTCTAGACTTCACGAAAGTTACCGTACTCTTACTTGCGCTGCACTGTCTGGTTCCAACGTTCTTATTAGACCTAACGGGGATTTTTAAAACATGTGTTCAAAGTGTTCAAAACAGAGCTCCCACATAAAGGTCGACCGTTTGAAACTCTCTGCATATAACCTTTTCTCGCTGACCCTTTGAAAAAACGCACCGATCGCAGCCGTCGCCGAACGATTTCGCTCGTTCTCAGGCAGACCCCGTTTTCTTTTGTGAAAATGTATGTAACGGGCAGAAGGAGGAGTGCCACACCCCATAAAGTATATATATTTTTGATCAGCGCGACAAGACGAGTCGATATAGCCTTGTCCATCTGTCCGTCCGTCCGTGTGAACGCTGAGATATTTTAAACTATGCACCGTAGACTTGAAATTTTACATTAATACTCGTTAATACCATACGCTGCACAAGTTTATAAAATTTTTCCGATAACTCATTCTATTTTGATTTTATGAGCATTTATCGATAATTTGAATGCGTTTTTAAGGTATGGTTAGTACAGTCGTTTGAGCTAGAGACTGCAAATTTGTAGTTGTGTATAATGAATACGGAGATTATGTAATCTTTAGATTTTGGTTGTCGTGCCCCATTCGTCCCCAATAGCCCCCCTATTTGTAAAAAGCGCATATTAAATACTAGTGACTTGAACTTTGGCAAATACACACATAAGAATGCCATTAATAAGTTGTGAAAGATTGATGAAATTAGTCCATCGGTAAGAAAAGTTATTAAGCAATTAAGTTCCCATAGTAGTTGGCAGAGAGTGCGTTTATGCGTGCGTGCATATATGTGTGTGTATGTGTTGTTTGTATGTATGTATTTAAAAAGTGTAAAATTGTTTAATATTTGGCTCTTCACAGGGCTCTGGGTATCTCCTAGTCAAGCAGTCTCGACTAGAGCGCTCTTATTGTTCATCTTGGGTGGCCAACGAGAGTATGCATTCCAAACTGCAACTCTCTAGCATTTAAACTAATTTGATTTTAACCACATCAGAAAACGCATATTCCGATTTGTCACGCACCTAGTAGGCGTATCGGGAGAATCATGCCACTTTATCTTACGGGAGTATAGATGATTATGTGTTCCAAATTTCAAGTCTTTAGCTTTAATAGTGTAGATATGGACATACGGACGGACATCAAGACGGACATTGCATAAAACCAATATATTCTTTTTATCTTTGGAAGATGAGTATGATAATCGAAAAATATGATAAGCTCGAACTGTGTACGCAATACACGAAAATACATGTAAGATTTCAAGTTTCTAGCTTTTATAGTTTGCGAGGTCTTTGCGTTGATGCAGAGGAACATCCGGACGAACGTACGGATAGACGGACGTGGCTGTATCGACTTTGCTTGACGTCTTGATTAAGAATATAAATACTTTATGGTCTGTCAGTCCTTCTGCATTTAAAAACATTTTCACAAAACCAAATTTCATATTTTCAATGGGTTCAGGGTATTATTATTCATCAAATAATTTCGAATAACATATCTTAAACTGAAGCGTAGAGTGATTGGAATATCAGTTCTTTGTTGGGTCATCTTATTGGTTTTTTCTAACACCTATCAAATAAATTGATATCACTTAATTATTCTTATGATGATGTACATCAGCTAATAACCGGTTCCAATGCCACAACACTAGTTATTGGAGTTTGTCTTAAAACATACATATTTGGCACAGATGATTACAGTTGGTTCTGACAAATGAAGAGCTTAATGTTATTAAAAGCTACCAATCCGGTTCACTAATGAGGTGTAGTATATCAGCAAATTAGAAATGTAAAAACCAAGATATTATGTATAAGAAAATACGCATACAACAGAAGTTTTTATTGTATATAACTAATTATAAATTATAATTGCAAGTGCCTGATATTTAAATACCCCGGGCATACACAAAATCATGTATTCTGTAAAGTGAACACTATTTGCTGCCAGTTGATTTAGCGTTCAATTAAGAGAATCCTTCTTCTATCAATGCTTATATTTACAGTAAAGCTTAATTCTTTTTATACAATCGAAAATGGGAAATCAGGGTATAATGGTTTTGTAAATATGTATGTAACAGGCAGAAGGAGACGAGCCACATCCCATTAAGTATAATATTATAATATTCTTGATCAGCGCGACAAGACGAGTCGATATAGCCCTGTCCGTCTCTCCGTCCGTCCGTCCGTCCGTGTGAACGCTGAGATATTCTAAAATACGCAACGTAGACTCTTGAAATTTCACATGAATACTCATTAATACCATACGCTGCACAAGTTTATAAAATTTTTCCGATAACGCATTCCATTTCGATTTTATGAGGAATTATAATAATTTTAATGCGTTTTTAAGACGTACATCGTTTGAACTAGAGACTTCAAATTTGCTATGTAGCTGCGTGTAATGAATATGAAGATCATGTTTAGATGTCATGCCCCATTCGCCCCCTATTTGTAAAAAGCGCAAATCAAATACTAGAGACTTGTGCATTGGCAAATACACACTATAAATGCTATTAATAAGCTGTGAAAGTTAAATGAAGTTAGTATATTGCTAAGAAAAGTTATTGAATAATTAAGTTCTTATAGTAATGCGTCAACTGCGCGCATGCATATGTATGTGTGTATGTGTTGTTTGTATGAATACAATAAAAACAAGTAAGAAAACTCTAGTCGGAGGTGCCCGACTAGGAGATACCCTGAGCCCCGTCCGACTTGGATTTTTTAATACGGTCCATAGCTTGCATATAACATTAAATTTTCCAAAATTAAATTATAATTTTGAAATTTAATTCAACTAGAATGTATGTAAATAAAAAAAAAAATAATTAAATAAATAAACAAATCAACAAAAAAGAAGAAGAAAAACAAACATTTATTTACTACATATTTAACGATAGAGCGCATCATCTCAACTAGCACAACCACCTCATGTTTATAAATTAAAACAAGTAAGAACGTTGCCTTAGGGCGAGACCTAAGGCGTGATAGTCGTTTCCCACAGGGGCATCTGGTATTTTAAATTTAATAATTTATCTCAAATTTTGCATTTATGTAGATTCATGTGAATTTTATGCAATTTCAATTCTTGCAAATATAACTATGTGAATGAACTAGCATTTTTATAAAATGTAAAAAATTCAATAGAATCATATGCTGAAAGTTTCATCAAGTTTCGTTAAGTCAGTCGCAATCTATTAAACAAAACGTTTGGCCAATTATGACACGCACGCGTTAAGCAGCGACAGCAAAATATATTTACATTTACACATATGTACATACATTGAAACGTGCAAGCGCGTTTGCTTATGCATGGTCACAAATAAATTCAGCGTCATTCATTCTAGCATATTCTTCAACCAAATTGTTATCGAGTTGTGTTTGCATTTTCAGCCGCTTCTTTAGTTTCGTATTTGTCAAATATCGCCCTTTATACGCATTCATTCAACCGACCACCGTTTTTGTATGTACACATATAAATACATACGTTCATATGCGCGCATTTCAGCATTTTCTAAGAATCACAATTGCGATTGATTTATGTTTATATTATGTTTGCATTAACAGCAGCTTCTATAGCTTTGTATTTGTCAAAAGTCGCCCTTGTAGTGAAGTAGTTTCGGATTTGCCAACAGGCAATGCAAAACTGATGTGGCGCATCAGGTAGATGAAAAGCGTGTAAGCAAAAGGGTCCGCGTTCGAGACGCGGCGGCGACGGCATGAAAATAGTTGCGCAGCTGTTGGTGTCTACATACATACATACCTGATGGGACCCATCGTCAATTTTTTTGTGTGTGAATAATTTTGTTCGGACTAAGTCGATTACACAAATATCGATATTTGATATTTACATTTTTTGTCACGAAAAGAAAACATAACTGACCTAGGCTATACGAAAAATGATAATTTTAGCAGATAAATTATGTACAGAACTTCAACATTAAATCGAATTACATATATTTCTCAGAAGTGCCGTTTGTTGTCTTAGCAATTCTTATTAAGCTTATTTATATAGGTGGCACAGGCATATGAATTGTTCCATAGTTTAGTTCAAATGTGACAATTGAAGCGGCCGCATTGAAGCGGAAAAATATATATATTTTTGTAAATTACTGAGCTAAAGTCACTGCGTTTTAATTAAAGTACCGGGTTATAACACAATTCAAACACAGATTTGGTTGAAGAATATGCTAGAATTGAATTTATTTATACACATGCATAAGCAGACGCACTTGCTCGTTTCAATGTGTGTATGTGAGAATATATGTAAATGTTTATTGCTGCGCGTCGCTGCTTGCCATGTGCGAGTGATTATTGGGACTGACTTAACGATAACGATAAATCGGGACTGACTTAACGGAATTTGATGAAACTTTCAGCATTTGATTCTATTGAATTTTTTACATTTTATAAAAAAGCTAATTTATTCACATGGTTATATTTACAACAGACTCTCATTAGTGGAGAAGGGGTGGAGGGAAGGGGGGTTAATTAGTAAAAAGAGCCGGTATCCAAAAATTAAAAAAATAGAAATTGAAAAATAGAAATAAAATTCACATTAATCTATATACAAAATTTGAGGAGTCTACCTCTAAAGGTGTGGGAGATATAATTTTATAACCTGTTTTCGATTAAGGTTTAAAATCGATAACAAAACAACCAAAATAGATATCGTTTTTTGGTAACAAACTTGACTTGCGCGTGCTATCCACGGACCCAACAAAAAAAATTCAAGTCTCTAGCTTGTCTAGATGCTTCAATCGACGCGTTCAAACATACGGACAGACGGACAAACGGATAGACGGACAGACGGACGGACAGACAGACGGACAGGGCTAAATCGACTCAGCTCGTCGCCCTGATCAAGAATATATATACTTTGTGGGGTCTGACACGCCTCCTTCTGCCTCTTACATACATTTAACAAAACCATTATACCCTGATTTCCCATTTTCAATGGGCTCAGGGTATAAAAAACAACAAAAGCTAGAGACACAAACCAAAGTGCTGGGCTTGAGCCCATAAAACAACAACAATGCTTAAACCACCCGACATAAACACAACAACAAAACCAATCTACAACAAATATCAAAATCTAATCAACCCAAAATACATCGTAATTAACAGAAAAGACAACAAATCGTTTGAAAATAATTCACCATTCCTAATGAAAACAAGTAAGAACGTTGCTTTAGGGCGAGACCTACAGCGTCATACTCGTTTCCCACATGGGCATCTGGTATTTTAAATTTAATAATTTATCTCAAATTTTGCATTTATGTAGATTCACGTGAATTTTCTGCAATTTCAATTTTTGCAAATATAACTATGTGAATGAATTAGCATTTTTATAAAATGTAAAAAATGCAATAGAATCATATGCTGAAAGTTTCATCAAGTTCCGTTAAGTCAGTCGCAATCTATTAAACAAAACGTTTGTCCAATTATGACACGCACGCGTTAAGCAGCGACAGCAAAATATAATTACATTTACACATACATATGTACATACATTGAAACTTGCATGCGCGTTTGCTTATGCATGGTCACAAATAAATTCAGCGTCATTCATTCTAACATATTCTTCAACCAAAATTGTTATTGAGTTGTGTTTGCATTTTCAGCCGCTTCTTTAGTTTTGTATTTGTCAAATATCGCCGTTTATACGCATACATTCAACCGACCACCGTTTTTGTATGTACACATATAAATATATACGTTCATATGCGCGCATTTCAGCTTTTTCTAAGAATCACAATTGCGATTGATTTATGTTTATATTGTGTTTGCATTAACAGCAGCTTCTATAGTTTTGTATTTTTCAAAAGTCGCCCTTGTAGTGAAGTAGTTTCGGATTTGCCAACAGGCAATGCAAAACTTATGTGGCGCAGCAGGTAGATGAAAAGCGTGTAAGCAAAAGGGTCCGCGTTCGAGACGCGGCGGCGACGGCATGAAAATAGTTGCGCAGCTGTTCGTGCCTACATACATGATGGGACCTATCGTCAATTTTTTTGTGTTTAAATAATTTTGTTCGGACTAAGTCGATTACACAAATATCGGTATTTGATATTTACATTTTTTGTTAGGGTCACACAAACAAAAAGAAAATAACATAACTGACCTAGGCTATACGAAAAATGATAATTTTAGCAGATAAATTATTTGCAGAACTTCAACATTAAATCGAATTACATATATTTCTCAGAAATGCCGTTTGTCGTCTTAGCAATTCTTATTAAGCTTATTTATATAGGTGGCACAGGCATATGAATTTTGCAGCTGGGCGTTACAAATTTTGTTGCCAATTTGCCACGCCCCCAGTAGGCGTAGACATATCATATTTGGCAAGTTCCTAGAAGGAGTCTAAGGTAACGTAACTGCAAAGTTTGGATGCTTACACTCCAAAAATGTGAAAGTTACAGGGTATTTTTTCGATATACCACGCCCCCGAAGGGGCGTAAGATTTATTTTTGGGGAATCAATAGAGGGGGCCCCCAGTAACACAAACATCCAATTTGGAATCGTCTAGCTCTAAAACTGTAGGAGCTATAAGGTTTTTCCGATTTGCCACGCCCCCTAAAGGCCATATCTTTTTGATCTTGGCTTGCTTATCAGAGTATATATATCAAATTTCAAGTCTCTAGCATCAATAGTGCTCAAAATATAGCTGAATTTGTAAAATCACTCTATATTAAGATCCGATTTGCCACGCCCCCAGTGGGCGTGGACATAAATTTTTTTTATCAATCTTTATAGAATCGAAGCGTTAAGATACGTGCCAAATTTCAGCATTCTAGCTTTAAAACTGTAGAAGTTACAGTTTTCCCGATTTGCCACGCCCCCAATGGGCGTAGATATATCCGCCATATCTTTTTGAACTTGGGTGGTCAACGCAAGTATACATTCCAAATTTCAACTCTCTAGCTCTTCAACTAATATGATTTCTATGATTTCTATTAACTATGGGCGCAACCATTTTCCGATTTGCCACGCCCCTAGTGGGCGTATCCGGAAAATCTTGACACTTTATAATTCGAGGGTATACACGAGTATATGTTCCAAATTTCAAGTCTCTAGCTTCAATAGCGTAGAAAAATATTGCATTCATACGGACAGACGGACAGACGGACAGACGGACATTTCACAAAACCAATATACTCTTTTTCCCTTTGGGAAACGAGTATAAAAACAATACTACACATGTGGAGGAAAAGTTGAAACATGCAAAAAAACTCGCGCCGGCACCCTATTAATCAAATCAAAAAATACCTTACAAACAATGAAATTACTAAAAATCAAAAATATTGCCGATATCCAAATAAAAGCCTCTGAACACAAGACACTAAATTTTTCCAAGGGAGTAATCTACTGCAACGAATTACGAAACATAGAGGAAGCAGAAAACTAGAAGAACTTAAACTTCAAAGCGTAACCGAAGTGCGAAAAAACATACCCGTGCTAGTCACAGGCGACTTTAATGGTTGGCATAAAAACTGGGGCTCAAACATTAATAATCATAGGGGTAAAATACTTTAAAAATTCATAGCCCAATCAAACTACATCCTACTAAATGACGGTTCACCAACACACCTAAGCACCCACAATACACTAACTAATATCGACATAACCTTTAGCAGCCCCATTCTACAACTTGACAGCACATGGTACACAGAAAATGATCCCTTCGGTAGCGACCACTTCCCTAACATAATTAACCTCTTTAACTCTTATCCAACAACAGCACAACACACATCCTTTCATCAACGACAAAGCCAACTGGGAACGATTTCAAAACTTACAGAAGTATACTCATCACAACTAAAAACAAGCTCAAACATAAACAAAGAAACAGCCATAATACAAAAAATAATTATATCCAGTACACACAAAACAATCCCTCAGACACACCCTATGACCGAACCACACAATGTACCTTGGTGGAACAACAATATACAAAAACTTAGAGACGAAAAATTCAAGAAATGGCTCATACTTAAAAGAAACATCTGTACCCACAACATCATACAATTTAAACAAGCGAATGCCAAATTTAGAAGAACCCTAAAAGAAGAAAAAAAACACAGTATCCAAAAATTCACAACACAAATAGCACCCGACACACCTCCAAAATCAATTTGGAGTAACATCAGACGCTTCTGCAGCCTAAACCCCCAAAAACACATTCATTGCATCCTAAGCCCAGTAACAAATCAAAATACCACCAATAAAGCAGAAATAGCCGAACTCTTCTGCAAAAACTTCTCAGACTCATTATCTAACCACAATTTCTCCATGATCTTTATAAATACAAAACAAGCATCACTGAACAACCTACTCAATCACACATATGTCCCCAGCAAGAGAACTACAGAAATAGAAAAAGAAATAACACTAGTCGAATTTGCATCAGCTCTAAACACACTAAGAGGAAACACACCCGGACTAGACAGAGTAAACTACGCCATGATAAAAAATCTGGACAGGAAAACAAAATGTCGAATAATCAACCTCCAAAACTCCATACTAAACAATTACATCCCCCAAGTTTACAAGAATAGTATAATAATCCCAATCTCGAAACCCAACACAGTCAAAACAGCACTAAACTCATACCGACCAATATCTCTGAACTCGTGTCTATCAAAAGTCCTAGACAAAATAATAGCAAAGCGACTGTGGTGGTTATAGACAGTCTACTGTTGATAGACAGCAAGATCCATCTCCAGAAGAAACCATACGTGTATAATATCCCTAGACTTTGAATAAGCTTTCGACAGAATCGGACTAAACTCAATACTTGACCAACTCACGGAATGAAAAACGGGACCCAAAATATTAAACTACATAAAAAACTTCATGACGAATAGAAAAATTACAGTACGAATAAACGCCAACATAGCCCCCTTCCACCCCATCCACAACGGCATCCTCCAGGGCTCACCACTCTCAGTGATCCTTTTTGTAATAGCGTACAACAAACTCGCTGAAAAGCTCACCCTACACCCAAATATCAGCCTAATCGCCTACGCAGACGACTTTAACATAATACTTAAACTAAAAAATAGGAAAAACATTAATATAAACCTAAATCCAATCCTCAGAAACATACTTAACTGGGCCGAATACTCAGGCGCCAAGCTATCCACCAACAAATGCAAACACATGCACGTCTGTAAATGCTTATTATCAACAGGAAGCATACATATCCAGAATGTCGCATCACTAAAAATACTAGGCCTTCACTTTAACAACAAATACAGATGGAACAAACACACGGAACAACTCACGCACTCCCTTCATCAAACAATTAATATAATAAAATGTCTCGCAAGTCCTAAATTCAACTGTAACACATCCACACTTATAAATGTCACAAAAGCAGAGTACGGCCTTCCCATCTATGGACACTGCCCGAAAACTACTTTGCGACCTATAAAATCAAAAATTAACACAGGCCTCAGAATCGCCCTTGGGGCATTTAAAACCACTAACATCTACTAACAGCAACCCTCGTCAAAACCCTGATCACAGCAAAAAATTCCCCACTACACAAAATACTAAAAACATACCGACCTCCTAGACGCTCACAATACAATTCAACAATAGACCTAATAATAAAACATAGCAAAAACCACAACCTACCCTTTCAGCCCGCAAAACTACTTACCCTGACTACTACTCCATGGAATCTAAGCCAAATTATCACAGACACGACACTAAGAAACTTTAATAAAAAAAAAAAAAACACATGCCCACAAACATACAGAGCCGAATTCATTCAAATTAAGACCATTGACAACCTTAATTACACATACATCTATACAGATGGATCTCAAAACAGCACTATCACTTCATTTGCTATCACAAGTGAAGCCGATACCATCAAATCATACTTCATACCCTCCTCCGTATTTTCCGCAGAACTCATCGCAATAGTAGAAGCTCGAGAAACCCTAAAAAACAAAAGAGGTAATTTCTACATATGCACCGACTCACTCTCTGCAATAGACGCAATTAACAACCCAAACAACAATGAACATTATCCTTCATACGCTCGCAATATTATGAACAAAACCTTCCCCAAATTCAAACTACTCTGGGTGCCCGGGCATGTGGGAATAGTAGGGAACGAACTAGCAGATACCTCTGCCAAAAATGCAGCGAATCAGCCTCTAATAACAAAGGAAACCCTTAACGTACAAGACATACAAAAATACTTCAAAACCATGCACCTCACAAAACTACAATCCAACATAACTAAAATATCAACCTGGTACCAAACAAACAACCCACACAAACTTAACAACTACGATATTTTTAAAAGAAACCCATTATCCCTCTCGAGAAGAGATCAACTAATAATAACCAGACTGAGATTCGGACACTCCAAAATAACCCGCATACACTACATAGATCATTCTCCCGGTATATGCCCCCTCTGCAATGACCCCATAGCACTCGAACACATCCTCACCAACTGCAAACGCAGACTAAAACCTCAAAGAGAAGCAATGTTCAAAAACACCAACCCCCTCCAATGCTTAGCAAACCCCACTCCTTCAATCACATCAAACATCCTGAAATACTTAAAGTTAACAAATATATCACCACATCTAAAAAACGGTCTTATCACCTCATGTTCATCACTGTAAATACAGCACACAATACTACTAGGAATCAAATACACCTGTAAATACAACTCTAGAGCTGAAGGCCTCTGCCGCCGTAGCCATAGTACTAAGCTAGCCTTTAATTTTATTATTAATAAGTTAGCTCTTAAATAAATAAATAAATAAGTGTATAAAATTGTGCATGCATTATATTGAGCTCTTTTATTCCTCTTTGATCGTTTGTTTCGTTCGTCGCGATTGGCGCTTTTTTGGCAGCGCCTGCATAGAGGGCCCGCTAGTCCGAACAATCTGTGTCAATCGTAGAAGACACACATACATATATGAAAGCTCATTAACTGTGTAATTACAAGTGCTTTTCGCTAGTAAAATTAACTTTAGTGAATACAATGAATTACTCAGAGTCGAATGGTGATCAAGTGCCTGCATCTCAGGTTACTTTCTTAAGGCTTAAAGCAAAGGCATTTTTCTGTATACTTGACAGCTTATATTCCGAAATGGACTCTGATAAACTAAGTTATATGAATTTGTGTGAATTGCGTGTGCATTTGAATTCGCTAACCAAGTTGGAGTCAAATTTTGATACAGTCGACACTAGTAGAGGATTCTTATTTTGAATCTATATCTAGTAATTTACCTGCGAAGTTTGAATCAACTTTGCTAAACTCTGTATCTTCGATCCTGCTTAAGTGGTGCTGCGTTGGATAACATTAGCTGGTTGGAAATCAACAAAGCCAAATATATCGTCGCTCTGGATATTCTTCGTCGATTTGATAATAATCGTTTTATTTTACAGTCACGCATCAGAGCGATATTCCGGTTTGAGAAGACTGATGCATCTGTGGGCAGGCTGACAAAGTTACGTCTCACATTCGCACCATGGAGCAGGAAAGGAAAAATTTGCTGATTGTATAATCGTGCAAACAGTGCTGCAAAAATTCGACAAGTCTTCTCAGCCCAAGAGGAAGGAAAGCTCATTTACTAATGAGTTGACATCTTGGTCTACATTTTCAGCATTATTGCAAGCACGGTATCGAATTTTTGAAAATGTGGATCAAGTCCTGCAGGATGATCAGGTTGTCAAGTCCGGAAAAATTGTGATTACGCATTTAAAAAGAGCATATTTTGCATCCAAGACGCCCATTCGTTGTGTCTTTTGTGAAGATCCAAATCACGTGATATTCCAAAGTAAGCGCTTTGTGCATTTGTTGCCAATTGCAAGGTATAAGGAGGCCAAGAGACTCGCCCTTTACCTCAACTGCGTGAGAAAGGGGCATCAGTTGAAATATTGCAAAGCTAGCTCGTCTCGTACTTGCCAATCTAAGTACCATACTTTAATGCATTACAATCAGTCTTTAATAGTTAAATCCAACGTAGTCTTGCAACCTGAACAGAAAGCAAATGCAATCATCCCACTGCCATGGTTGTAATGTAATCTTCTCTGGCTCAAGCTCACATATCTCGTTTCGACTACAGGATACTACTACTTTGAATATACCCTCAAACCATTACCTTCTGGGGAATATTCAGTCTGTTTGCTAAAAAAGAAAAGCGTTGAATCTTTGGGGAATTCCTATTTGTAGGCCAAGCGTCGACTCATGAATTTGGAGCATAAGCTCGCTCGAAAACAAATTCTAAGGGAGAAATACTCAGCATTTATGAAGGAATATAATGATTTCAACCATATGTTATTGGTGCCAAAAGCAGAGATCAATTAATGCAAATATTTCTTACCTCATGATTGCGTATACAAAGAAGACAGTTCTACAACAAAGCGGAGAGTTGTCTTTGATGGCTCCGCCGTAACCACATCTGTGCTCTCATTAAACGATTTGCTTGTGTCAGGGCCGACTATTTAGGCTACTTTGTTCCAAGCACTCGTTCGTTTTCGTACATTTTCAATTGCACTTGCAGGTGATATTGGTAAAGTGTATAAGTGTGTGTAGGTGTCGGAGCCTGATTCTATGCTCCAGTGCATTTTATGGCGAAACGCTTCAGACGATGATATCAAGGTGTTCTATCAACTATTGCGAGATGTTATAATCCATTAGGTTTGAACATTAGCTAGAGCAAAAATCATCTTGCAACGCATGTAAAGAGACAAGCTATAGTGGGATGAGAACCTATCACAACCATTGGAAACGACTTGGAGCGAATTTTGTAAGCACTTTCATCAAGTGCGCAATGCAATATTTCTTCGTTATGTACTCCAACTTAAAGCAAGAGTCGAACTATAAGCGTTCTCAAGCGTTTCATTGGTACGCGGGGTATTCCAAGGTGCATTTGGTATGGGAAGCAACGAACTGCGCACCTTGGTATGCCAAATTCTGGTTATGATCAGTTCTCGTACCCTTGTTTTACTTTTAGAAAATCCCGATGATCTTGCACTCCAGTGCATTTTCAGTAGGTCGACCGCTCATCGATTTCCCCGTTCGTGTTTCTGTTATTTGTTTGTCTTCGTAAATGATTGGAGCCAGAGTTGCCGAAAAAGCTCCGCAGCTTCAAAGAGTGCTGTTATCGATTTTAAACTTGATCGGAAATACGTCTTAAAATGATATCTCCTTCATTTAAAGCTAGAGCCCTCGATAATTCATGTGAATTTGGAGCAATTTTGATTTTTGTTACATTTTGGATAACGACTCCAAATTTCACAAAACTCTCCTTTGAAGGTCAGCTGCAAATATTACCAACGGTTATGACAACGAATGATTTGTCATTCATTTCATTGGGAAATCAGGGTATAATGGATTTGTTAAAATGTATGTAACAGGCAGAAGGAGACGTGCCACCATAAAGCATATATATTTTTGATGTTTACTTCAGTGTCCGTTTTTAATAATCTATATAGATGCTCTTGTGAGATTACAGTTCCATTTTGATTCGTAATAGTATTTATAATATTTTTGTTTCTTCTATAGATAATATAAATTTTGGGATTATATTCAACTTTGTTAGTAAAATACTGAATGAATACACTGACTATGTTGGGGTTTAGTCGAATACTCTTGAATGAGTACACTGACTGTGGTGGTGTTTAGTCTGTAATCTACTGATCTTTATTCTTCTGAGGCTGGGTATATATACCCAGCCTCATGCATAATTTCATCCCTTAAAACTAGTCTATTGCTGAGTTTGTAAGGCTCAGCATTGGTCTAATGCATTCTTATACTATCGCTGAGGTTGTAGGGCTCAGCGTTCGTCTATTATCTATTCTTATCCTATCGCTGACGTTGTAAAGGTCAGCATTCATCCGGCTATTTTAAGATTCCACACATGTGGCCTTTCTTCATCTATCGCACTGCATGATAGTCGTTAAGTGCGTAGAAGGCATGCTTACATATTTATATATATTTCTATGTTCATGCCTGAACATTCTGACGGGGCCAGAAAAGGTGACAGCTAGTAGTTGCTGTCTCTGGTTTCTGCATTTAATTATATACAAGACAATGACAATTATTACTATTCCAATTCTTGTGTAGTTTATGTTCGTGCCTGAACATTGTGCGGGGCCCGGAAAATGTGATAGCCATATATGGTCCAGTACTCAGCTGCTTCATTGGTCTTCTGTGTTGGAGGTAATTCCCATTCCTTGTGAGTTGGCTTACTTCAAAATGTGTATACCTTTTCCCGATGTCGCCAATTGTTGAGTCTGCCGAGGCGGCGGCCGCTTGCATCATTGCTGCAATTTTTATTTATTTAGAATAAATTGAAGAACGTTGTTCAGTCTTTGGGATTTCCGTCAAAATGACGAAGATCCGATTTCGGTAGATCTGGGACGTATTCATTTTTATTGTTGAATTCGCCTATTTTTCTGTTAAGTTTATTTAACAGTTTATCGACGTTGAACTCCAGTTCCTCTATTTCGTCGCTGTCGTAGGCAGATTTTCCATATCTTGCCTCTAAATCCGCGAACGCTGACTGGACTTTTTTCCATCGAGATAATCAAGATAATGTCTCTTTGAAGACAACAGTTTCTTCCTGATCGCTGCGCTCTAGGTTGGCATCCACATTTTCCATGTGCTCCCTTACTTTTAGAGCTTTTTTCTCCACATCTTCTACCAATACATCCATTGGGTTTGCACTTCTTTGTGAAAATGGACTTTCCTGTCTTTCCCTGGATGCTTCCAATCGCAATTGCCCATGTTCGCTCGTTGATGGTTTATCGGTGTCCATAGGTTGGTCGGCAACTTCGACCTTCATCAGGGCCTCTTTGTAGATCCTGATTTTTTCCATGGTGACATCATATACTTTGTCAATAAAATATCGATGCTTGATGATACCGATTTTAACCAGTGCTAGGTGGTTTTCCAGGGCTGCTAACTCATTTTTATCAGCTATGGCTTGCAGAATGGTTTCATAAATCTTCTCTTGATTCTTGAGCAATTCCAAAGATTTTGGGGACAGCATATTGTTGTTGTTGTTGTTGTGTATTTGTTGTTTTTGTATGGCTGATCTTTTAACCCGTTGGATGTTTTTTTGTTCTGATCGCCTGGTTGATGATGTTTCTACTTACAGCGTGGATTGGTTAACCATAGAAAACAACTCTTTTATACAATTTGTCACTTTTTAATACACTTTTCACAACGTTTGGTAGTCTGTGGTACGGATCGAAGGACCATGAATGCATACACGGACTGTGGTGCTGCTTAGTCCGTACAGTACTGGTCTTTATTCTTCTGAGGCTGCGTTTATATACGCGTTTATATATGCATAATTTCAACTCTTAAAACTAATGTGTCTATTGCTGAGTGTGTAGGGCTCAGCATTGGTATATTGCATTCTTATACTATCGCTGAGGCTGTAGGGCTCAGCGTTCGTCTATTATCTATTCTTATCCTATCGCTGAGGTTGTAAGGGTCAGCGTTCATCTGGCTATTCTTAGATTCCACACATGTGGCCTTTCTTCATCTATCGCACTGCATGTTAGTCGTTAAGTGCGTAGAAGGCATGTTTACATTTTTATATATATTTCTATGTTCAGGCCTGAACATTCTGCCGGGGCCAGAAAAGATTACAGTCAGTAATTGCTGTCTTTTGTTTCTTTTCTTAATCATATACAATACAATGACAATTATGTATAGTTTATGTTCGTGCCTGCACAATCTGCGGGGCCCGGAAAATGCGATAGCCAGATATAGTCGAGTACTCAGCTGTTTCCTTGGTCTTCTGCGCCGGTCGCGGTTCCCATTCCAAGTGAAGTCGGTTCTCTTTAAAATGCGTACACCCTTTGTAGATGTCGTCAACTGATAAGCTTGCTGAGGCGGTAGCAGCTTGCATCATTGCTACCGATGCTAAGGCGTCCAAATGATGGTCGTCCACTTTTTGATGATGATGCTGATTTACCTTTAGAATGGTATTGTTGATGCTCTTAGTGAAGTTCTCGACCACCGATTTAATTGTCGTTAATATATTTGCAGCCTTAGTCAACAACCAATAAGGCTGCAAATATATTAAGCAATTTGTTGTTTCAATTGTTTTGCTGGGGTTGTAGCTGAAGCGCTGATTCCAGAATTCGAGACGATATCATCATTTTTATCTCTAGCTGTACGTCTACTTGCAGTTTCACTTTCAGGTGCGGCAGAAGTCTGGACATCCTTCGGGCTGCTATCAATGGAAGTATCGTCAATCGACTGATCTTCCAATTGGAGCTGCGGAAGGTATCCTTCTATGTTCTGCAAGTCACTTATTCTTCTGTTAAGTTTATCTGACAGCGTGTCAACGAGGAATTCCAGTTGTTCTCATATGTTGCCTGTAAGCTCGCAAACAGTGTATGGACTTCGTTCAATAGGAAGTTTAGCTCATCTTTATTTTCAAAGATTTTTTCCTGGTTGCTTGACTTTAGGTTGGCATACACTTCTTTGATGTACTGCCTTACTTTTAGAGCTTTTTCATCAAAAAGCTTAATCCACTCATCCTTTAAGCTCATACTTCTGTGTGAAAATATTATTTCCTGTTGAGTATATTCTTCCCTGGATGTTTCCGGTCGCATATACCAATTTTTGCTTTCAGATAACCATCTGACAAACCGTCGGTGTCCATAGTGTGATCGGCAACTTCGACCTTCATCAGGGCCTCTTTGTAGATTCTAATTGATTCCATAATCCAATCATATATTTTCTCTGTAAAATATTGATGGTTGATGACACCGATTTTCTTCAGCAGTGAGTGATTGGCAGTGAATTCTGCTGCCAACTTATCCACAACTGCAAACTCATCCTTTTTAGCTATGTCCTGCAGGATGTTGTCATACATCTTTGATTGTTTCTCTAGAGTTTTCATTAACAGCATCTCTTTATTCTTTGGCTTGACCCGTTGGAGGTTTTTTTGTTTTGATCACCTGGTTGATCGTGCTGTGCCTCTACTCACAGCGTGGGTTGGTAAGCTAAAGATATTTTTTAAGCACTTTCCACAAACATTTAGTCAATTTGTGGTTTCGGCTTTTATGACCGTGATCGAATACATTAATCACTCAGCTGGAAGCACGCAGTACTTGACTGTGTTGATTTCCAGTCAATACTGACTCCGGATCGAAAGACCATGAAAGAATCCCGCTCGATGAGTGATTACACGGGCTGTTTTGATGATTAGTCCGAACTGTACTGATCTTTATTCTTCTGGGTATATATACCGAGCCTCATGCATAATTTCATCCCTTGAAACTAGTGCGTCTATTGCCGAGTTTGTAAGGCTCAGCATTGGTCTATTGCATTCTTATATTATCGCTGAGGTTGTAGGGCTCAGCGTTCGTCTATTATATATTCTTAACCTATCGCTGACGTTGTAAGGGTCAGCGTTCATCTGGCTATTTTAAGATTCCACACATGTGGCCTTTCTTCATCTATCGCACTGCATGCTAGTCGTTAAGTGCGTAGAAGGCATGTTTACATATTTATATATATTTCAATGTTCATGCCTGAATATATAAGACATCTCTATTATATCCTATTTTAGTAATATATTGTAGGACATGAATTTCATTATGTTCATCATTGAGTTGTTTTATATACTTTTATAAAATGAGAAATCAGGGTATAATGATTTTATTGAATGTATGTAAGAGGCAGAAGGAGGCGTGTCAGACCCTACAAAGTATATATATTCTTGATCAGAGCGACGAGCTGAGTCGATTTAGCCCTGTCCGTCTGTCTGTCTGTCTGTCCGTCCGCCCTTCCGTCCGTCCGTGCGTCTGTCCGTATATTTGAACGCGTCGATCTCAGAACGTAGACCTAGGGACTTGAATTTTTTGTTGGGTCCGTGTATAGCACGCGCAGTTCAAGTTTACTTCGTATGACCTATAACTATTTTTGTTGCAATGTTATGGATTGTAAACCCTATCGAAAACAGGTCATAGAATTATATCTCCCACACCTTTAGAGCCAGACGCCTCAAATTTTGCATATAGATTCATGTGAATTTTATGCAATTTCTATTTTTTTTTTTTTATATTTTGGATACCGGCTCTTTGTACTAATAATACACAAATAAATTCAAGGCTATTTATTCTAGCATATTCTTCAACCAAATCTGTGTTTGAATTGTGTTTGCATTTTCAGCCGCTTCTGTAGTTTTGTATTAGTCATATATCGCACTTTACACGCATACATTGAAACAGACAACCGTTTTTGTATGTACACATATGCACGCATTTCAGCAATGTCTAAGCGTCACAATTGCGATTGATTTGTGTTTATATTGCGTTTGCATTAACAGCAGCTTCTTTAGTTTTGTATTTGTCAAAAGTCGCCCTTATAGTGCAGTAGTTTCGGATTTGCCAATAGGCAATGTAAAACTAATGTGTCGCAGCAGGTAGATACAAAGCGCGTAAGCAAAAGGGCCCGAGATCGATACGCGGCGGCAACGGCATGAAAATAGTTTTTTTTTTCTTAATAAATTAGCATTTTTATAAAATGTAAAAAATTCAATAAAATCATATGCTGAAAGTTTCATCAAATTCCGTTAAGTCAGTCCCGATTTATTAAACAAAACGTTTAGCTGCACGTGGCAAGCAGCGACGCGCAGCAAAAAACATTTACATATATTCTCCCATACACACATTGAAACGAGCAAGTGCGTCTGCTTATGCATGTGTATAAATAAATTCAATTCTAGCATATTCTTCAACCAAATCTGTGTTTGAATTGTGTTATAACCCGGTACTTTAATTAAAACGCAGTGACTTTAGCTCAGTAATTTACAAAAATATATATATTTTTCCGCTTCAATGCGGCCGCTTCAATTGTCACATTTGAACTAAACTATGGAACAAGAATGAAGAAAAGAGATAATTAAACGAGAGTTAAGTCGGTCTCTTTTGTAGGCGTCGGTGGCCGCTTAGCATCTTGGTGCTGGTCCCCACATCCCTTCTTTTCTCACGAGCTTGAGCTTCAATCCCTCCGTGGAGTTTGTGCCATCCTCTGTTGGTGTCTGCTGCACAGGTTGTGTTTCAGGATCGGGGACTTGACCTGCGAACGGTATTAGGACTGATTTCGTGTTGGTAGCATCGAACGATTTCATTTCACCAGGAACCTTTTTTAGGTGGTTTGCATTTCTTATGAGCGTTTTGCCTCCCGCACCTACTTGAACTATATTCCCTTCCCTTTTCAAGACTTCATATTCGGTGATGTCAAAGTTTGGTGTTAGTTTATGAGGAATCACTACATTCTTGAGAACAACCCTGTCTCCTACATTGATATCAACTTCCTTAGCTCCTCTTCTTTTATCAGCAATTTCCTTTCCCTTTTGTTTATTTATACCGCCATTATCTCTTTCTGCTGACTCTGTAAACTCTCCCACCAAATCTTGTATTCCTGGAATTTTATCCCGAATGACTCGATTGAACATAAGCTCTGTTGGGGCCGTGCCTGTAGTCCCATGAGGTGTTACATTATACATCAAAGTGAAAGCTTTAATTTCGTCCTTAAGATTTCTCTTGTTTTGGTGAGCTATCTTCAAACGTTTGACTAGAGCCCTGTTCATATTTTCTACCTCACCGTTAGCCTGCGGCCAATAAGGTGGAGTTGTTATTTGTTCGATGCCGCATAACTTACAATAGTTCCTGAACTCAACGCTTACATATTGTCGTCCATTATCAGTTCGTAATTCTTTTGGGAAACCCAGTCTACTGAAGATTTCCTTACACGCCCCAATAGTTGATTCTGATGTGATAGACCGAAGGAATTTAAACTCCATATACCTTGAGTAATAGTCTATTAAAACTAAGATGTATTCATTGTTGGGAAGTGGTCCTAATAGATCTGTAGCGACCGAAATCAATGGGCCGCTCGGAAATTCTGTTCTCTTCATTGGCGGTGGATTTGTTGCCTGAGATACCAAAATACAATCAAAACAATCCTTTACAAATTTCTCGGTATCTCTGTCAATTTGGGGCCACCATACTTTAGATCTCAATCTCCGCTTCATAGCCGATTCGCCAGGATGCCCTTCGTGTGCCAAACCCAATACTTTCTGTCTCAATGTCGATGGAATAATAATCCGAACTCTTCGTAGCATAATTGTTCCAATAGTTGACAATTCATGCCGGAATGGGTATAGTTTATTTGACCGTGCTGGGTCCCAAGAACCCTGTTGGAGACACATCATAGCGTCGACAATTTCTTCATCTTTCGAGCTGTCTTCCGCTATCTCGAATATAGTAATTGATACTGGTGTAGCGTTTTCAATAATTCGCAAGATGCTATGCTCACCCTTGATATCGTAGCAGTTTGAAGGCGTTCGCTCACACAAACGGGACAAACTATCAGCTATGTTCTCCTTTCCTGATTTGTAAATAACTTTAAATTTATACGCCTGGAGACGCAGGAGCCATCTCTCGATACGCGCTGGAGGCTTTGCTGTTGGATTGAAAATGGTTTCTAGTGGCTTATGGTCAGTCACTAACTCAAACTCTAGTCCTATTAAATAGAAATAGTATTTCTCTACTGCCCAAACCAAAGCTAAACTTTCCTTTTCCGTTTGTGAGTATCGCTTTTCTACATCTGTCAAACTCTTACTAGCAAATGCAATTATATTGGGATCGCCCTCATCGTTGAATTGTAGTAAAACTGCACCTAACGCAGCCGGACTAGCGTCAGCAATTAATCTTGTTTTATTTTTGGGGTCGAAGTACGAGAGACTCGGAATCTTAGTTAAAGCTGCCTTTAGCCTTTGGAAACACCTTTCCTCTGCTGGTCCCCAAATAAACTTCCGATCCTTCTTTAACAGTTCACGTAAAGGATCTGTTTGGTCCGCTAGGTCTGCAATAAATTTCCCTACATAAGTTACCAATCCTAAGAAACTACGTGTCTCTTCTTTATTTTTGAGAGGCCGAAAGAATGTAATAGATTCAATTTTATCCGGATCTACTTCAATTCCTTTGTCTGTTAAAATGTGTCCCAAAAATTTAATTCTATTTGTCTCCCAAATACATTTCTCGTTGTTATGGAGCACATTATTATCTTTAAACACGTTTCGAACCTTCTCAAGTGCTTTATCATGTTCTTCTTTGCTACTTCCAAAAATTATAACGTCGTCGATATAATTCATGACGTTATCGCACGATTCTAAGAGTTCCTCCATTCGTCGTTGGAAGATTTCCGGCGCCGCATTTATGCCAAACATTAGTCGCTTGTACCTGAATAACCCTCGGGGTGTAATGAAGGTGGTTACCTGCCTACTTGCTTCATCTAATTCCAATTGATGATACGCGTCTTTGAGATCCAGTCGTGAAAATATCTTAGCGTTTCTCAACTTAGTCATAAAAGACTCAAATGTGGGCAGAGGATAGTTTTCACGAAGAATCGCACGGTTGGCCCGTCTCATATCCAAACACAGTCGAATATCACCGTTCTCTTTGAAGGCAATCACAATGGGAGAGATCCAAGGGCTGTGGCCCTTGACTGGTTCAATAATATCCAGATTGTAGGCTTCCTCTAACTTAGCATTGACTTTGTCTTCAAGCGCAACAGGAATCGATCGTTAATTTTACGGGAATACCCTTCCATTTAGGGAATGGTGGTACGATATCAATGCTGTTAACCGGAAATCCTACTCGCAGAACATTTAACTTCGTAGCTGTTTCCCGTCCCAGTAGCGACTGCCGTCCTTTTTCAATTACGAAAAAGGATGCAATTAGCTCGGGGCTCTGCTTGATCGATATTGGTGCCTCGAACATACAAATACAATGAAGGATTTCATCTGAGGCGTATGCCCTAAATTGACTTTGCAAATTTCCGCGAAGATTGAAAAATGTTGCCTTCTTTGACTGAAGAGTTAACCAATCATCTTGCGATATGAGATTAAATCGGGATCCCAAATCGATTACTAAAGAAACATCTGCACCTCCAATTCGGCATTGCATCAGCTCGTCATACTCATCGTCACTGTTTATTTTAAAACAATTTCGCTGGACCATCTTATTTTCTTTTGAGTTTCCGTCTTCAATTCTATTTACATATTTGCGCTTGGAAAATCCCATAGCCTCTTTACCATTCGATTGTGGATATGGGCGTTTTAAGTTTGTTCGACATCTACGGGCGAAATGACCCAAACGAGAGCAACGATTGCACTTGTTCTGACGTGCCGGGCACATCTGTTTTTGTTGGTTTCCAATTGGATATTTTATTTATGGTTTCTGGCAATGACTTCTGCATTAGCTGCGATTGTTTATTAATTTCCTCGTCCACTTGACAGGCTTCAATGATTTCACTTAAGGTGTGTTCTTTCTCCAACAATTTCTTTTTAAGTTCAATACTAGCCCACGTGTCAATGATTTTGTCCTTTAGACATATTTCTTCTATTTCGGCTCTCGTAGACCCTACATTACATTTCTGAATTTGTTGTCGCAATCGCAGTATAAACTTTCCAAATGTTTCCCCTTCCTCAGGAGTTATCTTCCTAAAAAGGTGTCTTTCAAAAGTGGAATTTTGCTTGGGTGAGAAGTAAGCCGTTAATTTATCGACAAGTACTGAAAACACATCCGTTTGATCATTTTCGTTAAATTCGACTATGGCGCCCGGCAATGCGTATGCTACCGTCTGCAATTGCGTCCCACCCAGGTGTAACAACTTTGTTCTCTTCTGAGTCACTGATTTGACTTCCTCCACCTCTAAATAGATCTTGAAAGCTCGTAGCCATTTCTCCCATTCACTTTGGAGCAGTGAATTTGCCAAACTCTCACACAGAAAAGGTTTAATGACGCTCTCCGTCATTGCAGATTAGCAAGCAGATCTGGAAAAGAGTCAACTATTCATTACATGTTTCTGTCGAGGAAGTTATCGTTTTATGTAAACAACTACTTCAAAACATTTATTCTATTTGTTTTCTATCGGCTGTTCGCCACTGACCACTGTCAGATTAATTCACATTTGTTTATTAAACATTTGTTTAACAATTTATCGGCATTTCGCCTCTGACCTCTGTCAGATAGTTGTTTTTTTTTTTTCTTAATATATATATATATATATATTTTTCTTTGTTTAGTATTTCACCGGCATTTTGCCTCTGACCACTGTCAGATAGTTTATATATATATAATAATATATATATGTTTAATAATATACAGGCATTTTGCCTTTGACCTTTATCATATCTCTTATTTCTGTCTCTTTCTTTTATTTTCAAATGTGCGTCACGCACAACACATATTCACATTTTTTTTTTTTTAATTAAATCTACCAGCATACATGTGCAGTGTACCCTGTACAGCTTCTTGTTTTATGCTAACTGTGCTTACACCGCATTAGCGTTTCTCTTAAAATGTTCTCTCTCTTCGAGTTCTCTTTTTTTTTAAGTATCTCTTCGTCTCGTTGAGTTCAGACTCCAAATCCCCTTTTGCACTCATAAGCAAAAGGAATGCACACAAAAGAGACACAAAAACTAACGGATCTAAGCAAGATAACTTTTCACTTTGCCTATGCACGCACGCAGCCACGCTGCTATTATATTCTTTTTTTTTATTTATTTTTTTTAAAATGACACTTCGTTTGTTTTAATGCCACTATTTATTTGTGTATGTATTATAATTATTGTTATTTTTGTTCACCTCGTCGCCAATGTAATAACCCGGTACTTTAATTAAAACGCGGTGACTTTAGCTCAGTAATTTACAAAAAAATATATATTTTTCCGCTTCAATGCGGCCGCTTCAATTGTCACATTTGAACTAAACTATGGAACAAGAATGAAGAAAAGAGATAATTAAACGAGAGTTAAGTCGCTCTCTTTTGTAGGCGTCGGTGGCCGCTTAGCATCTTGGTGCTGGTTCCCACAAATTGTATTTGTATTTGTCATATATCGCCCTTTACACGCATAAATGCAAACAGACCACCGTTTTTGTATGTAAACATACTCATAAGTTCATATAAGCGCATTTCTAAGAATCACAATTGCGATTGATCTGCTTCTTAGGCTTCTTTAGTTTTGTATTTGTTACATGACACCCTTGTAGTACTAGTTTGAGTTTTGCCAACAAGCAGTGCACTAGTGGTGTGACTTAGTGGATAGTTGGAAAGCGCGTATACGAAAGGTCCCGAGTTCGAAACTCAGCGACGACAGCGTTAATTTAAAATTTTTTTTTTTTTTTTTTTAGTCTGTAAATATGAAGTGGTTGTGCTAGTTAAGATGATGCGCTTTAACGTCACATATGTAGTAAATAGATGCAGATTCGAGTCCAGGTGCGGTGATGTTTGTTATTTGTTGTTGTTATTTTTGATTTATATACATTCTAGCTGAATAAAATTTCAAAATTATAATCAAATTTTGGAAAATTTAATTCCTAGTCGGGCACCTCCGACTAGAGTTTTCTTACTTGTTTATTAATTTTTTTAAACTCATATTCTATTCTGTTTGAGTCTACCGAGTCCCTGTTTCCTGTTATCGCTTTAATGATGTTTCCTAACCCGTTTACTGCCTCTCTTTTCTGTCTTTGTTTAGGGATAAAAAGGTTTATCTTTTCCTGTAATTGCTCGAGTTTAGCTTCTAATATTCCTACGGCTTCCCCCGAGAATTGGATGGTTTTAAGGTTCGATAATGCTTTCTCAAATATCTTTATACTGTTAATCTATTCCTGTATGTGTACTACATGTGAATGAATACACTTGACTATGTTGGGGTTTAGTACTGTACTGATCTTTATTCTTCTAAGGCTGGGTATATATACCCAGCCTCATGCATAATTTCAACCCTTAAAACTAGTGTGTCTATTGCTGAGTTTGTAAGGCTCAGCATAGGTCTATTGTATTCTTATACTATCGCTGAGGTTGTAGGGCTTAGTGTTCGTCTATTATCTATTTTTATCTTATCGCTGGGGGTCAGGATCAGCGTTCATCCTGCTATTCTTAAATTCCACACATGTGCTAATCGTTGAGCGTGTAGCAGGTAGGGTTACATATTTATGTATTCTAAGTTCGTGCCTGAACATTCTGCGGGGCACCAGAAAATGCGACCGACAGCAATTGCTGTCTCTGGTTTCTCCTCTTAATCATATACTTGACAAAAATAACTTATAATTATTACTAAGCCTAAAGAAATGTGTCCGTTCATAGTGTGGAAGGCCAGATCTTCAAAGTGTACCTTTTTACGGTGCAGCTCGCTTATGCTTTGTTGTACTTGTTATAGTTCCATTGAATTATTTACTACAATGTGGTGGAGTGGTGTCGGAGCCCATGTGTTGTTGTGGTCAATTATCTTGAGGAAGAGTGGCGAGTACTTCACAGTGTTTGTAGATGTTAATTCCTGCGGCGTTACGATTTTGAATTTTCCTATCCTGGCTGAGCATCCAGCATATAGCTCAATAATGCCTTGGTTAGGTAATAGCGTCATCTCCTCATAGTTTCCGCATATGATGTGGGCTGACTTCTTCTCAAATATTTTGAAGAGCCACCTGTTTTTTCCGTTCAGCCTTTTAATGAAAGTATTTTCCTCGTACTCGGTCATCTTGCACGGGTTCTGGTTGTTTGCACGGGTTCTCTCGTCATCTGCATCTTCCCACGCCCAACTTCCTTCGCATAAGTATGTGTCCTCGTCTTCATGTCGACAACGACTTACTTCCATTTCAGTCATTGAGTGGTATGCATTTATCTCAGTGTTGAAGATCAGGAATTTCGTTTTAATTGTCGGAATTACCTTTCTTCCATTGAGTGCGAGTGGTATAGGTACTGTTTCGAAGAGAGTGGCATGTTGGTTTACATAAATTGGCAGCCTTGCGTCTATGACTAGGACGTTGTCTTTAAATATTGCTTGTGCTTTCATAAGTTTATATATTGATTGAAGCCGCTTCGGGGAATTTTGGATCTCGTCGAGTTCGGTCAACATCTTATTTGGTTCAACCAGGGACGGATGAACTCTTCCTTGGTTGATATCCGTCAAAAGGGCAATCACAGCTGCCTGAATTTCTTCTGTTTCATCAATCCAGTTTCGCACTTGGGTGATCAACATGAAGAACTTCACGGACTCCTTGCATCTTTCATCGTGTTTGAGATCTTGTTTATCTCTATTGTGACCTTTTCAAAGTTCTTATTCACCTCTTCTGTAGTCGCTTGCATAAGGTTTGCCGTTGCATTGATTATTGATGTCTGGTTGCTGACATAATCATTTAGGCGTTTTTCGTTTTTGATGATTGTCTGCATGTTTTCCTTTAATCTGTTTGCAGTGCCAATATGGAAGAACACTATAAACCGTTTGTTTCTGTTCGCCGTTTGGGTGATGATTTTATTTTTCTCCTTAATCTTTTTTATTTTCAATTTTACTGTGGTGCTTGCTGTTATACAGGAGTCGTTGAATACACCCAATTTTTCGCAAATGACATCTGTTTTGGTCATAAGCTCATCCGCTTGCTTCAACACTTCGAAATATGCTTCCATGTTGTAGTAAACCAGCATCTGCCAGCTTGATGAGGCGACTTTCACTTTTCCAAGTTTGTCCATTATTATCGCTGTTTGCTGATCCATATCCTGGATTTTTATTTTGTTTGTTTTTGTAGAAGAAATTATGTTCGTACTTGCTACTTGCAATATCATTAGTAGGCTTAGAATTGTCGCTTTTCCAGTCGCAAACTTTGTTGCTCGAGTTTTTCTTTGTTCTTTTGGAGGGTCGGCTTGCTTATCCTTATTTTGTGTTGGTAACAAACAGATCTTGTTTATTGATCTTTTGACCTCACCCACATTTGTTTTTATAGTTACTACTCGAACTTTATCATCTTGTCCTTTTGTAGTTTTTGTGATTTCTCCCATAGGCCATGTAGCGGGATGCGTGTTTTCTTGCTTTAATAGAACAAGTTGGCCTTCTGTAAGATTTGATTTTTCTTGCCGCCATTTGGTTCGCTGTTGCAGTGATGCTAAGTATTCATCTTTCCATTTTCTCCAGAATTCTGCTCTAATGCGTTGTATGTGTCTCCATCTGTCTAAAGATCCAATTTTTCTATGCTCATCGAAGTGCTCTGGAGCTCCAATGAGTGGTCTTCCCACAATAAAATGACCAGGTGTCAATATATCGTCTCCATCTGTGTCACTATTTAAAGTAACTAATGGGCGTGAATTTAACACTGCTTCAATTTGGCATAGTAGTGTTGAGAATTCTTCAAATGTGAAGATGTTATCACCGATGACCCGCTTTAGACGATGTTTTACTGATTTTACACCAGCTTCCCATAATCCTCCCATGTGGGGGCTTGCCGGCGGGATGAAGTGCCACTTGATGCCTTCTTTTTCCAGCACCGGTGCAATACTGCTATTTTCTTTAATAGCGGTGACCAAATCCTTGTCTAGTATTCTAGCGGCACCTACAAAATTTGTGCCGTTATCTGAATACATGTGCTCACTTTTGCCGCGTCTTGCAAAAAATCGGCGTAGAGCTTCTAAGAACTTATCTGATGATAAGTCACTGACAGCTTCCAGATGTATTGCGTTTGTGGCCATGCATACAAATAGGCATATGTATCCTTTGTATGCTTTTTGACCCTTCCTTTGGAACAGCGAATTTGAAAGGGTCCAGCGTAGTCAATGCCAGTGTTTTGAAATGGGAAGTCGCCAGTTACTCGATACACTGGTAAATTTCCCATCAATTGACTGGCCATTTCCTGTTTGTACCTAATGCAGGTAACACATTCCCGCAGGTACTTTTTTAATGCATTACGTAAGCCAAAAATCCAGAACTCCCGCTGGATAAGATTTCTCATCAGTTTCAGTCCGCCGTGTAAGGTTTCTTTGTGTGCGTTATTTACAATCAGCCAGGCAAGATGTGATTTTTCAACTATTTTTGGGTGTTTCACATTATATGGTACCATTGCACTTTGAAGACGGCCTCCTACACGTAATACTCCATCACCATCCAGAAAGGGGTTGAGCGCTTGTAATTTACTTTTAGCTTCCAGAGATTTCCCAGCCTTGAGCAGATTAATTTCGTGTCCAAAATCAAGTTCTTGTTGCAATTTTACAACGACTGTTTTGGCCTTCTTTATTTCGTCGACAGTGAGATACGTCGTCTGGTGCTCCTTTCTTCGTAATTGTGCTATAAAGCGTAGTATATAAGCAACAACACTTGTTAGCTTATTCATTGATGAGAATTTCGTTAGCAGTGGGAGCAGGTAGTTTTCCTTTGATATTATAGTTGTTACTATAACTGTTTCTGGCTCTGCAAATTGTGGCCACTGATCTGAGTGTTTTGTCAACCACTCCGGCCCATTCCACCATATGTCGCATGCTGCTAAGTGCTTCGGGGCAATTCCTCTTGAAGCAACATCTGCTGGGTTGTCTGCTGATTTTACGTATTTCCATTCGACGTGAGGCAGTTTTTTGTTTATTTCGTCGACTCTAGTTTTGACGAATTTATCTTTGCTACGCTTGTTCTTAATCCAAGCTAGCGTAATTTGTGAGTCACTCCATGCTTGCGTTTTTATGTGACTTCCAGCTATTGCTTGTACCTTTGCCAATAGCTTGTATAATAAATGAGCTGCACATAGCTCTAATTTCGGAATTGTCTTCTTATTTTTTATTGGGTTCACTTTGCTTTTTGCTGCTAGCAAAGTGACTTTGGCTCCAACTTTGGTATATACCACTGCTGCATATGCTTTTTCTGATGCGTCGCAAAACCCATGTAGTTCCGTTGCATCAGTGCTTGATTGTCCAGACCAGCGTGGTATATTAATTTTGGCTAACTCTGGCAATGCGCTTGCGTATTCTTGCCAGTAGTTGATCAGACTAGGCTCCAGTTCTGCGTCCCAAGTTAGCGGTAGTTTCCACAGTTCTTGGATGAATCATTTTCCTTGCAGTGTGACTGGTGTAAGCCATCCCAGTGGATCAAATATTCTTGCCAATTGGGATAAAATTAGACGTTTTGTAATGAGTACTAATTTTGGGCAATCCACAACAAATGTGAAGGCATCCTTTTTGGGGTCCCATTGTAGACCGAGGGTTTTAATTGACTCATCTTTGTTGATAATTATTTTTTCTGTTGAGTCTCCGTCCTTAATTCCAGCGATGATCGTGTCATCATTTGACACCCATTTTCGTAGGTACATGCCAGCCTTTACCATGATATTTAAAAGTACTGTTTGAGTGTTAATGCAGTCGTCTGTTGAATCACCACCATCCATGAGGTCATCCATGTAGAAGTCTTCTTTGATTGTTCTCATCAGTTGGTTGTTCCCTTGGCAGTGTTGATTTGCCAATTCCTGAAGGCAACGAACAGCTAAGAATGGTGCAGCTGAAGTCCCGTACGTCACTGTAGTTAGCTTGTATTCCTTGATTGGCATTTTTGGGTCGTCTCTCCAGAGGATGTACTGATATTCCTGATCAGCTTTAGCAATCTTTATCTGGCGATACATTTTTTCGATGTCGGCTGTCATTACATACTTCCATTGTCGCCACTTGACCAAAATATCGAAAATATCTTTTTGTATTTTGGGACCGACTAGCATCACATCATTTAGACTTAATCCATTGGAAGTTTTCGCTGATGCATCGAACACTACTCTTAATTTCGTAGTAAGGCTGTTTGGTCTCATTACTGCTTGATGTGGTATGTAGTATTTGCCTTGGCCGATAGTGTCCACCGGTTCCATGTGACCTAGCTTCTCATATTCTTCCATGAAGGCCTTGTATTCCATGAAGATTTTTGGATGCTTCTTGAATTTGTTTTCCATTTGTAGTAGACGTGCCATAGCTTGTTTTCGAGAGTTTCCCAACTCGAAGTCTCTTTTAAATGGTATGGAGACTACTAACCGGCCTTCTTTATCTTTTGTGGAACGTCTTCTCACAAACGTTGCCATCTTCTGAACCGCTTGAGTTGCTTTCCAGCTTCCAAAATTGTTCGAGGTCGTCTAGACACATCGTTGTGTCTGCGCTGATCACCTTGTTGTTTGATGATCTAGCTATGTTGCCGGAAACAATCCATCCAAGCTCAGTTTTTTGACCCAGTGTTTCGTTGATTTTCTTAATTTTTCCCAACATTATTAGGGGAAGTAAATCAACGCCAATGATGACATCAATTCTGCTTGGCTCGTTAAAATGTGGGTCTGCTAGCTCGCAGCCCATCCAATCGTTATTGACATCCATGTCAATTTTCTTGCTCGGTAGAGCTCTCTGTAGTTTTGGCATGACAAGAGCCTGCGTTGTGGTGATGAATTTACTTGACATTCTTGGTTTGATTGTCAAGTAAACACTATTTTTCAGGATTTCAACATTTTCAGAAATTCCCTGAACTTCCACGTTCCGCTTGATTCGGTGAAGTTTTAACTGTTGTGCAGCTTCTTCCAAAACTAATGTTTTTTGGGAGCCTCCATCGATAAGGGCCCTTAGTTGCTCGTATTTTCCGGATTTATTTTTAATCCGAATGAGCGCAGTTGCCAGCAACGTATCTTGTCCTTTGCTTTCTTTAAGACAATTGCTGCTGAAGGTTTCCTTTTTATTTGCATTCTCGTGAAGCAAATTGTTAGGTGGTTTGCCGCATGTGATGCATGTCCAATTCTTATTGCAATCTTTAAGGCAATGGGTGCCTAGACATTTAGAGCATAGAGCGTTTTTAGTTACAAATTCCTTGCATTTTGCAACTAGCTCGGCTTTAAATTTTTGGCACCTGGATATTTCGTGGCCATCCAGTTTGCAAAAACGGGATCTTTTGTAGCTCGTCCTCTTTGCTTCCATAGGCTTCTGGATGGCTCTTTTTTGCACTGAGTCTACTGTACTGTGTAGTTGATCAATAAACTCGAGCACATTCTTCAAGGACTGGATTTCTCTGGCTTTCTTTACGTGTTGCTCGTAAAGTTGTAGCACTTCCGTCGAGAATCTTCTCAGCAAAATCTGAGCGATTACTATATCCACATCGTTACCAATTTGGCCTTCTTGTTTAACGATGTGGATGCACTCATTTGCTGTGTCCAAGAAATTGCGGATCCTGCCTTCATCATCGTTCTTCAGCAGGTCCATGTCCACTAGTTGGTTAACGGCGTTTGCGAATATTTTGCGCTTATTTTCGTAGCGCTTGCATAAAAGTTCCCACGCTGAATTATAGCTAGCGGATGATCCACTTAATAAGTGGCTTACTACCATTTGAGCTTCTCCATTCAAACACGATTTGAGGTAGTTCAGCTTCCTTGTGTCGCTGATATCCTTTCTTTTGTGAATTGTATCGGAGAACAAATTGAAGAACGTTGTTCAGTCTTTGGGATTTCCGTCAAAATGACGAAGATCCGATTTCGGTAGATCTGGGACGTCTTCATTTTTATTGTTGAATTCGCCTATTTTTCTGTTAAGTTTATTTAACAGTTTATCGACGTTGAACTCCAGTTCCTCGATTTCGTCGCTGTCGTAGGCAGATTTTTATATCTTGCCTCTAATTTCGCGAACGCTGACTGGACTTTTTTCCACCAGAAAGATAATGTCTCCTTGAAGACAACAGTTTCTTTCTTATCGCTGCGCTCTAGGTTGGCATGCACATTTTCCATGTGCTCCCTTACTTTTAGAGCTTTCTTCTCCACATCTTCTACCAATACATCCATTAGGTTTGCACTTCTTTGTGAAAATGGACTTTCCTGTCTTTCCCTGGATGCTTCCAACCGCAGTTGCCCATGCTCGCTCGTTGACGGTTTATCGGTGTCCATAGGTTGGTCAGCAACTTCGACCTTCATCAGGGCCTCTTTGTAGATCCTGATTTTTTCCATGGTGACATCATATATTTTGTCCATAAAGTATGGATGCTTGATGACACCGATTTTAACTAGCGCTAGGGCGTTGGCAGTGAATTCTGCTTCCAAGTTTTCCAGGGCTGCTAGCTCATTCTGATCAGCTATGGCCTGCAGAATGCTTTCATAAATCTTCTCTTGCTTCTTGAGCAATTCCAAAGATTTTGCGGACAGCATGTTGTTGTTGTTGTGTATTTGTTGTTCTTGTATGGTTGATCTTTGGCTTAACCCGTTGGAGGTTTTTTTGTTTTGATCGCCTGGTTGATCTTGCTGTGCCTCTACTCACAGCGTGGATTGGTAAGCCAAATAAAACAACTCTTACAATTTTTCACTATTAAAAACACTTTTTACAACGTTTGGTAGACTGTGGTACGGATCGAAGGACCATGAATGAATACACTTGACTATGTTGGGGTTTAGTACTGTACTGATCTTTATTCTTCTGAGGCTGGGTATATATACCCATGTATTGTCTTGTTGTATAACAAAACCTGTAAAATGTAGGATTAGTGTTTATACAGGGTTAGATAAGATGGGAACAAAATTATGTGTTTGTCTGAGTTAGTGTTTGTCTGAGTTCGTTTAACACTCTCAGGCGTAATAATGTGTACTAGGTATTCTATTTCTTTTCTTAAAAACTCCGCATTGTTAATTTGCAATTTTTGATTTGCTTTTATGATTCTTTGAAAAATGTTTCTTAAATGTTGTATGTGGTCTTGTAGTGAGCTGGAAAATATAATGATATCGTCGACGTATATAAGACAGTATTTTCCTATTAAATCTCTAAACGTCCGCGATCACAGCTAAGCCTTGAAAATAAAATACGGTTATATAAGACTGTCCTGAAGCCAATTTGGACTTATGCGATGCAGCTATGGGGAACAGCAAGCAACTCAAACATAGAAATATTGCAGCGATACCAGTCTATGACACTCAGAACAATTACAGGTGCTCGTTGGTATATGACCAATTATGATATCCACAAAGACCTTAAGCTCCCTCTTGTCAAAGACGAAGTGAAGGCGGGCACAAAAAGATATATAAAAAGGCTACATGGTCACGGCAACGCCTTAGCACTGGGACTTCTAGATAACTCAAATGACAGTCCACGGCGCCTAAAAAGATTCCATGTCCTGGATCTCCCAAATAGACTATAAATAAAATAGGTTTTCTGTAAATATGTACATATGTAAATATATGGATTAAGCTCACTGGAGCTTAAACCATCCGGTTAGTTAGTATAGTAATTTAAACAATTTGCTTATTGTTATAAAAACAGATTGCAAATAAATAAATAAATTAAAAAAAAAAAAAAAATCTCTAAACAAAGAGTCCACTACTCTTTGAAATTTTGTCGGAGCGTTGGTTAATCCAAATGGCATTCTGAAGAAATCAAAGTGGCCTCCTTCTTCTGAGAATGCAGTTTTCTGAATGTCTGATTAATCCATTTCGATTTGATGGTACCCATTTGCCAAATCCAGTATTGAAAAATATTTAGCATTCCCTATTCTATCCAATGCATCATAGATTAAAGGCATGGGCTATTTGTCTATGTCTTTTTCTCGTTTAATTTCCTATAATACCAGATGCCATTTTCTGACTCCGGATGAATCTAGCTTCTTGGGTACTAACCATACTGGTGCACTCCATGGGAAGTTCCTATGCCTAATTTTTTTTTTTTGAGATAACATTTTGTCTATTTGGCTTTTATCCTCTTTTCGATCATTAACCCCTGTATCTTAATGGTCTTGTATATACTACAATTTGTTCTGACTTTGGTATTTTACGTTTTACTGCGTTTGTAAATGAGAGTTGCTTATTTTCGTCATAGAAAATTTCTGCGAATTCTAAGCAAAGGCTTTCGAAATGTTTTTCTTCCGAGTTTTAGGTTAATAGTATTAATTTTATTTCTGAAATTTACTGGTTGTGACGCTGAGTTTATATCAGCATGAAAGACCATATTTCTATATGTTATTGGTTGATTGAGGTAAATGTCCTTGTTAATTTCGTTGTAATTGGTTACTTCCATGAGACTAAATTTGTGTTTAGCTGAATATAACCCATTTGATATGATTAGATATGCGTCTAGTCTTGGGACTTGACAGTAAAATGTGTCTTCTTTTAGGTTAACAGGAATTTTAACTATCTGCCTGGTCGACTCTTCTATGATTTACTTATTCCCTATTACATTTTCTCTTGTATTCTCTGTATTAGTTGTTTGCAATGTGGAATTCTGTAAGTCTATTTTTGCTTTAATTTGCTTAAGTTTGTCCATTCCGATTAGGCCATCAAAATAGGGATGAAATTTAAACAGTAACAATATAGCTCTACCCCCCTGCTTGAATTCTTCAAACATTTGTAGTGAGCAAGCAAATTTTAATTGTTTTCCACATGAAGAATTTGCCAGAATGTAAGGTAATCTGGTCCCGTGCGTGTTCTTACTTATGTACCCTGTCTGTTTGTCGAGGCTGCTGACTGAAAATTTTCATTCTCATTTATAATATGCACTTTCTCTTGTCTATTTAGCTGTTCAGTATTTCCTTTTGAAATGTAAGACGCTGTCATTTTTTCTGTATTGTCCGCTCTTTTGTCCGTCACTGTTCTTTTCCTGCCATATTGGTTTTCCAATATTGAATGAATACACTGACTATGTTGGAGTTTAGTCGAATACTCATGAATGAGTACACTGACTGTGGTGGTGTTTAGTCTGTACTGCACTGATGTTTATTCTTCTGAGGCTGCGTTTATATACGCAGACTCATGCATAATTTCAACTCTTAAATCTAATGTATCTATTGCTGAGTGTGTAAGGCTCAACATTGGTGTATTGAATTCTTATACTATCGCTGAGGTTGTAGGGCTCAATGTTCGTCTATTATCTATTCTTATTTTATCGCTAAGGGTATAAGGCTAAGGTTCATTTGACTATTCTTAGATTCCACACATGAGGCCTTTATCTATCTATCGCACTGCATGCTAGTCGTTGAGTGCGTAGAAGACATGTTTACATATTTATGTTCATGCCTGAACATTCTGCTGTCTCTGGTTTCTGCTCTCAATTATATACAAGACAATGACTATTATTACTATTCCAATCTTTGCATAGTTTATGTTCGTGCCTGAACATTCTGCGGGGCCCGGAGATATGGTCGAGTACACAGCTGCTTCTTTGGTCTTCTGCGCCGGTGCCGGTTCCCATTCCAAGTAAAGTCGATTCTCTTTAAAATGCGTGCACCCTTTATTGGTGTCGTCAATTGTTGAGTGAGCTGAGACGGTGGCCGTTTGCATCATTGCTGCCGATGTCAAGGCCTCCAAATTAGGGTCATCCACTTTTTGAAGATTATGTTGCCTTAGAGCTGCTATTGATAATGATTTTCTTTGGGATGTAACCGAATCGCTTTTAGTGGCTACGATACTTTCCTTTGAAATGGTGTTGTTTCTGCTCACAACCGCAGAGTTATGTCTATTTGTAGTTGCAGTTGTGACAGAAGTTTACTGCACATCTTTCGGACTGCTTACACTGAAAGTAACATCGATCGATTGATCGTCCAGTTGGATATCTTTTGATTTACTCTCAGCGGTATTCGATGATAACGTCAAAAATATGGCAGCAATGGAACTCTTGTCCTCAGCTTCCATGTCTTCCTGTTCTTGCGGTTGATGCATTGTCGGAGTAGCTTCTCCTAATCTCCCCATGTGGGATGAAATACCACTTGCTGTTCCGTTTTTCTGGCACTGGCTTCAGACCACTCTTTTCTTTTTTAGCGGCGGTTTTATGGCTTGCTAGCTTCTGATCAGCGCTGACGGCGTCCCTATTAATTGAGGTGCTGTCGAACTTGTGGATACTGCTTTTATAATTCCTGTTGGGAATCATGTTGGAGAATATCTCGAAGAACACTGGCCATTGTTTGGGATTTCCATAAAAATGAGGAAGCATTGAAAGGTTTTGCAAGTCACTTATTATACCCTGAGCCCATTGAAAATGAGAAATCAGGGTATAATTGTTTTGTTAAATGTATGTAACATGCAGAAGGAGGTGTGTCAGACCCCACAAAGTATATATATTCTTGATCAGGGCGACGAGCTGAGTCGATTTAGCCCTGTCCGTCTGTCTGTCCGTATGTTTGAACGCGTCGATTGAAGCATCTAGACAAGCTATAGACTTGAATTTTTTTGTTGGGTCCGTGGATAGCAGGCGCAGGTCAAGTTTGTTACCAAAAAACGATATCTATTTTTGATGTTTTGTTATCGATTTTAAACCTTATCGAAAAATATAAAAATATATCTCCCATACCTTTGGAGCTAGACCCCTCAAATTTTGCATATAGATTCATGTGAATTTTGTGCAACGTGGCAAGCAGCGACGCGCAGCAAAAAACATTTACACATACGCATACATTGAAAAGTGCAAGCGCGTCTGCTATGCATGTGCTCCAATTCAAGGCCATTCATTCTATCATATTCTTCAACCAAATCTGTGTTTGAATTGTATTTGCATTTTCAGCCGCTTCTGTAGTTTTGTATTTGTCATATATCGCACTTTATACGCATACATTCAAACAGACACGCTTTTCATTCATTCTAAGAATAACAATTGCGATTGATCAGCTTCTATAGTTTTGTATTTGTCACATATTGTCCTTGTAGTACTACTTTGGGTTTCGCCAAAATGCAATGCACTTCTAGTGTGGCGTAGTGGATAGTCGCAAAACTCGTAAGCGTAAGGTCACGGTTGAAAACTCAGTGACGACAGCGTAACTTTTAATTTTTTTTTTAAATTTATAAACATTAGTGGTTGTGCTAGTTGAGATGATGCGCTTTAACGTTCCATATATAGTAAATAGATGCAGGTTCGAGTGCAGGTGTGGTGATGTTTGTTTTTCTTCTTTTTTTGTTTATTTATTTATTTAATTATTTATTTATTTTTGATTTACATACATTCTAATTTTGGAAAATTTAATGTTATATGCAAGCTATGGAGGGTATTAAAAAATGCAAATAGGACGGGACTCGGGCACCTCCGACTAGAGTTTTCTTACTTGTTTTCCTGTTAAGTTTGTCTAAGTTTGTCGACGATGAATTCCAGTTCTTCTATACTGTCGCTATCGTAGGCAGATTTTCTATATCTTTCCTATAAGTCCGCATATAATTGTAAGCTTAGCTTGTCTTTATGTTCAAAGATTTCTCCTGCTTGCTTGACTTTAGGTTGGCATACACTTCTTTGATGTTTCCGGTCGCATTTTCCAATTTTTGCTTGTAGATGGTTTGTCGGTGTCCATAGTGTGGTCGGCAACTTCGACCTTCATCAGGGCCTCTTTGTAGATCCTGATTGATTCCATAATCCAATCATATATTTTCTCTGTAAAATATTGATCGTTGATGACACCGATTTTCTTCAGCAGTGAGTGATTGGCAGTGAATTCTGCTGCCAACTTATCCACAACTGCAAACTCATCCTTTTTAGCTATGGCCTGCAGGATGCTGTCATATATCTCTGATTGTTTCTCTAGAGTTTTCGTTAACAGCATCTCTTTATTCTTTGGCTTGACCCGTTGGAGGTTTTTTTTGTTTTGATCACCTGGTGATCATGCTGTGCCTCTACTCACAGCGTGGGCTGGTAAGCCAAAGATATTTTTTAAGCACTTTCCACAAACATTTAGTAAATTTGTGGTTTCGGCTTTTATGACCGCAGTACTTTACTGTGTTGGTTTCCAGCCAATACTGCCTCCGGCTCGAAGGACCATATATGAATACAGTCGCTATTAGATCCAGCTCGATGATTGAATACACGGACTGTGATGATGTTTAGTCCGTATTGTACTGATGTTTATTCTTCTAAGGCTGCGTTTATATACGTAGACTCATGCATAATTTCAACTCTTAAATCTAATATATTTATCGCTGGGTGTGTAAGGCTGTCTATGTTTGTTGTACATTTGTTTTTTAGACATAGCTATTAGGTACGCTTTGCTTATGGTATTTGGTTTGCTAACTCCGTTGATCATAAGCTACCGTCAATGCATGCTAGAAAGGTGTCAAGGCATTGTTGAATGTACAACTCTTTTTTCACTTGTATCATTTTAGGGAGAGGTGTACTTAGACCTTGAGATGGGGATGTTTCTGGTTCTAGAGACATGGTTTTTCATTGGGACTCCTCTCTTATTGTCTGTATATTGTTAATGCGTGTCGTAGCCCTTGAGTTTGCTATTCTTCTTATCCTTCTTAACGTTGACATAAATGATTTTGTAATTACAATTTTTGTGTGAGTGTGTTTTGTGTGCTTAATTTATACTTAATTACTAATTAAATTATTATTGTTGTGTGTTGTGAAGTGTTGAACCTCCGTTTAGAATGAATGAAGTTTTCATTAGTATCTGTAAAATAATTATTCTTTGCATTAGTAAATATTTTTATTTTTATACCCCGAGCCCATTGAAAATGGGACATCAGGGTATAATAGTTTTCTTAAATGTATGTATGTATGTCTGTCTGTCCGTCCGTCCGTCTGTCCGTATGTTGGAACGAGTCGATTGAAGCATCTAGACAAGCTAGAGACTTGAATTTTTTTGTTGGGTCCGTGGATAGCACGCGCAGGTCAAGTTTGTTACCAAAAAACGATATCTACTTTTGTTGTAATGTTATCGATTTTAAACCTTTAGAGCTAAACTCCTCAAATTTTGCATATAGATTCATGTGAATTTATATTTTTTTATATCTGGATTCTGGCTCTTTTTATACCCTGAGCCCATTGAAAATGGGAAATCAGGGTATAATGGTTTTGTTAAATGTATGTAACAGGCAGAAGGAGGCGTGTCAGACCCCACAAAGTATATATTCTTGATCAGGGCGACGAGCTGAGTCGATTTAGCCCTGTCCGTCTGTCTGTCTGTCCGTCTGTCCGTCCGTCCGTCCGTCCGTCCGTCCGTCCGTCCGTCCGTCCGTCCGTCCGTCTGTCCGTATGTTTGAACGCGTCGATCTCAGAACGTAGACGAGCTAGACAGATGAAATTTTTTTTGTAGGTCCGTGTATAGCACGCGCAGGTCAAGTTTGCTTCGTATGAACGATAACTATTTTTGTTGTAATGTTATCGATTTTAATGCTTATCGAAAATACGTTTTTAAGGCGCAGTTTGTGCATCGTTTGAGCTAGAGACTTCAAAATTGCTGTGTAATTGCATTGAATGAATATGGAGATTACGTAATCACTAGATTTTTGATATAACGCCCCATTCGCCTACAATAGCCCCTATTTGTGAAAGGCGCAAATTAAATACTAGAGACTTGTGCTTTGGCAAATACACACATATGAATGACATTAATAAGATGTGAAAGTTTGATGAAGTTAGTCCATCGCTAAGAAAAGTTATTAAACAATTAATTTTCCATAGTAACGCCCACATTGCAGCCCAAGCGCAGTCGCTGCGTCAACTGCGCAGTTGGCAGAGCGCGCGCTTATGCGTGCGTGCATATGTGTGTGTATGTGCTGTTTGTATGTATAACAAAAGCGTAGAATGATTTGATATTTGGCTCTTCACAGGGCTCAGGGTATCCCTTAGTCGAGCAGTCTCGACTAGGGCCCTCTTACTTGTTTTTTTCTTTTTTTATTTCTTCTTCATTCTCACTTCACTAGGGAAAAACTTAACTAATGGTTAGAATAGCTTTTAACATCTTTGAGATGTTTCGATAGGCTCTTCTTCTTGTCCCTCGAAGTGACCGGCTGCACCAGTTACCAATGGATGTGAGCTTCCTTGGTGACAATCTCAGTATGATACGATGATGGGTGACCATCTCAGTAAAATAGTATGATCTTGTATTCTCAATACATTTAATTGTACGAATTTAATAAAGAAACACGTCTGAAACCTTTGAGTTTCTATTTCAATCTGAATTTATTCGGTGCATTGCGTTTCGGTCTTAGCTTAAGTATATAAGGTTTACATATAGTGTGGTCTTAAGTATATAGCTATATATGTATGTGTGGGTGTAGGGCTTCGTCATCGAAGCCTAAACTGCTGACTGGCTATTTCTTAATACCCGCGGCCGTTCGCTTTATGACATCCTATTGAAGTGCTGATGTTGAATGTCTACAAGCTGTGTCTGAAATGTAGCAATATGTACTCTTGTATACACAAATTTCAAGTGTCGTTGATCTGCTCTGCATATTAATCGTATGTTGTATTGCTTGTGTCTGCTGTTGTATATATACAATATATATGTTTGGTACATATGGGTATAAACACTTATGCAGACATAGTTCTAGGGGGTTTCGGTGGACATATCTCTGATATTGAAACTCGCGCTATTCCAATTGTGCAGTTAACGCTGCGATTGCGCTTGGACTGCAATAAGGGTATAACTATGGGAATTTAATTGTTGAAGAAGTTTTCTTAGCGATGGACTAAGTGCATCAAACTTTCACAACTTATTTATGAAATTCATATGTGTGTATTTGCTAAAGCACAAGTCTCGAGTATTTGATTTGTGTGTTTTGTAATTGGCCGATCGGGGGCAACTACGCAGCAAATTTGAAACCTCTAGCTCAAAAGATGTACAAACCACGCCTTAAAAACACATTAAAATTATCGATACATGCTCATTAAATCGAAATGGAATGAGTTATCGAAAAAAATTTATATACTTGCGCAGCGTATGTTATTAACGAGTATTCATATAAAATTTCAAATCTCTACGTTGCGTAGTTTAAAATATCTTAGCGTTCACACGGACGGACGGACGGACGGACGGACAGACGGACAGACGGACAGGACTATATAGACTCGTCTTGTCGCGCTGTTCAAGAATATATATATTTTATGAGGTGTGGCACGCTCAATTCTGCCAGTTACATACATTTTCACAAAACCATTGTACCCTGATTTCCCATTTTCAATGGGCTCAAAGTATAACAAGTAAGAAAACTCTAGTCGGAGGTGCCCGACTAGGAGATCCCCTGAGCCCCGTCCGATTTGCATTGTTTAATACGCTATATAGATTGCATATAACATTAAATTTTGCAAAATTAAATTATAATTTTGAAATTTTATTTAACTAGAATGTATGTAAATCAAAAATAAATTAATAATTAAATAAATAAACAAATTAACAAAAAAAAGAAAAGAAAAACAAACATCACCGCACCTGGACTTGAACCAGCATCTATTTACAACATTTACTATCGTTAAAGCACATCATCTCAACTAGCACAACCACATCATGTTTATAAATTTAATAAAAAATTAAAAAAGTTACGCTGTAGTCACTGAGTTTCGAACTCGGAACCTTTCGTTTACGAGCTTTGCGTCTATCCACTACGCCACACCAGTATTGCGTTGCTTGTTGGCAAAACGCAAAGTAGTTCACTACAAGGGCGATATGTGACAAATACAAAACTAAAGAAGCTAAAGAAGCAGATCAATCGCAATTGTGATTCTTAGAATATTCTGAAATGCGCGCATATGAACGTATGAGTATGTGTACATACAAAAACGGTGGTCTGTTTCAATGTATGCGTGTAAAGGGAGTAATATGACAAATACAAAACTACAGCAGCGGCTGAAAATGCAAACACAATTCAAACACAGATTTGGTTGAAGAATATGCTAGAATGAATGGCCTTGAATGTATTTGTGCACATGCATAGTAGACGCGCTTGCACGTTTCAATGTATGTGTACTTGTAAATGTTTTTTGCTGCGCGTCGCTGGTTGCCACGTGCGTGTGATTATCGGCCAAAAATTTTGTTTGATAAATCGGGACTTACTTAACGGAATTTGATGAAACTTTCAGCATATGATTCTATTGAATTTTTTACATTTTATAAAAATGGTAATTTTTTCACATGGTTATATTTTCAACAGGCTCTCAATGGGTGTTTGATTGCAGGGGGGGGGGGGGGGGGGGGGGGGGGGGGGCAATTAGTAAAAAGAGCCGGTATCCAAAAAAAAAAAATAGAAATTACATAAAATTCACATGAATCTATATGCAAAATTTGAGGGGTCTAGGTCTAAAGGTGTGGGAGATATAATTTTATAACCTGTTTTCGATAAGGTTTAAAATCGTTAACAAAACAACAAAAATATATATCGTTTTTTGGTAACAAACTTGACCTGCGCGTGCTATCCACGAACCCAACAAAAGAAAATTCAAGTCTCTAGCTTGTCTAGATGCTTCAATCGACGCGTTCAAACATACGGACGGACGGACGGACGGACGGACAGACAGACAGACGGACAGGGCTAAATCGACTCAGCTCGTCGTCCTGATCAAGAATATATATACTTTATGGGGTGTAGCACGCCTCCTTCTGCCTGTTACATACATTTAACAAAACCATTATACCCTGATTTCCCATTTTCAATGGGCTCAGGGTATAAAAATGTTATCATGTAAACTTTACCAAAGTCGATGATTCAGACCGCTAGGTATAAGAGAATCTTTCGATATAATGAGCGAAAAGAGATCAAAGGCCTTCGCTGACAGCAAGTGACTGCCCTAACAAGTGAATGCCATAACAAGTGATTGCCCAACAAGTGAGTGTCATACTGTGGTTACCATCCGAACAGATTACGAGCCAGTGTATTCGAAGTTATACCCATACCCAAATTTGTCAATTCAGAAATTCAACAACAAGTCTTTCAAGCTTCTGTAAGCATTACAAGATGTAGTAAAGGCAGATGTAGTCAATGGTATTCACAGTGAACTAACAATACTTGATTTTATTCATCACAAACTGATTGAGCTTTTCCCGTCAACAACATTTCTGTACTCTAAGTATCTAGTGACGGATATACCTAACAAGGCAGATCAGAAGGAACTAGTAATGGCTAACCATAACAGGGCTCACCGAGCAGCGCTGGAAAATGTTAAGCAAATAATGCGCGACTATTTTTTTTCCCAATATGAACAGATTGGAATCAGAAATTTTCGATAATTGCAGAGTCTGTTCAATGGCCAAGTACGATCGACATCCTGTAAAACAGATGCTTTGGTTGAAGCACTAATACCTCCTTAATCAGAAGAGCTTTTACATGTTGATGTAATTTCAACAGACCCAAAATTTTTTTAACGATCGTCGACAAATACGCTAAGTTTGCAGTAACTCAGCCAATTTGCTCAAGAGCAATGATTGACACAAAGAATCGAATATTATAGCTCTTAATAGACCATTTACTGCGACAATGAGAGATCTCTTAACTCAGAAACGGTTAAATCCATGTTTTCCAAATTTAATATTCGAATCCACCCCCTTCTACCAGTGTCTTAACGGCCAAGTTGAAAGATTCCACAGGATCTTAGCAAATATAGCACGTTGTATGAAACTTAGTACGCAAATCAACGAAATCGTTGACCCAATCCTCCTTTCAACAATAAAATACAATAGAACTATTCATTTAGTAACTAACGTGAAACCAATAGAAATTATCTACTCAGGTACGACACAAATTTAAATACAGATTAGAGAGAGAACTCAGAATATAATGCTTGTGAAAATGGAAAGATAAAACAAAACAAAAACAAGTAAGAACGTTGCATTCGGGCGTAACCTCGTTTCCCATAGGGGCATCTGGTATATTAAATTTAATAATATATCTCAAATTTTGCATTTATGTAGATTCACGTGAATTTTATGCAATTTAAATTTTTGTTACATTTTGGATACCGGCTCTATTTACTAATTACTTACACCCCACATATACTGCCAATTGAGGGTCTGTTGCAAATATAACCATGTGAATTAGTTAGCATTTTTATAAAATGTAAAAAATTCAATTGAAATATGCTGAAAGTTTCATCAAGTTCCGTTAAGTCAGTCCCAATCTATTCAACAAAACGTTTGACCAATTATCACACGCACGTGGCAAGCAGCGACGCGCAGCAAAAAACATTTACACATACACATACATTAAAACGTGCAAGTGCCTCTGCTATGCATGTGCACAAATAAATTCAAGACCATTTATTCTAGCATATTCTTCAACCAAAAATGTGATTGAGTTGTGTTTAAATTTTCAGCCGCTTCTGTAGTTTTATATTTGTCAAATATTGCCCTTTACACGCATACATGCAAACAGACCAACGTTTTTGTATGTACACATATGCGCGCATTTCAGCAATTTCTAAGATCACAATTGCGATTGATTTGTGTTTATATTGTGTTTGCATTAACAGCAGCTTCTTTAGTTTTGTATTTGTCAAAAGTCGCTCTTGTAGTGAAGTTTTTTCGGATTTGCCAATAGGCAATGTAAAACTGATGTGTCGCAGCAGGTAGATACAAAGCGCGTAAGCAAAAGGCCCGAGATCAATACGCGGCGGCAACGGCATGAAAATAGTTTTTTTTTTCTTAATAAATAGAAAGTGGTTTTGCTAGTTGACATGGTGTACCGTAACGATACATACATATGTAGTAGATGGAGGTTCAAATCCAGCTGCAGTGACTTTTGTTTTTCTTCTCTTTATTTTATTTATTTAAATATTTATTTAATTGTATATATTTATTTTATTTATATATTTTATTTATTTAATTGTATAATTATTTTTGATGGACATACATACATTTCTCCTAGTCGGGCACCTCCGACTAGAACTTTCTTACTTGTTAACATAATGCACGACTTTCGCATATGGGCACATAAATGCACATACATATGTACATGTAAGTGGGTGTACATCATCACAACAAATTCAAATTCAATTCGTGCCTACATACAAACATACATACATGACGAGCCCTATCGTCAATTTTTTTGTGTGGAATAATTTTGTTCTGAATGACGAGTTAATGTGTTGTATGGTTAGTGGTCGTATGGAAAATTAATCGATAAAAAAAACAAGTAAGAGGGCTCAAGTCGAGACTGCTTGACTAGGGGATACCCTGAGCCCTGTGAAGAGCCAAATATCAAATCATTCTACTTTTTTTATGCATACATACAAACAACACATACACACACATATGCACGCACGCATAAGCGCGCGCTCTGCCAACTGCGCAGTTGACGCAGCGACTGCGCTTGGGCTGCAATGTGGGCATTACTATGGGAACTTAATTGTTTAATAACTTTTTTTTAGCGATGGACTAACTTCATCAAACTTTCACAACTTATTAATGGCTTTCATATGTGTGTATTTGCCAAAGCACAAGTCTCTAGTATTTAATTTGCGCTTTTTACAAATAGGGGCTATTGGGGATGAATGGGGCATGGCATAAAAAAATCTAATGATTACGTAATCTCCGTATTCATTCAACGCAATTACACAGCAAATTTGAAGTCTCTAGCTCAAACGATACACAAACTATGGCTTAAAAACGTATTTTCGATAAGCATTCAAATCGATAACATTACAACAAAAATAGATATCGTTTTTTGGAAACAAACTTGACCTGCGCGTGCTATCCACGGACCCAGCAAAAAAAATTTTAAGTCTCTAGCTTGTCTAGATGCTTGAATCGACGCGTTCAAACATACGGACAGACGGACGGACGGACAGACGGACGGTCGGACGGACGGACGGACGGACAGACAGACAGACGGACAGAGTTAAATCGACTCAGCTCGTCGCCCTGATCAAGAATATATATACTTTGTGGGGTCTGACACGCCTCCTTCAGCCTGTTACATACATTTAACAAAACCATTATACCCTGATTTCCCATTTTCAATGGGCTCAGGGTATAAAAATATAGCATCAATACAGTTTAATTTGCCATTTACAATTTTTGACGGTATGGTCACACACACAAAAAAGAAAATAACATAACTGACCTAGGTTATACGAAAACTGATAATTTTAGCAGATTAATTATTTGCAGAGCTTCAACATTAAATCGATTTACATATATTTCTTAATATTTCTTAGAAATGCCTTTTGTCGTCTTAGCGATTCTTATTAAGCTTATTTATATAGGTGGTACATGCATATGAATTTTGCAGCTGGGTGTTAAAAAATTTGTTGCCAATTTGCCACGCCCCAGCTTTAAAACTGTAGAAGATACCGTTTTCCCGATTTGCCTGGCCCCCAATGGGCGAAGATATATCCGCTATATCTTTTTGAACTTGGGTGGTCAACGCAAGTATACATTACAAATTGCAACTTTCTAGCTCTTCAACTAATATGATTTCTTGACTATGGGCGCAAGCAGTTACCGATTTGCCATGCCCCTAGTGGGCGTATTGGGAAAATCTTGACACTTTATAATTCGAGGTATACACATGTAACAAGAGACTGTAAGTATGTGTGCATGCTTATCGTAAAAGCATATTGTTCAGGCATGAACATAGAAATATATATAAATATGTAAACATGCCTTCTACGCACTTGACTAGCATGCAGTGCGATAAATGAAAAAAGGCCACATGTGTGGAATCTTAAAATAGCCAGATGAACGCTGATCCTTACAACGTCGGCGATAGGTTAAGAATAGATAATAGACGAACGCTGAGCCCTACAACCTCAGCGATAGTATAAGAATACAATAGACCAATGCTGAGCCTTACACACTCAGCAATAGACACATTAGATTTAAGGGTTGAAATTATGCATGAGGCTGCGTATATATACTCAGCCTCAGAAGAATAAAGATCAGTACAGAACTAAACCCCAACATAGTCAAGTGTATTCACTCATGTTTCTATGTTCATGCCTGAACATTCTGCGGGGCCCGGAAAATGCGATAGCCAGATATGGTCGAGTACTCAGCTGCTTCCTTGGTCTTCTGCGCTGTTGACGGATATCAACCAAGGAAGAGTTCATCCGTCCCTGGTTGAACCAAATAAGATGTTGACCGAACTCGACGAGATCCAAAAGAAGCTACAAAGGAACCAACTTCTTCCTGGCGGAAATTCCCCGAAGCGGCTTCAAATAATATATAAACTTATGAAAGCACAAGCAATATTTAAAGACAACGTCCTAGTCATAGACGCAAGGCTGCCAATTTATGTAAACCAACATGCCACTCTCTTCGAAACAGTACCTATACCACTCGCACTCAATGGAAGAAAGGTAATTCCGACAATTAAAACGAAATTCCTGATCTTCAACACTGAGATAAATGCATACCACTCAATGACTGAAATGGAAGTAAGTCGTTGTCGACATGAAGACGAGGATACATACTTATGTGAAGGAAGTTGGGCGTGGGAAGATGCAGATGACGAGAGTTGTGAAATATCACCTCTTAAGCCAAACGACCAGAACCCGTGCAAGATGACCGAGTACGAGGAAAATACGTTCATTAAAAGGCTGAACGGAAAAAGCAGGTGGCTCTTCAAAACATTTGAGAAGAAGTCAGCCCACATCATATGCGGAAACTATGAGGAGATGACGCTATTACCTAACCAAGGCATTATTGAGCTATATGCTGGATGCTCAGCCAGGATAGGAAAATTCAAAATCGTAACGCCGCAGGAATTAACATCTACGAACACTGTGAAGTACTCGCCACTCTTCCTCAAGATAATCGACCACAACAACACATGGGCTCCGACACCACTCCACCACATTGTAGTAAATAATTCAATGGAACTACAACAAGTACAACAAAGCATAAACGAGCTGCACCGTAAAAAGGTACACATTGAAGATCTGGCCTTCCACACTATGAACGGACACATTTCTTTAGGCTTAGTAATAATTATAATAGTTATTTTTGTCTTGTATATAATTAAGAAAAGAAACCAGAGACAGCGATTACTGACTGTCACCTTTTCTGGCCCCGGCAGAATGTTCAGGCATGAACATAGAAATATATATAAATATGTAAACATGCCTTCTACGCACTTGACTAGCATGCAGTGCGATAAATGAAGAAAGGCCACATGTGTGGAATCTTAAAATAGCCAGATGAACGCTGATCCTTACAACGTCGGCGATAGGTTAAGAATAGATAATAGACGAACGCTGAGCCCTACAACCTCAGCGATAGTATAAGAATACAATAGACCAATGCTGAGCCTTACACACTCAGCAATAGACACATTAGATTTAAGGGTTGAAATTATGCATGAGGCTGCGTATATATACTCAGCCTCAGAAGAATAAAGATCAGTACAGAACTAAACCCCAACATAGTCAAGTGTATTCACTCATGGTCCTTCGAGCCGGATATGGTCGAGTACTCAGCTGCTTCCTTGGTGGCGGTTCCCATTCCAAATGAAGTCGGTTCTCTTTAAAATGTGTACACCCTTTGTAGATGTCGTCAATTGTTGAGTGAGCTGAGAGGGAGGCCGCTTGCATCATTGCTGCCGATGTCAAGGCCTCCAAATTAGGGTCATCCACTTTTTGAAGATTATGCTGCCGTCGCGCAGCTGTTGATAATGATTGCCTCTGGGATGCAACCGAATCGCTTGTAGTGGAAACGATATTTTCCTTTGAAATGGTGTTGTTGCTGCTCTCAATGAAGTTTTCGACCGCCGATTTAATTGTCGTTAATATATTTGCAGCCTTAGTGGTTTCCGAAGCAATTTGTTGTTTCATTTGTTTTGCTGGGATTGTAGCTGAAGCGGAGATTACAGAATTCGAGACGATATCAATGTTTTTATCTCCAGCTGTACTTCTAGTTGCAGTTGTAGTTTCGGCTGAAGTGTTTTGGACATCCTTCGGGCTGCTATCAATGGAAGTATCGTCAATCGACTGATCTTCCAATTGGATATCTTTTGATGTCGGTATCGAAGATGTGACAGCAATTACACTCTCGTCCCCATCTTCCATTTCCTCCTGCTCTTGCGGTTGATCCTTTTTTGATATATTTCCCACTGACCATTTATCTTCTCCTAATCCTCCCATGTGAGGGCTTGCCGGCGGGATGAAATGCCATTCGCTGTTCCGTTTTTCTGGCACTGGTTCCAGACCACTATTTTCTTTTTTAGCGGCGGTTTTATGGCTTGATAGCTTCTGATCAGCGATGACGGTGTCCCTATTAACGGAGGTGCTCTCGAACTTGCGGATACTGCCTTCAAAATTGGTCTTCAGTTCCTTGTTCATTGGCTGGTTAATGGAGATATCCAATAGTTGGCACCTTTTAGCATAGCGCTTGCACAAATAGTCCCACGCTGCATTGTAGTTGCCAACTTCAATTGAGAAATGGCTTATGACCACTGTTGCGTCTCCCCTGATACACATTTTTAGGTATATCAACTTTCTTTTGTCGCTGATATCCTTCCTCTTGTGAATCATGTTTGAGAATATCTCGAAGAACGCTGGCCATTTTTTTGGATTTCCATAGAAATGAGGAAGTTTTGGTTTCTGGGGCTTTGGATCTTGGAACAGCGGAAGGTCTTCTTCTATGTTCTGCAAGTCACTTACTCTTTTGTTAAGTTTATCTGACAGCCCGTCGACGAGGAATTCCAGTTCTTCTATATCGTCGCTGTCGTAGGCAGACTTTCCATATCTTGCCTGTAAGCCCGTGAACAGTGTCTGGACTTCGTTCAATCGGAAGTTTAGCTTATCTTTATGTTTAAGGATTTCTTCCTGGTTGCTTGAGTTTAGGTAGACATACACTTCATGGACGTACTGCCTTACTTTTAGACGTTCTTCGTCAACAAGCTTAATCCACTCATCCTTTTGGCTCATACTTCTGTGTGAAAATATTATTTCCTCTTGAGTATTTTCTTGCCTGGATGTTTCCGGTCGTATTTGCCAATTTTTGCTTGTAGATGGTTTGTCGGTGTCCATAGTGTGGTCGGTAACTTCGACCTTCATCAGGTCCTCTTTGTAGATCCTGATTTTTTTCATGGTGACATCGATTTTCTTCAGCAGTGAATGATTGGCAGTGAATTCTGCTGCCAACTTATCCACAACTGCAAACTCCTCCTTTTAAGCTATGGCCTGCAGGATGCTGTCATATATCTCTGATTGTTTCTCTAGAGTTTTTGTTAACAGCATCTCTTTATTCTTTGGCTTGACCCGTTGGAGGTTTTTTTGTTTTGATCACCAGGTTGATCGTGCTGTGCCTCTACTCACAGCGTGGGTTGGTAAGCCAAAGATATTTTTTAAGCACTTTCCACAAACATTTAGTAAATTTGTGGTTTCGGCTTTTATGACCGGGATCGAATACCGTAATCACTCAGCTGGAAGCACGCAGTACTTGACTGTGTTGATTTCCATCCGGCTCGAAGGACCATGAATGAATACACTTGACTATGTTGGGGTTTAGTTCTGTACTGATCTTTATTCTTCTGAGGCTGAGTATATATACGCAGCCTCATGCATAATTTCAACCCTTAAATCTAATGTGTCTATTGCTGAGTGTGTAAGGCTCAGCATTGGTCTATTGTATTCTTATACTATCGCTGAGGTTGTAGGGCTCAGCGTTCGTCTATTATCTATTCTTAACCTATCGCCGACGTTGTAAGGATCAGCGTTCATCTGGCTATTTTAAGATTCCACACATGTGGCCTTTCTTCATTTATCGCACTGCATGCTAGTCAAGTGCGTAGAAGGCATGTTTACATATTTATATATATTTCTATGTTCATGCCTGAACACATATTGTTAAGCGCACCAACGCTTTCATACCCTGCGTAAAAATTATCATAAGCAAGTAAGAAAACTCTAGTCGGAGGTGCCCGAATAGGAGATCCCCTGAGCCCAGTCCGATTTGCATTGTTTAATACGCTATATAGCTTGCATATAAAATTAAATTTTCCAAAATTAAATTATAATTTTGAAATTTTATTCATCTAGAATGTATGTAAATAAAAAAAAAAAAATTATTAAATAAATAAACAAATCAACAAAAAAAGAAGAAGAAAAACAAACATTACCGAACCTGGACTCGAACCTGCATCTATGTACTACATACAGTGGTTCACAGCTTATTTCAACCAGCACTTTAAAAAAAGTTTGTTGGGCTATAAAATCTAAACTATTGGCAATATCCAAAAAATTTAAACGCAGGTTGTTAGTGCGATGTTTTAAATATTACAAAATCAATTCATTTATTTTTTAAATATTTTTTCATTATTTAATAATGTTTAAAAACTAAAAAATGAGACCAAGACAATTCCACAGCTTATTTCAACCACAAACTTTGCAGCTGATGAAAGACCCGTTATTTTGCAATGCAACGGTAGATTCTTGTTCTATGCTTATACACTGATTTCGCAATGTGATGAAATAAGTTTGTGCTGAATTTTGAAAGCAGAACTTGCAGAAAATTTAATTTAGCAAAATGGGACCACGTACACCTATTAAACAGCTGGAACTTGTTCTGAAACACTATAAAAATGGAAATTCCCGTAGAAAAATTGTTGATATGGTTGGACTGAGTGATTCTACAGTTCAAAGCATCCTATACCGTTTTGTTCGTGAAAATAGAACCCACGATAAAGGTAGAAATGCTCCAAACAAAATTTTTAATCCCACGGACGAGCGCTATATTGTAAGAAAAATCCGGGATAACCCAAGGCTATCTGCTAGACAAGTAGCCAATGATATTAAGGAGGAGTTGGGCAGGTCATGTCACCCAGAAACTATTCGCCGTGTGCTTCGGGAACATGACTTTAATGGTAGAGTACCACGCAAGAAGCCTTTTATAAGCGACAAAAACAAAAAGTGTCGCTTAAAATTTGCACAGGAGCACTTGCACAAGGACATTGGATTCTGGAACACAGTTTTACTTTGTGATGAATCAAAATTTAATTTGTTTGGGTCGGATGGGCCTTCATATGTGTGGCGTAGGCCTAACACAGAGCTTGACGCAAAAAATTTGAGGGCTACTGTAAAGCATGACGGAGGCAGCGTTATGGTTAGGGCCTGTATGTCAGCAGCCGGGGTTGGGAACTTGGAGTTCATCGAAACTACGATGGATAAACTTAAATATTTAGATGTTTTGAAGTCAAATTTAATCCAAAGTGCTCAGAAACTGGGCATAAAGGAGGACTTCAGGTTTTACCAAGATAATGACCCGAAACACACTGCGGGAATTGTCCAGACTTGGCTGATCTGGAAATGTCCGCACGTTATGAAACCATCAGCCCAATCATCAGATTTAAATGTAAATGTAAAATTTGTGGTCGATTTTGGAAACAAACATTCGCAAACACAAAATTTCAAACAAATCGGACCCAAAAACTGCATGGGTTGAGGAATGGGAAAAAATTACTCCAGAAGTCACCAAAAAGTTGGTGGAATCTATCCCAAAAAGGCTTAAAATGGTAGTTAGCCAAAAGGGTGGTCACACCAATTATTAATTTGTTGTTATTTTAAGTTTTGTGGTTGAAATAAGCTGTGGAACTGTCTTGGTCTCATTTTTTAGTTTTTAAACATTATTAAATAATGAAAAAATATTTAAAAAATAAATGAATTGATTTTGTAATATTTAAAACATCACACTAACAACCTGCGTTTAAATTTTTTGGATATTGCCAATAGTTTAGATTTTATAGCCCAACAAACTTTTTTTAAAGTGCTGGTTGAAATAAGCTGTGAACCACTGTATGTAACGTTAAAGCGCATCATCTTAACTAGCACAACCACTTCAAGTTTATAAATTAAAAAAAAAAATTAAAAAAGTTACGCTGTCGTCACTGAGTTTTGAACTCGGGACCTTTCGTTTACGCGCTTTGCGTCTACCCACTACGCCACACCAGTATTGCGTTGCTTGTTGGCAAAACCCAAAGTAGTACTACAAGGGCGATATGTGACAAATACAAAACTAAAGAAGCAGATCAATCGCAATTGTGATTCTTAGAATATGCTGAAATGCGCGCATATGAACGTATGAGTATGTGTACATACAAAAACGGTGGTCTGTTTGAATGTATGCGTGTAAAGGGCGATATATGACAAATACAAAACTACAGAAGCGGCTAAAATTGCAAACACAATTCAAACACAGATTTGGTTGAAGAATATGCTAGAATGAATGGCCTTGAATGTATTGGTGCACATGTATAGCAGAGGCGCTTGCACGTTTTAATGTATGTGTATGTGTAAATGTTTTTTGCTGCGCGTCGCTGCTTGCCACGTGCGTCTGAGAATTGGCTAACCGTTTTGTTTAATAGATCGGGACTGACTTAACGGAATTTGATGAAACTTTCAGCATATGATTCTATAGAATTTTTACATTTTATAAAAATGCTAATTTATTTACATGGTTATATTTGGAACAGACTCTCAATAGGTCGTGAGCCGTCGAATCTATATGCAAAATTTGAGGGGTATAGCTCTAAAGGTGTGGGAGATATAATTTTATAACCTGTTTTCGATCAGTTTTAAAATCGATAACAAAACAGCCAAAATATATATCGTTTTTTGGTAACAAACTTGACCTGCGCGTGCTATTCACGCACCCAACAAAAAAATTCAAGTCTCACCCCATAAAGTATATATATTCTTGATCAGCGCGACAAGACGAGTCGATATAGCCCTGTCCGTCTGTCCGTCCGTCCGTCCGTCCGTCCGTCCGTCCGTCCGTGTGAACGCTGAGATATTTTTAAGTACGCAACGTAGAGACTTGAAATTTTACATGAATACTCGATAATACCATACGCTGCACAAGTTTATAAAATTTTTCCGATAACTCCTTCCATTTCGATTTTATGAGCATTTATCGATAATTTTAATGTGTTTTTAAGGCTTGGTTTGTACATCTTTTGAGCTAAAGACTTCAAATTTGCTGTGTAGTTGCGTGTAATGAATACGGAGATAACGTTATCTTTAGATTTTGGATGCCACGCCCCATTCGCCCCCAATAGCCCCCTATTTGTAAAAAGCGCAAATCAAATACTAGAGATTTGTGCTTTGGCACATACACACATATGAATGCCATAAATAAGTTGTGAAAGTTTGATGCACTTAGTCCATCGCTAAGAATAGTTATTAAACAATTAAATTCCCATAGTAATGCCCACATTGCAGCCCAAGCGCAGTCGCTGCGTCAACTGCGCAGTTGGCAGAGCGCGCGCTTATGCGTGCGTGCACATGTATGTGTGTATGTGTTGTTTGTATGTATGCATACAAAATCGTAGAATGATTTGATATTTGGCTCTTCACAGGGCTCAGGTAATCCCCTAGTCGAGCAGTCTCGACTAGAGCACTCTTACTTGTTATGTGTGGAATAATTTTGTTCTGAATGGCCAGTCTTAATAGACCATTGGCTGCGACAATGAGAGATCTCTTAACTCAGAAACGGTTAAATCCATGTTTTCCAAATTTAATATTCGAATCCACCCCCTTCTACCAGTGTCTTAACGGCCAAGTTGAAAGATTCCACAGGATCTTAGCAAATATAGCACGTTGTATGAAACTTAGTACGCAAATCAACGAAATCGTTGACCCAATCCTCCTTTCAACAATAAAATACAATAGAACTATTCATTTAGTAACTAACGTGAAACCAATAGAAATTATCTACTCAAGTACGACACACATTTAAATACAGATTAGAGAGAGAACTCAGAATATAATGCTTGTGAAAATGGAAAGATAAAACAAAACAAAAACAAGTAAGAACGTTGCATTCGGGCGTAACCTCGTTTCCCATTGGGGCATCTGGTATATTAAATTTAATAATATATCCCAAATTTTGCATTTATGTAGATTCACGTGAATTTTATGCAATTTAAATTTTTGTTACATTTTGAATACCGGCTCTATTTACTAATTACCTACACCCCACATATACTGCCATAATGAATAATTTTGTTCTGAATGGCCAGTCTGTGTATTGGATGGTTAGTGCTTGTGGCAAGCAACGGTATCAAAGCATAATTCTCTAGTATTATAATTTCGTTTTTTGCAAATAGGAGGCGATTGGATGCGAATGGGGCGTGGCATCCAAAATCTAAAGATAACATAATCACAGCAAATTTGAAGTCTCTAGCTCATTCGATGTGAAAACCACTCCTTAAAAACACATTAAAATGATCGATAAATGCTTTTAAAAAATTCGAAATGGAATGAGTTATCGAAAAAATTTTATAAACTTATGCAACGCATGGTATACACGAGTATTCATGTAAAATATTAAGTTCACACGGTGTAACATGTTAAATCTCGCTCAATTTTTAGCTCGTTCAAGTTCCCGGTGATGGTCCCCGCATAGGCCGGGAAGATTGTATGCTGTCTTCGTTTGCGCTCTTGCGCATAAAGGTTTTGAGCGGAGAGTTGTTATTGTTGCTGTTGCCGTTGTTGTTTGTTTGTTGCTGCAGCTGCTGCTGTTACTAACGGTGACGACCAGCCCAGCCTGCATCAACAAAACATTGGATAGGCACACCTGTTTTGTTATAGTGTAGTCTTAAAGCTGAGGTACCTTTTAGATATTTCAATACCCGCTTGGCTGCACCTCGTACTCCTTGTGCGTATCTGCATTTCTCTGCGCCAGGTTAGCCACAGAGTGTAGTATATCTGGCCGTGTAGTCAAAGCCAAATACAGTAACGAACCAATCAGCGATTGATAGCTTGTTTTATCCACCTGGCCGCAGTCAACATCATCGCACTTCGTCTAGAAACCAACTTCCAACGGATTCGCGTTTGGCTTGAAGTCTTGCATGCCGTAATCATTCAGCAGGTCTTCAATGTACTGTTTATGGCCTATGGAGAGACTACCAGTCCTGCCATCTCGCTCAATCTCCATTCCCAAAAAAGTGCTGCAGTTCACTACCATCGACCACATCAAATTTGTTTGATATGAGCTGCTTAATTTGGGCCACATCTTATTTTCTGGTACATGCAAGTATAAAATCGACAAAATATACAACAATGATATTTAAATACCAATTGATTTTGTTTGTATAAATGCATGGTTCACAAGCTCATGGGACAAAATCAATCTCCAAAAGAGAGCGCTCCAGCTTTTGGTTCCACTCCCGACCGCTCTGTTTCAAGCCGTACAACGATTTCTTCAGCTTCAGTACGCGCTTGGGATAATCAGCGTCGATACAACCCTTTGGTTGTCGCATATACACGTCATCGTTTAGCTCGCTGCTCAGGTATGCTTCGGAAACATGCATCTGATGCAGGTGCATCTCGTGCTCGACAGCTAATGAAATAACTAATTTGATTGAGGAGTAACGTGCAACTGGAGAGAAAGTTTCCGTGTAGTTAACTCCGTATTGCTGTCCGCACCCTTTCGCGACCAATCTAGCTTTAAACCGCTGAACGTTGCCATGCTTGATGGTAAAAACCCATTTACAACCAATAACTTTTGCGCCTGCAGGAAGATCGACCATACTCCATGTCTCAATGTTTTTCAGGTTGTCATACTCCTTCTGCATCGCCGATTTCCAGTTTGTAGATTGTTCTGACTGAAATGCCTCACTAACACATGTGTGCACAACAACATGTCGAGCATCTAGTACATTCAGAATATTGTACTCTTTTCGTGGACGACCTGAACGCCCAGTGCAAACAATTCGTGGTCTCCCTGGACCCCTTTTGCCTGTCGGTTGCTCCTCCTCAGCATCTTCTTCGTCACCGCTTTGCCACTGGCTATCAACAGTTGGACTTTGCTGCTGTTCATCAGGATCATGCCATTTCATCAATTGATTCATATTTGCATTTACATTAGCTGCAACTACTGTTTTCATGCTACTTTCAAATAAGAACAAATCGTTATGTTTTTCTGCAACCAACCAATTGTCATTGTTTCTGTCTTTAACATACACTTTGTTTTTCACAAAAATTACTTTCAACCCTTTCTCAGTTACCTTTGACACATATATAAAATTGCACTGTAAGTCTTTTACATATAAAACGTCGACCAATTCGATCGTATTATATTTCCATTTAAGCAACACTGTGCCGCAACTTTCGGTTTCTATGTAATTATCGCCTGCTAGCTTTATTTTCTCTTTGTGCTCACGCATATATGTATATAAACATTAATTTGTCTGCACACAAATGAGTTGTAGCACCACTGTCCACACACCAGACATTTTTTGTCAATTGGATTTTTATAGTAAAAGAGAATACCGAAAATGATTTCTTATTACTTTTTTCGATCGTATTTTCGCTTTCGTTGTCTTGTTCAACCTTTTTCTCTCTTAATCTGCATTTCATCGCGAAATGCCCGTTTTGCCCGCACAACCAACACTAGATATCTTTCGGGTCCTTCTTTGTCTTATTTTTTTTACCGTTTGCTGGACGCGACGAAAACATTTTACTCTCGCTTTTTTCACCTACTTCGCCTATGTTGCGCCTATCTCCTTCTTCCAACAATCTGATTTTTGGAGCGCTAAATGAAGGCAATGTGTCCCGTGTTTCGATAGCAACTACGAAATTGTCCAACTCATCATGTTAACTTGGTAGTAATATTATTACAAGCATTTTATCAGCCACCTCCACTTGTATTTCATTTAATTTTTCTACGACTTTAGAAAAATTATTCAAACACTGTCTGTAGCTGACATTTTAATATACAGCAATTGCTTGAACAATTGCACTTTACGCGCAGGTCCCGAAGGCATTTAGATCTCGAATAACTTTGTCCACGCTTCTCTCGCGGCTCCATAGTGTTTGATACAGTTTATCTGCGACGCTTTTACAGACAACAAAATACTAGCTAGAGCCTTCTCATCTTTGCTGTTAAACGACGCTTTCTGTTCCACTGTATCGTTCTAATTTTTCACTAACCGACCACATGTCACCGACTACAAGCCAGAATGAATCAAAAGACTTTTCATCTGCACGCACGCAATATATTTTTCACTATTTAGTTTCTCAATTGCAAAAATTGAACTCATTTTGCCCAAATTAGTCTCATATGTGATTTTTCCAATCACCAGCACAGCTTTCACTTTCTGTTGCTTGGGCCCATAACCTATTCGATTCAGAGGTTTATTAGAGACTAAAACAAGTAAGAGTGCTCTAGTCGAGACTGCTCGACTAGGGGATTACCTGAGCCCTGTGAAGAGCCAAATATCAAATCATTCTACGATTTTGTATGCATACATACAAACAACACATACACACATACATGTGCACGCACGCATAAGCGCGCGCTCTGCCAACTGCGCAGTTGACGCAGCGACTGCGCTTGGGCTGCAATGTGGGCATTACTATGGGAATTTAATTGTTTAATAACTATTCTTAGCGATGGACTAAGTGCATCAAACTTTCACAACTTATTTATGGCATTCATATGTGTGTATGTGCCAAAGCACAAATCTCTAGTATTTGATTTGCGCTTTTTACAAATAGGGGGCTATTGGGGGCGAATGGGGCGTGGCATCCAAAATCTAAAGATAACGTTATCTCCGTATTCATTACACGCAACTACACAGCAAATTTGAAGTCTTTAGCTCAAAAGATGTACAAACCAAGCCTTAAAAACACATTAAAATTATCGATAAATGCTCATAAAATCGAAATGGAAGGAGTTATCGGAAAAATTTTATAAACTTGTGCAGCGTATGGTATTATCGAGTATTCATGTAAAATTTCAAGTCTCTACGTTGCGTACTTAAAAATATCTCAGCGTTCACACGGACGGACGGACGGACGGACAGACGGACAGGGCTATATCGACTCGTCTTGTCGCGCTGATCAAGAATATATATACTTTATGGGGTGTGGCACGCCTCCTTCTGCCTGTTACATACATTTTCACAAAACCATTATACCCTGAATTCCCATTTTCAATGGGCTCAGGGTATAAAAATACATAAGAATATACGCTGCAGCGCAGGCAGCCGAAAAATGAACTTAAAGCATAAACGAAAGAATGTCCGTTACAATTCATAGAACTGAACATGAAAATAATGCAAGCAAAAAAAAAAAAGATTTACATACATATTTTTTACATTTTGTGTGCATATATAAAGCATATATTTTACACAATAAATGTGTAGCAAAAGGAGTATTAAGCCGAGCTAACGATCTGGATCTAATATAATATACATACAGGCAATTCTCATAAATATATATAATAAAAAAAAAAATAAAATCTATATATTGTATATTATATAGAAATAAACATGCGAAAATTCTTGTCGATTCATTTAACGGAGCAAGAATATTGGTACATGCACATACAAGTACATAGAACTTTTCAATTCGTTTTTAGTCACAACAAAAAGAGTTATGATGCGTCTACACCGCAAAGCTATTGTTCCATTACTTCATAAATAATAGCAAACTTTAAGAAACACCCTGCGGAATTCAATAAATCATTAAAGTGTCTTAATAGAAGTGCAAAATTATCGAATGAAACAAAATCAAAGCACGTTAAGATATTAGTAAATTGCTTCAATTCAGTTCAATAAATTGTAAACGACAATGCAACTAGATTGCAATTGTTACATTTATCGCAGTCAAACGATTTGTTAAGCAGACTAAGGGAAAACCTTAAATATATTTCGGAGAAACATAATTTAAACATATTCCTCCCGAATGTATTTAACACACCAGCTAGTTGTGAAGAAACAGTTTTAATGGAAACTGCCAAAGACAACGACTCAGGAACTGATGGTAAAGAGTCAATTAATCCAATTATAAACAAGGCTCAAACTTTAGAAAGTTTTCTTAAAGCTTGGTAAGGGTGAAAACTTGCAAAGTTTCATTGATTCCTTAATCCTAGTTGATTCACTAAAAGGATCATATAAACAAACCGCAATATGTTTTATCAAGACAAAACTAAAAGGTCATGCTCGAAACCTAATTAGCAATGAGCAGACAGTTGTTGCCATTATTGCGCAAGTACAAAAGTCTGTGAAAGGAGAGTCAGTAGAAATTATTTCTGCCCATCTCCTAAACTTGCAACAAAAGAGCAAAACTGCCAATCAATATACCCAAGAGGTAGAAAAATTGACTGTCATTAGAAGGAGCTTATATCAATGATGGCTTGTCCTCTGATCTAGCTCATAAGTACATCGCAACACTTGCTGTCAAAGCTATGACTCAAAACTGCTCCATTGCACAGTGGTTTGGCTTGTATGGGATGCGTGGCCGAAAATACTTTAAGTGCAGATATCAATGTGCAATTTTTTCTAAAATTCTATAAAAATATAAAAAGTAATAGCACATGTCTCAATGAGTCATAAACAACCCCCCCCCCCTCTCCCTCCCGCGGTCACTATTATACACACCCTTTTCCCACAAAATAAGTATTCGTAAAGTACAAAACTTATATAAAATATATATTATTTACTTCAATAGCTCAAATACAGATTTTTTTAAAACTGATTTGTGCTTTGGTGGTAAATTTCGTTGTCCTGTTATAAACGGATCTGATGTGATAAGTAAGCGATTAAACAAATCTGTGTTTGTCGCCACACGAGAAATTTTTCGGGTATGCTGCATGCCAAATTTTTGAATGTCCTTATTTCTCGATTATGCAGCTTCTTCAGACAACTCTCCAATCGACACGAGAGCATTTTCAATAACCGCAGGTCCGTGTATTAAAACTTTATGAATGGTAGGTGGGAGGTAGTACCAGGCATATTTTAAAATCAGCTTCTGTGCTATGTCGAGTGCAAAGTTTTTAAATAATTATGTATTTATGGGATATCCTGAAGAGAGAGCTTGAATTATAACCGAACAATTTTCGATTAGACCCCTATCAAGGCCAGTTATTTGAGCGGACAAGTCAGAATTATTAAAAAATTCTCTGGCAGTATTTCCATCGTACGAGAGCATTTTCAATAACCGCAGGTCCGTGTATTAAAACTTTATGAATGGTAGGTGGGAGGTAGTACCAGGGATATTTTAAAATCAGCTTCTGTGCTATGTCGAGTGCAAAGTTTTTAAATAATTATGTATTTATGGGATATCCTGAAGAGAGAGCTTGAATTATAACCGAACAATTTTCGATTAGACCCCTATCAAGGCCAGTTATTTGAGCGGACAAGTCAGAATTATTAAAAAATTCTCTGGCAGTATTTCCATCGATCGATGTTCCACTACCACAACATTTGGGTTTGTCGACAATCAACCCCATTTTTTATCGAAATTCAGCTTGAATTTAACAAAACAACAAACGCAGAAACGAAGACGACAATCACAACAAACCACATAAAAAGAACAGCTACACACATAACAATAAAGAGGACTCTAGTCGAGACTGCTCATATGCATGCACGCATAAGCGCGCGCGTGGCCAACTGCGCAGTTGACGCAGCGACTGCGCTTGGACTGCAATGTGGGCATTATTATGGGAACTTAATTGTTTAATAACTTTTCTTAGCGATGGACTAACTTCATCAAACTTTCACAACTTATTAATGGCATTCATATATGTGTATTTGCTAAAGCACAAGTCTCTAGTATTTAATTTGCGGCTTTCACAAATAGGGGCTATTGGAGGCGAATGGGGCGTGGCATTAAAAATCTAATGATTACGTAATCTCCGTATTCATTCAACGCAACTACACAGCAAATTTGAAGTCTCTAGCTCAAACGATACACAAACTGCGCCTTAAAAACATATTTTCGATAAGCATTAAAATCGATAACATTACAACAAAAATAGTTATTGTTCATACGAAATAAACTTGACCTGCGCGTGCTATCCACGGACCCAACAAAAAAAGATTCAAGTCTCCAGCTTGTCTAGATGCTTCCATCGACTCGTTCAAACATACGGACAGACGGACGGACGGACAGACGGACGGACGGACAGACAGACAGACGGACAAGGCTAAATCGACTCAGCTCGTCGCCCTGATCAAGAATATATATACTTTGTGGGGTCTGACACGCCTCCTTCTGCCTGTTACATACATTTCAATGGGCTCAGGGTATAAAAACAACAAGTAAGAACGTTGCCTTAGGGCGAGACCTAAAGCGTGATACTCGTTTCCCACAGGGGCATCTGGTATTTTAAATTTAATAATTTATCTAAAATTTTGCATTTATGTAGATTCATGTGAATTTTATTTCAATTTTTGCAAATATAACTATGTGAATGAATTAGCATTTTTATAAAATGTAAAAAATTCAATAGAATCATATGCTGAAAGTTTCATCAAGTTCCGTTAAGTCAGTCGCAATCTATTAAACAAAACGTTTGGCCAATTATGACACGCACGGGTTAAGCAGCGACAGCAAAATATATTTACATTTACACATATGTACATACATTGAAACCTTTGCTCATGCACGGTCACAAATAAATTCAGCGTCATTCATTCTAGCATATTCTTCAACTAAAATTGTTATTGAGTTGTGTTTGCATTTTCATTTAGTTTTGTATTTGTCAAATATCGCCGTTTATACGCATACATTCAAACCGACCACCGTTTTTGTATGTACACATATAAATATATACGTTCATATGCGCGCATTTCAGCATTTTCTAAGAATCACAATTTCGGTTGATTTATGTTTATATTGTGTTTGCATCAACAGCAGCTTCTATAGTTTTGTATTTGTCAAAAGTCGCCCTTCTAGTGAAGTAGTTTCGGATTTGCCAACAGGCAATGCAAAACTGATGTGGCGCAGCAGATAGATGAAAAGCGTGTAAGCAAAAGGGTCCGCGTTCGAGACGCGGCGGCGACGGCATGAAAATAGCTGTTCGTGCCTACATACATACATACCTGATGGGACCTATCGTCAATTTTTTTGTGTGGAATAATTTTGTTCGGACTAAGTCGATTACACAAATATCGGTATTTGATATTTACATTTTTTGTCAGGGTCACACACACAAAAAGAAAATAACATAACTGACCTAGGCTATACGAAAAATGATAATTTTAGCAGATAAATTATTTGCAGAACTTCAACATTAAATCGAATTACATATATTTCTCAGAAATGCCGTTTGTCGTCTTAGCAATTCTTATTAAGCTTATTTATATAGGTGGCACAGGCATATGAATTTTGCAGCTGGACGTTACAAATTTTGCTGCCAATTTGCCACGCCCCCAGTAGGCGTAGACATATCATATTTGGCAAGTTCCTAGAAGGAGTCGAGGGTAACGTAACTGTAAAGTTTGGATGCTTACACTCCAAAAATGTGATAGTTACAGGGTATTTTTTCGATATACCACGCCCCCAAAGGGGCGTAAGATTTATTTTTGGGGAATCAATAGAGGAGGCCCCCAGTAACACAAACATCCAATTTGGAATCGTCTAGCTCTAAAACTGTAGGAGCTATAAGCTTTTTGCGATTTGCCACACCCCCTGAAGGCGTAGGTATGTCCGCCATATCTTTTTATACACTGAGCCCATTGAAAATGGGAAATCAGGGTATAGTGGTTTTGTTAAATGTATGTAACAGGCAGAAGGAGGCGTGTCAGACCCCACAAAGTATATATATTCTTGATCAGGGCGACGAGCTGTCCGTCTGTCTGTCCGTCCGTCCGTCTGTCTGTATGTTTGAAAGCGTCGATCTCAGAACGTAGTTGACTTAGAGACTTGAAATTTTTTTTGTTGGGTCCGTGGATAGCACGCGCAGGTCAAGCTTGTTACCAAAAAACGATATCTATTTTTGTTGTTTTTTTATCGTTTTTAAACCTTATCGAAAATAGGTTATAAAATTATATCTTCCACACCTTTAGAGCTAGACCCCTCAAATTTTGCATATAGATTCATGTGAATTTTATGCAATTTTTTTTTTTATATTCTATTTTATTTTTTGGATACCGGCTCTTTTTACTAATTAACCCCCATTCCCTCCTCCCCTTCACCACTTATGACAGTCTGTTGTAAATATAACCATGTGAATAAATTAGCATTTTTATAAAATGTAAAAAATTCAATAGAATCAAATGCTGAAAGTTGCATCAAATTCCGTTAAGTCAGTCCCGATTTATTAAACAAAACGTTTGGCTAATTAACACACGCACGTGGCAAGCAGCGACGCGCAGCAAAAAACATTTACATATATTCTCACATACACACATTGAAACAAGCAACCGCGTCTGCTTATGAATGTGCACAAATAAATTCAATTCTACCATATTCTTCAACCAAATCTGTGTTTGAATTGTATTTGTATTTGTCATATATCGCCCTTTACACGCATACATTCAAATAGACCCCCGTTCTTGTATGTACACATACTCATACGTTCATATGCGCGCATTTCAGCATATTCTAAGAATTACAATTGCGATTGATCTGCTTCTTTAGTTTTGTATTTGTCACATATCGCCTTGTAGTACTACTTTGGGTTTTGCCAACGAGCAACGCAATACTGGCGTGGCGCAGTGGATAAACGCGAAGCACGTAAGCAAAAGGTCTCGAGTTCGAATCTCAGTGACGACAGCGTAACTTTTTAATTTTTTTTTTTAAATTTGTAAACATGAGGTGGTTGTGCTAGTTGAGATGATGCGCTCTATCGTCACATGTGTAGTAAATAGATGCAGGTTCGAGTCCAGGTGCGGTGATGTTTGTTTTTCTTCTTCTATTTTTGTTGATTTGTTTATTTATTTAATTATTTATTTTTTTTTTATTTACATACTTTCTAGCTGAATAAAATTTCAAAATTATAATTTAATTTTGGAAAATTGAATGTTATATGCAAGCTATGGAGCGTATTAAAAAATCTAAGTCGGACGGAGCGCAGGGTATCTCCTAGTCGGGCACCTCCGACTAGAGTTTTCTTACTTGTTTATCTTGGGTTGCTTATCCGAGTATATATATCAAATTTCAAGTCTCTAGCATCAATAGTGCTCAAAATATAGCTGAATTTGTAAAATCACTATATATTCAGATCCGATTTGCCACGCCCCCAGTGGGCGTAGACATCAAATCTTTTATGAATCTATATAGAATCGTAGCGTTAAGTCACGTGCCAAATTTCAGCATTCTAGCTTTAAAACTGTAGAAGTTACAGTTTTCCCGATTTGCCACGCCCCCAATGGGCGTAGATATATCCGCCATATCTTTTTGAGCTTGGGTGGTCAACGCAAGTATACATTCCAAATTTCAACTCTCTAGCTCTTCAACTAATATGATTTCTTAACTATGGGCGCAACCATTTTCCGATTTGCCACGCACCAAGTGGGCGTATCCGAAAAATCTTGACTCTTTATAATTCGAGGGTATACACGAGTATATGTTCCAAATTTCAAGTCTCTAGCTTCAATAGCGTAGAAAAATATTGCATTCATACGGACAGACGGACGGACAGCAAGACGGACATTTCACAAAACCAATATACTCTTTTTCCCTTTGGGAAACGAGTATAAACAAGTAAGAAAACTCTAGTCGGAGGTGTCTGACTAGGAGATACCCTGAACCCCGTCCGATTTGCATTGTTTAATACGCTATATAGCTTGCATATAACATTAAATTTTGCAAAATTAAATTATAATTTTGAAATTTTATTCAACTAGAATGTATGTAAATAAAAAATAAATTAATAATTAAATAAATAAACAAAAAAAAGAAAGCAAACATTACCGCACCTGGACTCGAACCTGCATCTATTTACTACATATGTAACGTTAAAGCGCGTCATCTCAACTAGCACGACCACCTCATGTTTAAAGATTTTAAAAAAAAAATTTTAAAAGTTACGCTGTCGTCACTGAGATTCGAACTCGGGACCTTTTGCTTACGGGCTTTGCGTCTACCCACTGCGCCTCGCCAGAATTGCGTTGCTCGTTGGCAAAACCCAAAGTAGTACTACAAGGGCGATATGTGACAAATACAAAACTAAAGAAGCTAAAGAAGCAGATCAGATTGGGACTGACTTAAAGGAATTTGATGCAACTTTCAGCATTTGATTCTATTGAATTTTTTACATTTTATAAAAATGCTAATTTATTCACATGGTTATATTTACAATAGACTCTCAATGGGTCGTGTAAGGCGAGGGGGGGGGGGGGGGGTAATTAGTAAAAAGAGCCGGTGTCCAAAAAATAAAAAAATAGAAATTGCATAAAATTCACATTAATCTATATGAAAAAAATATGAGGGGTCTAGCTCTAAAGGTGTGGGAGATATAATTTTATGACCTGTTTTCGATAAGGTTTAAAATCGATAACAAAACAACGAAAATAGATATCGTTTTTTGGTAACAAACTTGACCTGCGCGTGCTATCCACGGATCCAACAAAAAAAAATCAAGTCTCTAGGTCAACTACGTTCTGAGATCGACGCGCTCAAACATACGGACAGACGGACGGACGGACAGACGGACGGACAGACGGACGGACAGACAGACGGACAGGGCTAAATCGACTCAGCTCGTCGCCCTGATCAAGAATATATATACTTTGTGGGGTCTGACACGCCTCCTTCTGCCTGTTACATACATTTAACGAAACCATTATACCCTGATTTCCCATTTTCAATGGGCTCAGGGTATAAAAAGTTATGCTGTTGTCACTGAGTTTCGAACCCGGGACCTTTCGTTTACGCGCTTTCTGTCTATCCACTACGCCACGCCAGTATTGCGTTGCTTGTTGGCAAAACGCAAAGTAGTACTACAATGCGATATGTTACAAATACAAAACTAAAGAAGCAGATCAATCGCAATTGTAATTCTTAGAATATGCTGAAATGCGCGCATATGAATGTATGAGTATGTGTACATACAAAAACGGTGGTCTGATTCAATGTATGCGTGTAAAGGGCGATGTATAACAAATACAAAACTAAAGAAGCGGCTGAAAACGCAAACAGAATTTGGTTGAAGAATATGCTAGAACGACTGGCCTTGAATGTATTTCTGCACATGCATAGTAGACGCGCTTGCACGTTTCAATGTATGTGTATGTGTAAATGTTTTTTGCTGCGCGTCGCTGCTTGCCACGTGCGTGTGATTATTGGCCAAACGTTTTGTTTAATAAATCGGGACTGACTTAACGGATTTTGATGCAACTTTCAGCATATGAGTCTATTGAATTTGTTACATTTTATAAAAATGTTAATTTATTCACATGGTTATATTTGCAATAGACTCTTAATGGGTGTTTGATGGCAGGGAGGGGAGGGGGTTAATTAGTAAAAAAAGCCGGTATCCAAAAAATAAAAAAATAGAAATCGCATAAAAATCACATTAATCTATATGGAAAATTTGAGGGGTCTAGCTCTAAAGGTGTGGGAGATATAATTTTATAACATGTTCTCGATAAGGTTTAAAATCGATAACAAAACAACAAAAATAGATATCGTTTTTTGGTAACAAACTTGACCTGCGCGTGCTATCTACGGACCCAACAAAAAAAAATTCAAGTCTCTAACTTGTCTGGATGCTTCAATCGACGCGTTCAAACATACGGACGGACGGACGGACGGACAGACGGACAGACGGACGGACAGACAGACGGACAGGGCTAAATCGACTCAGCTCGTCGCCCTGATCAAGAATATATATACTTTGTGGGGTCTGACACGCCTCCTTCTGCCTGTTACATACATTTAACAAAACCATTATACCCTGATTTCCCATTTTCAATGGGCTCAGGGTATAACAAGTAAGAACGTTACCTTAGGGCGAGACCTAAGGCGTGATACTCGTTTCCCACAGGGGCATCTGGTATTTTAAATTCAATAATTTATCTCAAAATTTGCATTTATGTAGATTCATGTGAATTTTATGCAATTTCAATTTTTGCAAATATAACTATGTGAATGAATTAGCATTTTTATAAAATGTAAAAAATTCAATAGAATCATATGCTGAAAGTTTCATCAAGTTTCGTTAAGTCAGTCGCAATCTATTAAACAAAACGTTTTGCCAATTATGACACGCACGCGTTAAGCAGCGACTGCAAAATATATTTACATTTACACATACGTACATACATTGAAACGTGCAAGCGCGTTTGCTTATGCATGGTCACAAATAAATTCAGCGCCATTCATTCTAGCATATTCTTCAACCAAAATTGTTATTGAGTTGTGCTTGCATTTTCAGCCGCTTCTTTAGTTTTGTATATGTCAAATATCGCCCTTTATACGCATTCATTCAACCGACCACCGTTTTTGTATGTACACATATAAATACATACGTTCATATGCGCGCATTTCAGCATTTTCTAAGAATCACAATTGCGATTGATTTATGTTTATATTATGTTTGCATTAACAGCAGCTTCTATAGTTTTGTATTTTTCAAAAGTCGCCCTTGTAGTGAAGTAGTTTCGGATTTGCCAACAGGCAATGCAAAACTTATGTGGCGCAGCAGGTAGATGAAAAGCGTGTAAGCAAAAGGGTCCGCGTTCGAGACGCGGCGGCGACGGCATGAAAATAGTTGCGCAGCTGTTCGTGCCTACATACATGCATACCTGATGGGACCTATCGTCAATTTTTTTGTGTGTAAATAATTTTGTTCGGACTAAGTCGATTACACAAATATCGGTATTAGATATTTACATTTTTTGTTAGGGTCACACACACAAAAAGAAAATAACATAACTGACCTAGGCTGTACGAAAAATGATAATTTTAGCAGATAAATTATTTGCAGAACTTCAACATTAAATCGAATTACATATATTTCTCAGAAATGCCGTTTGTCGTCTTAGCAATTCTTATTAAGCTTATTTATATAGGTGGCACAGGCATATGAATTTTGCAGCTGGGCGTTACAAATTTTGTTGCCAATTTGCCACGCCCCCAGTAGGCGTAGACATATCATATTTGGCAAGTTCCTAGAAGGAGTCTAGGGTAACGTAACTGCAAAGTTTGGATGCTTACACTCCAAAAATGTGAAAGTTACAGGGTATTTTTCCATATACCACGCCCCCAAAGGGGCGTAAGATTTATTTTTGGGGAATCAATAGAGGGGGCCCCCAGTAACACAAACATTCAATATGGAATCCTCTAGCTCTAAAACTGTAGGAGCTATAAGCTTTTTGCGATTTGCCACACCCCCTGAAGGCGTAGGTATGTCCACCATATCTTTTTGATCTTGGGTTGCTTATCCGAGTATATATATCAAATTTCAAGTCTCTAGCATCAATAGTGCTCAAAATATAGCTGAATTTGTACAATCACTCTATATTCAGATCCGATTTGCCACGCCCCCAGTGGGCATGGACATAAAATTTTTTTATCAATCTTCATAGAATCGTAGCGTTAAGATATGTGCCAAATTTCAGCATTCTAGCTTTAAAACTGTAGAAGTTACAGTTTTCCCGATTTGCCACGCCCCCAATGGGCGTAGATATATCCGCCATATCTTTTTGAACTTGGGTGGTCAACGCAAGTATACATTCCAAATTTCAACTCTCTAGCTCTTCAACTAATATGATTTCTATGATTTCTATTAACTATGGGCGCAACCATTTTCCGATTTGCCACGCCCCTAGTGGGCGTATGCGGAAAATCTTGACACTTTATAATTCGAGGGTATACACGAGTATATGTTCCAAATTTCAAGTCTCTAGCTTCAATAGCGTAGAAAAATATTGCATTCATACGGACAGACGGACAGACGGACATTTCACAAAACCAATATACTCTTTTTCCCTTTGGGAAACGAGTATAAAAACACAAAGCGAAGGAATGCAAGACTAAAAGTGATAGGAATGCATTGAGAGCACTAACAAAGTAAGCGGCAATATCAGTAATGAATCGCGCACAAATAAGAATATCATGCACAAAACAAACTTAAAAGCACATATACAGACACACGTGTGAATATAAAATACAACAACACTAGGAAGCACATAAACAGAAAGGCGGCAAACAGTGACACAGAGCATAAACGATAATAAAAATCAAATAGCCGATGCACCAGAACCGAAAGAGAAAAATCAGCAATAATTAAAGCACAAAGCACAACGGATCAAACCTTGCACAGCAATGTAATGCTAGTTATTTAAAGACTACCGTGCGCGACAGTAAGATAATTGTTGTGTAGTAATAAACGAGAAATTTATCAAAACTCCAAGAGCACAAAAAAAAAGACGCTTTAACACTCTCAACTGAGAACTCTCTCTCTCTGCGACGAGTCTAGCTTTGAATCGATCAATGTTTCCTTATACGTCTCTCTTGAAGACCCATTTGTTTCCGATAGTTTTCTTATTAGCTGGTAAGTCTACCAAAGACCAGGTATTGCTAGCCACGAGCGAGTTGAACTCCAGCTGCATAGCTTCCTTCCATTTCGAATGCGTATCATTAACAGCTGCTGTAGCGTTTTCAGGAACTTTAATCTCTTCTGTTGTCTGCATCACATTGAGTCTGTTTTTCTGCTTTGCCGGTCTGCCGGGTGCACCTGTTCCGACGATGCACGGTCTATCTGGACCATATTTAGGCAATTGCTCCTCGTCATTGCTGGACTCCGGTGAATTTTTCATATGATTAGGTTCCGCTTCAGCATCTTCGTAATCTGTCTGAGGACTTGGAGAACAATTTGGATTGATTGGTGTTCAGGCATGAACATAGAAATATATATAAATATGTAAACATGCCTTCTACGCACTTAACGACGAGCATGCAGTGCGATAGATAAAGAAAGACCACATGTGTGGAATCTTAAAATAGCCAGATGAACGCTGACTCTTACAACGTCAGCGATAGGATAAGAATAGATAATAGACGAACGCTGAGCCCTACAACCTCAGCGATAATATAAGAATACAATAGACCAATGCTGAGACTTACACAATCAGCAATAGACACATTAGATTTAAGATTTGAAATTAAGCATGAGGCTGCGTATATAAACGCAGCCTCAGAAGAAAAAACTTCAGTACTGTACGGACTAAACACCATCACAGTCCGTGTATTCAATCTTCAAGTCGGAATACAGTTCGGACTAATCATCAACACACTCCGTTTATTCACTCAACCGAGCTGGATCTAGTAGTGATTGTATGTATTCATTCATTGGTTTATCAGCACTTACGTTTTGCAATTCTTTATCAGCTTGACAATTATTTTTGTAGATCATGTCAGAAAAATCAGCTCTATTTTTGTTTCCCATAAACATCCACTCTTGGAATTTTACATCTCGCTTGATAACTACCTTGTGCTGATCTAGGTCGTATAACCTGTAACCTTTCGTTGCCGTACTATAACCAACAAAAATATATTCTCTTCCTTTAGCTCTAAGCATCTGTTTTTCCGTCTTGTCCAGGTCAACTGCTAAGCAACCAACTGTTCTGAAATGCTTAATTGTGGGTTTTCTTTGAAGCCAGATTTCAAAAGGTGTTGCATCTTCCAAGGCTCTTGTTGCAGAACGGTTCCGTATATAAAGAGCACATGCATATGTTTCAGCCCAAAACTTTTCTTCGAGACCTGCGTGCACTAACATAGAACGTGCCACTTCTACCAGTGTTCTATTTTGTTGGGGCGTGTGGGGTACTGTAAGTTGCCGTTTTATGTCATGACTTTGTAGATATTGGTCAAACTCTTTAATTACGCATTCACCACCATTGTCACTTCTAATTGGTTTTATTTTAGCGCCTGTTTGTTTCTCAACGTATTGTTTGTAATTTTTAATATGTTCAAAAGCTTCACCTTTATTTTGCATAAATATGACCGCACCATATCTAGATTTATCGTCGATAAATGTCAAGAAATATTTTGAACCGCCAATCGATTAGTGTTAAAAGGCCCGCTAACATCTGAGTGTACGATTTCTAATAAGCTCTTTGCTCGATAATCTGCTTCATTGAATGGTTGGGAACAGATTGTACTTTTCATACATGACACACACGTAATGTTCGATATTGGTTGCATTTTGTCTATGCCTTGTACCATTTCATTCGATGCAAGCCTGTGTAAGCTTTGTATGTTCAGATGACCGAATCTGTTATGCCATTTGATTACGTTTTCGACACACGACATATTAACCGACTCGACTATATTTTCAAAATAATACAACCCGTGGTCTCTTTTTGCAATAGCAATCAATTCGTTGTCGGTTTTTATTTTTACTATCGCACATTTACTATCGAAATTTATTTGTAAACCATTTTATGTACCTTTTCCAACTGAGAAAAAATTAACTTGTAAGTGTGGTACATGCAGAACATTTTTTAGGTTAAAATTTGTATTTTTGGTTTTAATATGCACTGTACCGATACCTATTGCGTTTAACGTTTTATCACCTGCTACTAAAACTTTTTCATGTATTACTGTGTATTGTTACACATGTGCGAGGTGGTGCCACTGTCTACGCACCATACGTCGCGACTCACACTTTGATTCGATGAAAAAAGAGCAATATTCGGTGACACACACACAAACGACCGTTCGTTTTTATTTCGTGTTTCTTGCTTTGTTGTCTCCTCTTCTTTTAGTTTTTTGTCTTTAAATTTATTTTGCCGACTATTCGCTGCATAATGTCCGCGCTTGCCACACACAAAGCATTTAACGTCGTTGTTGTTTCGTTTTACTTCTTTACCGCGATTTGTCTTGTTATTTATCATGTATGCTTGCTGTTCACTGCATTCGCTTTTTGCTTGATTTCTGCGATCTGCATCTTCTAATAGTTTATTGCGCATTATGGTGAAATTCGGTAGCTCATCGCGAATTTCCATTGCAATTACAAAATTCTCGTAGGATTTTGGCAAACTAGACAACAAAATAATGACAATAATTTCATCACTTAATGAAACTCCGACTTCTTTTAATTTGTCAATTACACTTTCAAACTCGTTCACATATTGAACTGCATTTGCGCCTTCCGACAAACGGAGACCTAACAATGTCTCAAGAATTTCTTTTAGTCTTTGCCATGCTTCTGCCGATGCTTGGCAATTTGTTATGTAATTTAATTGAGTTGGTTTCATTGACAATGTAATTGATGCTTACGTTTTTATACCCTGAGCCCATTGAAAATGGGAAATCAGGGTATAATGGTTTTGTTAAATGTATGTAACAGGCAGAAGGAGGCGTGTCAGACCCCACAAAGTATATATATTCTTGATCAGGACGACGAGCTGAGTCAATTTAGCCCTGTCCGTCTGTCTGTGTGTCCGTCCGTCCGTCCGTCCGTCTGTCCGTATGTTTGAACGCGTCGATTGAAGCATCTAGACAAGCTAGAGACCTGAATTTTTTGTTGGGTCCGTGGATAGCACGCGCAGGTCAAGTTTATTTCGTATGAACAATAACTATTTTTGTTGTAATGTTATCGATTTCCATGCTTATCGAAACTAAGTTTTTAAGGCGTAGTTTGTGTATCGTTTGAGCTAGAGACTTCAAATTTGCTATGTAATTGCGTTGAATGAATACGGAGATTACGTAATTATTAGATTTTTTATGCCACGCCCCATTCATCCCCAATAGCCCCCTATTTGTAAAGAGCGCAAATTAAATACTAGAGACTTGTGCTTTGGCAAATACACACATATGCCATTAAAAAGCTGTGAAAGTTTGAAGCAGTTAGTCCATCGCTAAGAAAAGTTATTAAACAATTCATTTCCCATAGTAATGCTCACATTGCAGTCCAAGCGCAGTCGCTGCGTCAACTGCGCAGTTGGCAGAGCGCGCGCCTATGCGTGTGTGCATATGTGTTGTTTGTATGTATGCATAACAAAAGCGTAGAATGAATTGATATTTGGCTCTTCACAGGGCTCAGGGTATCCCCTAGCGAGCAGTCTCGACTAGAGCCCTCTTACTTGTTTCTTCTTTCTTTATCCAATTATCGTTGTTCTCTTCTGGTTTCAATTCAAAACCACTTGTAATTTTCCATACTTCAGAATGAACCAGAACACTACGCATCTGGACACACCCAACGTCATAGTTTTTTTCGTCTAACTTGTCGATTGAGTACATATTATTATTTGCCATTTTCGTACTAATTTATTGACACACAATAAGAATTAGCTAGACACACCACATTAGCAACAATAGTTTTTGAATTCACTGGTATATTATTTAACAATCTGTTTCAGCGACCTGGGCCTATAACCTGTTGTAAATTTCACTGCCCATATTAAAAAGTTTACACTGAATACGCTTGTAATTATCTTTACGTTTATTTAAAGGAATAATATGTATGCGCGTCATTCCGTTGCGCGTGCTTAAGCTCAACTCTACTTGTATATATGTAAGATTATATTATATGTAGTCTATTGAATATTAAGTAATACCCGAAGGAAGAATTATAAAATGTGTAATAATAATGTGTGAACAACGAATTTCAACTATTTTCGCGCAGACCGCTTAACGACTCCGTGGCGACGACAACGACGGCTACTATTCGACTGTAATGGTGATCGCCCATCTTCAACTATTGTTAAGCCTATCGATACGAATATCGTGTACACCGTATCGATAGCACTTCTGTTAAGTTCCTTCTTACTTTCGGCCATCCTGATCCTCGTCATCCGTCCCGGATGACTCAGCAATAAATCTCCACAGCTTCATATTATCGCAGCTGGTGGCTGTGATATTCGGTCCCTCGATGTTTACGGCAGCTTTTTTAACATCATAGCGGCCATTTCGTTTTATTTTGACCACTTCGTATGGTCCCTCGCTTGCTAGCTGTTGAGGAACCATTTGTCATTATTTAGCACATTTTTCATTATTTAGCATATTTTGGATTTTTTTTGTATATATGCAACCTTAATTGTTATCGGCGAATGAACAGCTGTATCAAGATCAATTATCGGTTAAGTCGATACAATTATGTTAGTATTGAGTAAGCAAACGAACGGACAAGTTGAGCGTACCGGCAATTGGCTGATATAGTTCAAATAAAATAAAGATATGTTTAATTATTCAACATAAAATTTGGTCCTTCGAGCCGGAGCCGTTGGGCATTGCTACTGAATACTCACTTTGGATTTTGGAAAACAGCGCGCACTATTGGAAAAGTGCCATGTTTTGTCTTGTCGTGTTTTTGCTGCTGGCGACGCAGCATTTACACATTCTTGGATATTTGGCATCATACGTAATATACGCCGCGCACTATTGGAAAAGTGCCGTGTTTTGTTTTGTCGTGTTTTTGCTGCTGGCGACGCAGCATTTGCACATTATTGGAATTACGTATTGATATTTGGCATCATACGTAATAAACGGCGCGCACTATTGGAAAAGTGGCGTGCTTTGTCTTGTCGTGTTTTTGCTACTGGCGACGCAGCATTTGCACATTCTTGGAATTACGTATCGATATTTGGCATCATACGTAATAAACGGCGCGCACTATTGGAAAAGTGGCGTGTTTTGTCTTGTCGTGTTTTTGCTGCTGGCGACGCAGCATTTGCACATTCTTGGAATTACGTATCGATATTTGGCATCATACGTAATTACTAGTACGCACTACTGGAAAAGTGCTACTGGCTACTTTGGACAACAACTTGAATTGACTGCGGGCAACGCAGCAAGCTGCCATGGAAAATCTACGTACTTTACTGGGAGTCAGAAGTAGATTGAAGGCAACGATTACGCGTATTTCTGTATACGCGGAACATCCGCCTGATGGCTGCACATTCTACGATATTGATATCAAATTGGACATGCTGGTTCAGGCTTGGAAGCAGTTTGTCAATCTTGGCGACAAACTTTATAAATATGAAGATGTGCAGGGATATGTGGACCCAGCAAGTGACACGAGGTATATGAGGAGCGCATTGATCGAGCTTATGCCCTTCTTAAGGCACTACACGCTGAGTACAAACCCCGCAAACTGAAAGAGGCCAATACTACATCTAATGTGCTCCAATGTATTTTGCAACAAATGCAGCAATCTCAAACGCAAATGCAGCAACAATCTCAGGCGCAAATACAACAAATGCAGCAATCTCAAATGCAAATGCAGCAACAATCTCAGATGCAAATACAACAAATGCAGCAGAAGCAAAAGGAGGCTATGGATCGCATAATGCAACGACTGCTACCGCAGCAGGTGGATAACGAGTCATCGTCAGGCTCACAGCAAGTAGCAGGACCATCAACGGAGGATTGGGAACTGCCGCGGATTCATATCGCACCATTTGATGGAGACTATAAGGAAGGGCACGCGTGTAAGGGTCTATTTGACAGTGCCGCAACTCAGACAAGCAGCAAGCCTAGACAGGACAGAGGTACCAGGAACGCGCATGCGCTACTCGCTACTTCAAAGCGCTGTGCTAAGTGCAACAAGGAACACGCATTGATGACATGTACACAGTTCTTGGACCTATCTATTCAGCAACGATATGCCATTGTAAAGTCCAAACACATATGTTTTAATTGTTTGAGACTTGGTCACTTGGAGTGAGCACTTGTACATCGAAGTCATCATGTAAGTATTGCAAGCGCCGACATCACTCACTTTTGCATTTCGATCAAAGCAGCACTAGAGACAAGGGTGAGCCACAGCAGCACCAGAAGGATGAGTCAAATGAGGCACCAGGTGCTAGCACAGTAGTAGCACTGACGAACGCCATGAACATTGCGAAATGTGGCAAGGGTGCAAATATGAGAAGTACACTGCCAACGGCGCAGGTGTATATGCGCTATTCTCGAGGACAAGACGTTGTTTGCCGCATATTACTGGACTGCGGCTCGGAGTTGTCCTACGTTTCGGAACGCTGTATCCAGACATTGGGTCTGGCCCGTTCACACTCTCGCATTTCTATATCTGGAATCTCATCAATCAAGGCAGAAACGACAAGAGGGCTCTGTTCACTACATATCAAGTCGCGAGTGTCAGATGCATCGCTTGAGGTCAAGGCGCACGTGCTAGCAAACATTACTTCGACACTGATGAGAGAAACTATAGGTGCAGCAGACCTCTCTATATTTAGCGGCCACACCCTAACAGATGCCGCATTCAATACCAACGCATCAATCGACATTCTGATTGGTAACGATCACATTTGGACGGTTCTTACTGGAGATAAGTTGTGTAATGCCCAGGGCAACACAATCGCCATCGATTCCATATTTGGATGGATCATCACATCAGTGGGAGGAGCAATTACAACTACAACTACGTCACTCTTAGCTACCATGGACATCAACGCATTGTTGCAACGGTTTTGGGAACTGGAGGAAGTTCCATCGTTCACGTCTGCAAATACAGAAGATGATGTAGTGGAGACTCATTTCGTCCAAACACACTCCCGTAATGCTGAAGGGAGATACATAGTCGAGCTACCGTTCAAGCAGGACAACCCAGAGTTCGCAGACACCTTTCATGGAGCCAAGTCTCGCTTCTTGGCAGTTGAACGTCGTTTAATGAAGGATGCAGCTTTGCGATCAAGGTATGTACAATTCATGAGGGAGTACATACAACTGGACCACATGAAGGAGGTGGATGTAGAAGAAGACTCCACTTCGAAGAAGATTTTCTACATGCCGCACCATCCGGTGCTAGGTGCAAAGCTGCGTATGGTATTTGATGGCTCATATCAAGACCAAGATGGCCGGTCTCTTAACGATGCGCTTCATATTGGACCATGTATACAACGCTATCTGTTCAGCGTATGCATGAGGTTTCGAATGCAAAAGTTTGTAATTTCGGCAGACAGATTCTGGTTGCAGCTAAACATCAGTATTTCCAACGAATATTATGGAGAGAAGATCCGTCAGCACCATTGCAGCACTTCAGACTCTGCACAGTTACATACGGGACTGCGTCTGCGCCATTCCTGGCAGTCCGGATGTTAGAGCAACTCGCCAAGGACCACGAGCATGAGTTTCCTAGAGCAGCTAAGATATTGCTTGAGAATTTCTACGCGGATGATGTATTAACAGGAGCCATGACAGAGGAAGAACTGAATGGCATTCAAACTGAGTTAGTTGTACAATTGGAATTGGGAAAATGGATCTCAAATAGCACACGATTGAGCACCGTGCAAGGTGATAGAGTCAACAGGTCAGCAACAACAGCAAAGGTACTTGGACGGCCCTGGGATCCTGGAGAAGACAACCTTGCATAACCCTTGAAAACATTGTACTCATCAAGGATTCGAATACGCCTCCAGCAACATGGAATCTAGGACGCGTAATCGAGGTGTACCCAGGAGAGGATGGATTAGTACGGGCAGTTAAGCTCAAGGTCGTTTCTGGAGAGATTATACGACCCATCACGAAGATTGCAGCCCTACCACATTCTGAAACAGAGTTTCAGGGGGGGCCGGGATGTTGAGGAACCATTTGTCATTATTTAGCATATTTTGGATTTTTTTTGTATATATGCAACCTTAATTGTTATCGGCGAATGAACAGCTGTATCAAGATCAATTATCGGTTAAGTCGATACAATTATGTTAGTATTGAGTAAGCAAACGAACGGACAAGTTGAGCGTACCGGCAATTGGCTGATATAGTTCAAATAAAATAAAGATATGTTTAATTATTCAACACTAGCTTTCGATCCGCAACAAACTGCGTGCGTTTTATAGCAACTAAATCGCCCAGTTTGTAGACATGCTCTGCTTGTCTCTTCTTGTCGTAGTTGTGCTTGTACGACTGCTGCGCCTTATAGATGTTACGCTTGGCTTCTTCACGCAACTTCTGCCGCTCCTAGTCGAAGTCTGCTACTAACTCCTGGCTTAACGACTCCAGTACTTGACCCTCAGGGGTGACATTCATCTTCGTTCCGAACATAACTTCAAATGTTGACTTCTTTGTGGACGCATGTATGTGAGAGTTTATAGCCATCTGGACTTGTGGTACGAACTTGAACCATTTCGACGGCGCATCTGCAGATAACTTAGCTAAAATGGACACAATAGAACGATTAATGCGCTCTACCTGACCATTGCCTCTGGCTACTCCGGTTGTCAACCATATATGTTCAACTTTATTCCCAGCAACGAAATCTGCAAACGTATTCGATGTGAAAGCGACGCCTCTGTCGCTAATGATTCGTCTGGGAAACCAAACACGCTTGACTTCTTCCTGGCCTGTTGACTTGGTTAGGAACAGCCACACAAACTTTGAAAACGCATCCTCAACCGCTAGGATGAACTTGTACTGCTTAGAAGTTGCATCCATCGGACCCAAATGATCAATATGCAGCGTATGGAGTGGTGTCTCGCCCTCAATGCAGTGTAGCAAGCCTTCTCGCTTGCCTGTCTTCTTACTGTGAACAATACAAATAATGCAATTAGAAATATGTTTTCCAACTTTACCCTCCAAATGCGGTATCCAGAACTGTTGGCGAATATTGTGCATAGTTTTCTGTACAGCAAAATGACCCATGTTGTGTACGTTCTGAATGATTTCATACTCCATTGATTTTGGAACAACTAGCAGCTCGTTTCCATCCACTATCTTGTAGAGAAGACCTCCCTTCATCTTGAAGTTCTCGTACGGCTTGATTTGAAGTATACTCGTAACGGCTTTGATGTGATCAATATTTTGCAGCGTCTGCTTCAGCCTTGCTGCAACCTCCGAGGAGACCACACAAACATCTAACGAGTAACGGCTGAGGAAATCAACATGCTTCATCTTGTCTGCAGAACGATGCTCGATCTTAAAATTGAAATCCTGAAGGTATAGAATCCACTGTGCAACCTCCCTGGGACATCCTGTTTGCTAGTAGTCTGTTTAAAGGCAATACAATCGGTCACCAGCTTAAACTCTCGTCCTAGCAAGTAATGCCTAAACTTCTTCATTGCCAAAAAAGCAGCTTTTACTTCCAACACATAACTATGCTTCTACGATTCAGCGTACGACGTTTTCTTACTCCAAAAATACACTGGATGGAGTCTTCCGTTAACATGTTGCAACATTACAGCTCCGTAGCCATCCTTTGAAGCGTCTGTATGCAGCTCTGTTGGCGCCTCACGGGAATACATGTGCAAGATAGGTTCGGCAACTAATACGTCCTTCAGCTTTTGTAACGACCACAACTCTTCTGGGCCAAACTTGAAATCCACATCTTTCTTGAGCAAGTTTGTAAGTGGACGAGCAATTTGAGCATAATTCGGAATGAATTTACGAAAAAAATCCTGTCAGACCCAAAAACGACTGCACAGCTTTGATGTTCTTCGGTGTATTAAAGCGGCTGACTGCTATTGTTTTCTCTTTTCCTGGCCAAACTTTACCATTTTCAACTACATGCCCGAGAAAATCTATGCGCTCTTGGAAAAATTTACATTTCTTCCAGTTTATTTTTAAATCGTACTCGGCGGCCTTCTGTAGCACTACTCTTGTCTTCTGCAGGCACTCTTCTGCTGAGTTGGCGTAAACGATAATGTCATCCATGTACAGCTCCATTACGTCCTCATTGACCAACTGCTGGAATATGTGGTTAACGAATCGCATGAATGCCGCTGGCGAATTCTGCAAACCACATGGTGCCTTGTTAAACTCAAACAGTCCCGCTCGAGTGATGAATGCTGTATACGCCTTGCTGTTTTCTTCGACCGGCACATGGAAGAACCCATTCTTCAAATCCATTGTAGAAAACCATTTAGCAGCTTGCAGCTTTTCCAGGGCATCTTCAATCAACGGCACGGGGAAACAGTCTTTTAGGACCATGCTGTTAAGCCTGCGATAATCTACGCAAACACTTAGTGATTGATCCTTTTTCTTTACAACCGCAACCGCTCGCAACATGAGAGATTGACTTGCGAACTATTTCTTGGTCTAGCCACTCCTCCACTTGTGAATTTACGGCTTCAGCTTCCTCAATAGATAGGCGACTTGGCGACTGGCGAAACAGCTTAATTATTCCATCAGGAATAATGCGAAGATTAATCGGACACTCCTTTTTTAATACCGGTGAATGGTACTGATGCACAGCTCGAACTATCAACTACATTGAAGACATCGTAGGGCAGCTCTGGTTCCTGTTTCTCGTTTTCTTCTTCTATGTCAGCAAATATGAATCCTTCTGGACCAACGGATAGGCGAAACCTTTTGATGAAATCGTAACCAATGATTATGGCTCATTGTGTTGTTCGCAACTACAAGGAATTTCTGCGTTGAGTTTATACCATCGATTTGTAATTCGGCCTGTATCTCGCCAATTGGCCGTGTAAACTTGTTGCCGAGACCACGTAGTTTGGAGATGCTCTGCAAAATATTTACATTTCCCAACTTTTTCAGCACGATTTCCGTAATCATCGACACGTCAGAGCCCGTATGGATTAAACATTCAACAACAAGGCCATTTATATTTGCTGATTTGATACGACTCTGGTCTACCACTACATGCACACTGCTTGTTTTAGTTGGACAATTGTGAGAAGTATGTCCCTCGTTTTTGCAAGCGAAGCATTTCGTCGGCGAAGTACAATCCTTTCTTTTATGATCGTATGAACCACAATTAAAAAACGACTCCTTTTTATGGCTCTTAAACTCCTTTCTCTGCTCCACTGGCCAGCGTGTATTTAAGTTTGTGAGTATTGTTCCATTTTCTCCTGCTCCATTTACCAACTGTAGTAGTTCGTACTCCTCTCTCAGCTCCTTTTACCACGGTACATGGCCACTTTATACTCATTTTTATTTGCAGGCCGTTCACAATGTGACGTAATACAGCGGCTTCGTCTATATCACCAACACTTGCAAGCTTTTTTATACCCTGAGCCCATTGAAAATGGAAAATCAGGGTATAATGGTTTTGTGAAAATGTATGTAACAGGCAGAAGGAGGCGTGCCACACCCCATAAAGTATAGACGAGTTGATATAGCCCTATCCGTCTGTCCGTCCGTCCGTCTGTCCGTCCGTCCGTCTGCCCGTCCGTCCGTCCGTGTGAACGCTGAGATATTTTTGAGTACGCAACGTAGAGACTTGAAATTTTACATGAATACTCGATAATACCATACGCTGCACAAGTTTATAAATTTTTAAGATAACTCATTCCATTTCGATTTTATGAGCATTTATCGATAATTTTAATGTGTTTTTAAGGCGTGGTTTATACATTGTTTGAGCTAGAGTCTCCAAATTTTCTGTGTAGTTGCGTGTAATGAATACGGAGATAACATTATCTTTAGATAATAGCCCCTATTTGTAAAAAGCGCAAATCAAATACTAGAGACTTGTGCTTTGGCACATACACACATATGAATGCCATAAACAAGTTGTGAAAGTTTGATGCATTTAGTCCATCGCTAAGAAAAGTTATTAATATATTAATAGTCGCTGCGTCAACTGCGCAGTTGGCAGAGCGCGCGCTTATGCGTGCGTGCATATGTGTGTGTGTATGTGTTGTTTGTATGTATGCATACAAAATCGTAGAATGATTTGATATTTGGCTTTTCACAGGGCTCAGGGTATCCCCTAGTCGAGCAGTCTCGACTAGAGCACTCTTACTTGTTTCATTTGCAGTATGTACTCGTGAAACGACTCACCCTTATTCATTTTCCTTTCGCTCAGCAGTTTGTGTATATCGGCACTGTTCTGTTTACACTCAAACTCGGCGAATAGTTTTTGTTTGAGCTCAGCAAAGTCACTCACGCATTCGGCTTCTAAGAACAGTCTGGCGGCGCCACACATTTTGCCTCTCGCTTGTACGTACATTTGCTTATGTGTAAGTTCGTACGCTTCGGCATTGCGCTCAAAAATCTCGAACCATTTCGCTACTGGCACCGAACTGCCGTTAAAGTCGCTCACAGCCTTCTCGAAGTTTTCGGCCGTTATTTTTACTTTGCTTTCTCGATTTTCGTCTGCTTGTATTTTGAGCGTCAACAACTGGATTATCTGCTGCAACTGCGCACAACTATCTGCACCAACTATGCTGTTATTTGTAGGCTCCATTATATTAATTTTACTCGGGGTGTCTGCTGTTGTCTCCACGTCACTGCCTTCGTCTTCAGAATTAAAAAGTCGTTTTTCTTTTTTGCCCTTTTTACCGTTGACCTTCGCTTTGTCATGTTTTTACAAAAATGCACTGTTCAACTCTTGTTGCACTGCTTTTTCTATTGTCAGATAACAACTAAACAACTTTACGACGTTTGATCTACAATAACAAGTTCAGTCAACTATACCACACTTTTCTGGTGCTTTTTATTTTCGCAACAATGTCAACTACGCACAACACAAAGTCAAAAACGAACTGTGCTGAACATTCCGATCTCAACGTTTTCTGCGAATTGTGTAGGCACGTATGTGTGTGTCTGCAACTTTTCCACTCAAATGCAAGTCCCGTTACTTTTATATTTCGACGCTTTATTACCACGATTTTTTAAATATTCTTGCGCATTCAGGCACGGTTGAGCCCCCAAATGTAATATTATATAGTCTATTGAATATTAAGTAATACCCGAAGGAAGAATTATAAAATGTGTAATAATAATGTGTGAACAACGAATTTCAACTATTTTCGCGCAGACCGCTTAACGACTCCGTGGCGACGACAATGACGGCTACTATTCGACTCCTTTGGTGATCGCCCATCTTCAACTATTGTTAAGCCTATCGATACGAATATTGTGTACCCCGTATCGATAGCACTTCTATTACGTTCCTTCACTAACCATACAACACATAGACTGGACATCGGAACAAAGTTGCTCAGAGCTCGGAATTTGCACCGGGGCTCCCAGACAACTTCGTATTTGCTCGGCTCGGTTACTGGGGCTCCCGAAAAAAAAATTGCGCGAAGCAGAATCATTCTGCTTCAACACATCGGCCGAGCAACAGCGGACAAAAATTGAAATTTGCTGTCATGCGATTTAATTTCTTTGCTGCTGAGTGAAGAGTATGCCGAATTCTTGAAAGCGTTTGCAATTCCCATGCAAAATGTTCGCTTCTTCATGCTTTTTTATACGCAGGGTATGAAAGCGTTGGTGCGCTTAACAATATGACTTCACGACAAGCATGCACACATCCATACAGTCCTTACTGCATATGTGTGTATTCATGTGCCTATATGTGAAACTTGCTGCCTGTAGAATTTACAGTTGCTAGATCTTGTGACCTGAGTATGGGATGGCTGAGGCAGTTTTGTATTTGTGCATGTGTGTGCATAGCACAAGCAGCAGCTCCCGAAAATTGTAAAATTTGTTCTTCGAGAGCTCGCATTTCTTCCCTACTGAGCAGGTGTACCACATTGATGAATGGGTTTACCATGGCTCATGCAAAATGTTGAGACTTTTACTATTATTTGTGTGAAGGGTATGAAAGCGTTGGAGCGCTTAAGGAATATGTTTTTGTAGTCGCTCTTGCTGCCTGTGGAACATTTGTATGCGAATATGTGTGTTCATCGTACATGAGCATTGACGTGTGCCTGCCACGGGCTTTTAGTTGTGTGAACGATTTCTGTCGTATATCTTCTGAGTGAAGAGTATACCGAGCTCTTGAAAGGGTTTGTCAAGCTCATGCAAAATGTTAGCGTTTTCATAATTATTTGTATGCAGGGTATGATAGCGTGATGCGCTTAACGAATATGATTTCGGACGATTGTCCGTTACAGAATTTACAGTATGAGCATATTTCGCTGCCTGTGAAATATATGTATGTGTGTGTATGTGCGTGCATAGCCCGAGAACATTGGTGTCTGCCGGCCACGGGCTTTTAATTGTGTGAACGATTTTGAATTCGAACTGCAGCGGGAGTGTTAAATGACATTTTATTAGCACTTCTGAATTTTTTCTATTGTTAACGATCGTGTGAAAATTCATATAAGTTATTTTCAAAACTATGGCTGAAAGAAGTGTAATAAAGAAATCAACCGTTGGTGTGAAAAATATAAATAAAAACAAGTAAGAACGTTGCCTTAGGGCGAGACCTAAAGCGTGATACTCGTTTCCCACAGGGGCATCTGGTATTTTAAATTTAATAATTTATCTCAAATTTTGCATTTATGTAGATTCATGTGAATTTTATACAATTTTAATTTTTGCAAATATAACTATGTGAATGAATTAGCATTTTTATAAAATGTAAAAAATTCAATAGAATCATATGCTGAAAGTTTCAGCAAGTTCCGTTAAGTCAGTCGCAATCTATTAAACAAAACGTTTGGCCAATTATGACACGCACGCGTTAAGCAGCGACAGCAAAATATATTTACATTTACACATATGTACATACATTGAAACGTGCAAGCGCGTTTGCTAATGCATGGTCACAAATAAATTCAGCGCCATTCATTCTAGCATATTCTTCAACCAAAATTGTTATTGAGTTGTGCTTGCATTTTCAGCCGCTTCTTTAGTTTTGTATTTGTCAAATATCGCCGTTTATACGCATACATTCAACCGACCACCGTTTTTGTATGTACACATATACATATATACGTTCATATGCACGCATTTCAGCTTTTTCTAAGCATCACAATTTCGATTGATTTATGTTTATATTGTGTTTGCATTAACAGCAGCTTCTATAGTTTTGTATTTGTTAAAAAGTCGGCCTTGTAGTGAAGTAGTTTGGGATTTGCCAACAGGCAATGCAAAACTGTAGCAGGTAGATGAAAAGCGTGTAAGCAAAAGGGTCCGCGTTCGAGACGCGGCGGCGACGGCATGAAAATAGTTGCGCAGCTGTTCGTACCTACATACATACATACCTGATGGGATCTATCGTCAATTTTTTTGTGTGTGAATAATTTTGTTCGGACTAAGTCGATTACACAAATATCGGTATTTGATATTTACATTTTTTGTCAGGGTCACACACACAAAAAGAAAATAACATAACTGACCTAGGCTATACGAAAAATGATAATTTTAGCAGATAAATTATTTGCAGAACTTCAACATTAAATCGAATTACATATATTTCCCAGAAATGTCGTTTGTCGTCTTAGCAATTCTTATTAAGCTTATTTATATAGGTGGCACAGGCAGATGAATTTTGCAGCTGGGCGTTACAAATTTTGCTGCCAATTTGCCACGCCCCCAGTAGGCGTAGACATATCATATTTGGCAAGTTCCTAGAAGGAGTCTAGGGTAACGTAACTGCAAAGTTTGGATGCTTACACTCCAAAAATGTGATAGTTACAGGGTATTTTTTCGATATACCACGCCCCCAAAGGGGCGTAAGATTTATTTTTGGGGAATCAATAGAGGAGGCCCCCAGTAACACAAACATCCAATTTTGAATCGTCTAGCTCTAAAACAGTATAAGCTTTTTGCGATTTGCCCCACCCCCTGAAGGCGTAGGTATGTCCGCCATATCTTTTTGATCTTCGGTTTCTTATCCGAGTATATATATCAAATTTCAAGTCTCTAGCATCAATAGTGCTCAAAATATAGCTGAATTTGTAAAATCACTATATATTCAGATCCGATTTGCCACGCCCCCAGTGGGCGTAGACATCAAATCTTTTTATGAATCTTTATAGAATCGAAGCGTTAAGTTACGTGCCAAATTACAGCATTCTAGCTTTAAAACTGTAGAAGTTACAGTTTTCCCGATTTGCCACGCCCCCAATGGACGTAGATATATCCACCATATCTTTTTGAGCTTGGGTGGTCAACGCAAGTATACATTCCAAATTTCAACTCTCTAGCTCTTCAACTAATATGATTTCTTAACTATGGGCGCAACCATTTTCCGATTTGCCACGCACCAAGTGGGCGTATCCGAAAAATCTTGACTCTTTATAATTCGAGGGTATACACGAGTATGTGTTCCAAATTTCAAGTCTCTAGCTTCAATAGCGTAGAAAAATATTGCATTCATACGGACAGACGGACAGACGGACGGACAGCAAGACGGACATTTCACAAAACCAATATACTCTTTTTCCCTTTGGGAAACGAGTATAAAAAAGATTCACGAAAATGTGGCGGGAAATGTATAATTGAATCGTGTGGTGCGTCTTATAGAAACAGTTCCATTTATTTTCCGGTTAGCTTATTTGCATTTCCATCTGATGAATAATTAAACATATCTTTATTTTATTTGAACTATATCAGCCAATTGCCGGTACGCTCAACTTGTCCGTTCGTTTGCTTACTCAATACTAACATAATTATATCGACCTAACCGATAATTGATCTTGATACAGCTGTTCATTCGCCGATAACAATTAAGGTTAAGGACAAATGGTTCCTCAACATCCCGGCCCCCCCTGAAACTCTGTTTCAGAATGTGGTAGGGCTGCAATCTTCGTGATGGGTCGTATAATCTCTCCAGAAACGACCTTGAGCTTAACTGCCCGTACTAATCCATCCTCTCCTGGGTACACCTCGATTACGCGTCCTAGATTCCATGTTGCTGGAGGCGTATTCGAATCCTTGATGAGTACAATGTTTTCAAGGGATATGCAAGGTTGTCTTCTCCAGGATCCCAGGGCCGTCCAAGTACCTTTGCTGTTGTTGCTGACCTGTTGACTCTATCACCTTGCACGGTGCTCAATCGTGTGCTATTTGAGATCCATTTTCCCAATTCCAATTGTACAACTAACTCAGTTTGAATGCCATTCAGTTCTTCCTCTGTCATGGCTCCTGTTAATACATCATCCGCGTAGAAATTCTCAAGCAATATCTTAGCTGCTCTAGGAAACTCATGCTCGTGGTCCTTGGCGAGTTGCTCTAACATCCGGACTGCCAGGAATGGCGCAGACGCAGTCCCGTATGTAACTGTGCAGAGTCTGAAGTGCTGCAATGGTGCTGACGGATCTTCTCTCCATAATATTCGTTGGAAATACTGATGTTTAGCTGCAACCAGAATCTGTCTGCCGAAATTACAAACTTTTGCATTCGAAACCTCATGCATACGCTGAACAGATAGCGTTGTATACATGGTCCAATATGAAGCGCATCGTTAAGAGACCGGCCATCTTGGTCTTGATATGAGCCATCAAATACCATACGCAGCTTTGCACCTAGCACCGGATGGTGCGGCATGTAGAAAATCTTCTTCGAAGTGGAGTCTTCTTCTACATCCACCTCCTTCATGTGGTCCAGTTGTATGTACTCCCTCATGAATTGTACATACCTTGATCGCAAAGCTGCATCCTTCATTAAACGACGTTCAACTGCCAAGAAGCGAGACTTGGCTCCATGAAAGGTGTCTGCGAACTCTGGGTTGTCCTGCTTGAACGGTAGCTCGACTATGTATCTCCCTTCAGCATTACGGGAGTGTGTTTGGACGAAATGAGTCTCCACTACATCATCTTCTGTATTTGCAGACGTGAACGATGGAACTTCCTCCAGTTCCCAAAACCGTTGCAACAATACGTTGATGTCCATGGTAGCTAAGAGTGACGTAGTTGTAGTTGTAATTGCTCCTCCCACTGATGTGATGATCCATCCAAATATGGAATCGATGGCGATTGTGTTGCCCTGGGCATTACACAACTTATCTCCAGTAAGAACCGTCCAAATGTGATCGTTACCAATCAGAATGTCGATTGATGCGTTGGTATTGAATGCGGCATCTGTTAGGGTGTGGCCGCTAAATATAGAGAGGTCTGCTGCATCTATAGTTTCTCTCATCAGTGTCGAAGTAATGTTTGCTAGCACGTGCGCCTTGACCTCAAGCGATGCATCTGACACTCGCGACTTGATATGTAGTGAACAGAGCCCTCTTGTCGTTTCTGCCTTGATTGATGAGATTCCAGATATGGAAATGCGAGAGTGTGAACGGGCCAGACCCAATGTCTGGATACAGCGTTCCGAAACGTAGGACAACTCCGAGCCGCAGTCCAGTAATATGCGGCAAACAACGTCTTGTCCTCGAGAATAGCGCATATACACCTGCGCCGTTGGCAGTGTACTTCTCATATTTGCACCCTTGCCACATTTCGCAATGTTCATGGCGTTCGTCAGTGCTACTACTGTGCTAGCACCTGGTGCCTCATTTGACTCATCCTTCTGGTGCTGCTGTGGCTCACCCTTGTCTCTAGTGCTGCTTTGATCGAAATGCAAAAGTGAGTGATGTCGGCGCTTGCAATACTTACATGATGACTTCGATGTACAAGTGCTCACTCCAAGTGACCAAGTCTCAAACAATTAAAACATATGTGTTTGGACTTTACAATGGCATATCGTTGCTGAATAGATAGGTCCAAGAACTGTGTACATGTCATCAATGCGTGTTCCTTGTTGCACTTAGCACAGCGCTTTGAAGTAGCGAGTAGCGCATGCGCGTTCCTGGTACCTCTGTCCTGTCTAGGCTTGCTGCTTGTCTGAGTTGCGGCACTGTCAAATAGACCCTTACACGCGTGCCCTCCCTTATAGTCTCCATCAAATGGTGCGATATGAATCCGCGGCAGTTCCCAATCCTCCGTTGATGGTCCTGCTACTTGCTGTGAGCCTGACGATGACTCGTTATCCACCTGCTGCGGTAGCAGTCGTTGCATTATGCGATCCATAGCCTCCTTTTGCTTCTGCTACATTTGTTGTATTTGCATCTGAGATTGTTGCTGCATTTGCATTTGAGATTGCTGCATTTGTTGTATTTGCGCCTGAGATTGTTGCTGCATTTGCGTTTGAGATTCCTGCATTTGTTGCAAAATACATTGGAGCACATTAGATGTAGTATTGGCCTCTTTCAGTTTGCGGGGTTTGTACTCAGCGTGTAGTGCCTTAAGAAGGGCATAAGCTCGATCAATGCGCTCCTCATATACCTCGTGTCACTTGCTGGGTCCACATATCCCTGCACATCTTCATATTTATAAAGTTTGTCGCCAAGATTGACAAACTGCTTCCAAGCCTGAACCAGCATGTCCAATTTGATATCAATATCGTAGAATGTGCAGCCATCAGGCGGATGTTCCGCGTATACAGAAATACGCGTAATCGTTGCCTTCAATCTACTTCTGACTCCCAGTAAAGTACGTAGATTTTCCATGGCAGCTTGCTGCGTTGCCCGCAGTCAATTCAAGTTGTTGTCCAAAGTAGCCAGTAGCACTTTTCCAATAGTGCGTACTAGTAATTACGTATGATGCCAAATATCGATACGTAATTCCAAGAATGTGCAAATGCTGCGTCGCCAGCAGCAAAAACACGACAAGACAAAACACGGCACTTTTCCAATAGTGCGCGCTGTTTTCCAAAATCCAAAGTGAGTATTCAGTGGCAATGCCCAACGGATCCGGCTCGAAGGACCAAATTTTATGATGAATAATTAAACATATCTTTATTTTATTTGAACTATATCAGCGAAATGCCGGTACGCTCAACTTGTCCGTTCGTTTGCTTACTCAATACTAACATAATTATATCGACTTAACGGATAATTGATCTTGATACAGCTGTTCATTTGCCGATAACAATTAAAGTTGCATATATACTAAAAAAATCAAAAATGTACTAAATAATGACAAATGGTTCCTCAACACCATCAAAAAAATTTTATTTAAACAAGTGGATTAAAGCATGCAATTTACCCAATAATTTCGACCAGAAAACGGCTAAGATATGTAACAGGCACTTCGAACGGAAATATATTGGTAAACGTAATTTAAGAGTCAACGCAGTCCCAACTTTACAATTGTGCAGCCCGAATTTTTTTTTAATTTTAATAAGAAAGAATTGTAAATGGCTAACTGAAAAAATAGTTGGTAAAACAAAAATAAATTAAAAATTATTCATGAGTCGGTAGTTTGACCTGACAATACGAAGTTGTCTGGGAGCCCTGGTACAAATTCCGAGCTCTCAGCAACTTTGTTCCGATGTCCAGTCTATGTGTTGTATGGTTAGTGGTTCCTTCTTACATATATGAGGTTGCCAGATATACTCAATAATCGGCATTATAGTTTTAGTGTTGCCAATACATAATATCGATAGATTTAACACTAACGGGGCTAAATATACTCAGCTCGTCGCCCTGATCAAGAATATATATATTTTGTGGGGTCTGACACGCCTCCTTCTCCCTGTTACATACATTTAACAAAACCATTATACCCTGATTTCCCATTTTCAATGGGCTCAAGGTATAATCACATCCAAAACAAGTAAGGAAACTCTAGTCGGAGGTGCCCGACTAGGAGATCCCCTGAGCCCCGTCCGATTTGCATTGTTTAATACGCTATATAGCTTGCATATAACATTAAATTTTCCAAAATTAAATTATAATTTTGAAATTTTATTCAACTAGAATGTATGTAAATCAAAAATAAATAAATAATTAAATAAATAAATAAATCAACAAAAAAGAAGAAGAAAAACAAACATCACCGCACCTGGACTCGAACCTGTATCTATTTACTACATATGTAACAATAGAGCGCATCATCTCAACTAGCACAACCACCTCATGTTTATAAATTTAAAAAATAAAAATTTTTAAAAGTTACGCTGTCGTCACTGAGATTCGAACTCGGGACCTTTCGTTTACGCGCTCTGCGTCTACCCACTACGCCACACCAGTATTGCGTTTCTTGTTGGCAAAACGCAAAATACTACTACAAGGGCGATATGTGACAAATACAAAACTAAAGAAGCTAAAGAAGCAGATCAATCGCAATTGTGATTCTTAGAATATGCTGAAATGCGCGCATATGAACGTATGAGTATGTGTACATACAAAAACGGTGGTCTGTTTCAATGTATGCGTGTAAAGGGCGATATATGTATGTGTATGAAAAATACAAAACTACAGAAGCGGCTGAAAATGCAAACACAATTCAAACACAGATTTGGTTGAAGAATATGCTAGAATGAATGGCCTTGAATGTATTGGTGCACGTGCAAAGCAGAGGCGCTTGCACGTTTCAATGTATATGTATGTGTATATGTTTTTTGCTGCGCGTCGCTACTTGCCATGTGCGTGTGATAATTGGCTAAACGTTTTGTTTAATAAATCAGGACTGGCTCAACGGATGAAACTTTCAGCATATGATTCTATTGCATTTTTTACATTTTATAAAAATGCTAATTTATTTACATGGTTATATTTGCAACAGACTCTCAATGGGTGTTAATAGGAGGGTGGTTGGGTAAATTCACATTAATCTATATGCAAAATTTGAGGGGTCTAGCTCTAAAGGTGTGGGAGATATAATTTTATAACCTATTTTCGATAAGGTTTAAAATCGATAACATTACAACCAAAATAGATATCGTTTTTTGGTAACAAACTTGACCTGCGCGTGCTATTCACGGACCCAACAAAAAAAAAATTCAAGTCTCTAGCTTGTCTAGATGCTTCAATCGACGCGTTTAAACATACGGACAGACGGACGGACGGACAGACAGACAGACGGACAGGGCTAAATCGACTCAGCTCGTCGCCCTGATCAAGAATATATATACTTTGTGGGGTCTGACACGCCTCCTTCTGCCTGTTACATACATTTAACAAAACCATTATACCCTGATTTCCCATTTTCAATGGGCTCAGGGTATAAAAATGCTCATTTTTCATGCACGAGCCCTGTAAAGAGCCAAATTTCAAATCATTCTACGCTTTTTTTATGCATACATACAAACAACACATACACACATACATATGCATGCACGCATATGCGCCCGCTCCGCCAACTGCGCAGTTGACGCAGCGACTACGATTGAGCTGCAATGTGGGCATTACTATGGGAAACTAATTATTGAATAAGTTTTCTTAGCGATCGACTATTTTCTTCAAACTTTTACAACTTATTAATGACATTCATATGTGTGTATTTGCCAAAGCACAAGGCTCTAGTATTTATTATTATTTATTATTTATTATTTATTATTTTTAAAGATAATGACAAAACTGGAGTCAGCTTAAACGTATACAATGAAGATATGTATATATATAAAGCCTAAAGTAACATAAATTATCAATAATACCACCAACTCGGTGGGGGGTACTTTATTTGGCAGTACGGCTACCTATGCCCCAATTCCCATTTTTGTCAGTGATATTCTTGAAACAATACAAGATAGAGAGTAATTGTAGGAAACTTACAACTTAAATAAATTTTAGTCTTAGATATAAGTACAAATTTAAGATTTACAGGCTCAACCATGGGTGCTAGTAGTTATACCACGAAGATGACCTGTAAGCAATGATTTTATTAATGGAAGAGAGACTTCAGAGGTGTACACATGATAAAATTGATTATAGTTTATGCATAACACGTGTAACGCGCTATGCAAAGAATAATCCGATGTGCATAAAGGTAAATACAACGGACGAAAGTGTCTGGTTGTTCTGGAAGGAACAGAAAAATTAAGCTGAATTAACAGACATGGCGAATCAATTTTACCAATAATCAATTTATGTAGGAAAACAATACCCAGAATTGTTCTACGATTGATTAATGAAGGAAGATTAATAAGAAGAATCCTACTCTGGTAAGGTGGTAAGCGAAGATAACGATCCCAGTTTAAATTACGCAACGCAAAAATAAGAAATTGTTTCTGGACTGATTTAATACGGTCCTGATACAGTTTATGCTGTGGAGACCAAATAATTGAACAATATTCTAAAATAGGTCAAACCAGCGAAGTATATAATAGTTTTGTGATAAAGGGATCTTTAAACTCCTTTGACTAGCGTTTAATAAAACCAAGAGCACCTTTAGCTTCATTTACGAAAGTAGAGACATAAAGATTGAAAGAAAATTTTGTGTCAAAAATAACACCCAGATCTTTGACAGTCAAAATTCGTTGCAAGGAAATGTTGTTAATAGTATAATTAACAATATGTGGGATGGTACGACTGAAGGTCATTGTCATACACTTGGAGCAATTTAAATGATGAACTGATTAGTCACACACCAACGCTGAAAGGAATTAAGATCATCTTGAAGGAGAAGATGGTCAAGTAAGTTGGAGTATGAAAGGCAGAGCTTTACATCATCTGCATACATACAAATTTTGGAGTGAACAATACAGCTAGGAAAATCATTGATAAAACGGGTAAAAAGCAGCGGTCCTAAATGACTGCGCTGAGGTACGCCTGATGAAACAGAGATAAGCTTCGAAATTGTCCGCAACAATACCCTTTAAGTCCTGCCTTTCAAATAGGATGAAATCCAAGACAAGTTTAGGGTGAAATCCTAAGTGATCAAGTTTGCAAATTAAGATATTATGATTAACTAAATAAAATGCTTTGCTGAAATCAGTATAAATAACATCAGTTTGCATTTTATTTAAAAAGCTATCGTTAATTAGAGAAGCAAATTCTAATAAATTAGTTGAAGTTGATCGATTCTGGAAAAAACCATGTTGAGATGGCGAAATAATCGATTTACAAAAATGTTGTAAGTTTGATGTTAAAATTTTTTCAAATAATTTTGGGATATCAGACAGTTCAGCTATGCCTCTATAATTTGAAATGTCAGACCTTTCGCCTTTTTATACCCTGAGCCCATTGAAAATGGGAAATCAGGGTATAATGGTTTTGTTAAATGTATGTAACAGGCAGAAGGAGGCGTGTCAGACCCCACAAAGTATATATATTCTTGATCAGGGCGACGAGCTGAGTCGATTTAGCCCTGTCCGTCTGTCTGTCCGTCCGTCTGTCCGTCCGTCCGTCCGTCCGTCCGTATGTTTGAACACGTCGATTGAAGCATCTAGACAAGCTAGAGACTTGAACTTTTTTTTGTTGGGTCCGTGGATAGCACGCGCAGGTCAAGTTTGTTACCAAAAAACGATATCTATTTTGGTTGTTTTGTTATCGATTTTAAACCTTATCGAAAACAGGTTATAAAATTATATCTCCCACACCTTTAGAGCTAGACCCCTTTGGATACCGGCTCTTTTTACTAATTACACCCCTCCCCCCCTCGCCTTACTTGACCCATTGAGAGTCTGTTCCAAATTTAATCATGTAAATATATTAGTATTTTTATAAAATGTAAAAAATTCAATAGAATCATGTGTCGAAAGTTTCATCAAATTCCGTTAAGTCAGTCCCGATTTATTAAACAAAACGTTTGGCCAATAATCACACGCACGTGGCAAGCAGCGACGCGCAGCAAAAAACATATACACATACACATACTTTGAAGCGTGCAAGCGCGTCTGCTTATGCATAATGCACAGCCGCTTCTGAGCATTTTCAGCCGCTTCTGTAGTTTTGTATTTGTCATATATCGCTCTTTACACGCATACATTGAAACAGACTACCGTTTTTGTATGTACACATACACATACATTCATATACGCGCATATTCTAATAATCACAATTGCGATTGATCTTCTTCTTTAGCTTCTTTAGTTTTGTATTTGTCACATATCGCCTTGTAGTACTACTTTACGTTTTGCCAACAAGCGATGCAATATTGGTGTGGCGTAGTGGGTAGGCGCAAAGCGCATGAACAAAAGGTCGCGAGTTCGAACTCGCTGAGGACAGCGTGTACCTTTTTTAATTTTTTTTTTTTTTTTAAATCTATAAACATGAGGTGGTCGTGCTAGTTGAGATGACGCGCTTTAACGTTACATATGTATGTAGTAAATAGATGTAGGCTCGAGTCCAGGTGCGGTGATGTTTGCTTATCTTCTTTTTATACCCTGAGCCCATTGAAAATGGGAAATCAGGGTATAATGGTTTTGTGAAAATGTATGTAACAGGCAGAAGGAGGCGTGCCACACCCCATAAAGTATATATATTCTTGATCAGCGCGACAAGACGAGTCGATATAGCCCTGTCCGTCTGTCCGTCTGTCCGTCTGTCCGTCCGTCCGTCCGTCCGTCCGTCCGTCCGTCCGTCCGTCCGTCCGTGTGAACGCTGAGATATTTTTAAGTACGCAACGTAGAGACGTGAAATTTTACATGAATACTCGATAATACCATACGCTGCACAAGTTTATAAAATTTTTCCGATAACTCATTCCATTTCGATTTTATGAGCATTTATCGATAATTTTAATGTGTTTTTAGGGCTTAGTTTGTACATCTTTTGAACTAAAGACTTCAAATTTGCTGTGTAGTTGAGTGTAATGAATACGGAGATAACGTTATCTTTAGATTTTGGATGCCACGCCCCATTCGCCCTCAATAGCCCCCTATTTGTAAAAAGCGCAAATCAAATACTAGAGACTTGTGCTTTGGCACATACAAACATATGAATGTCATAAATAAGTTGTGAAAGTTTGATGCACTTAGTCCATCGCTAAGAAAAGTTATTAAACAATTAATTTTCCATAGTAATGCCCACATTGCAGCCCAAGCGCAGCGCTGCGTCAACTGCGCAGTTGGCAGAGCGCGCGCTTATGCGTGCGTGCATATGTATGTATGCATATGTATGTTTGTATGTATGCATACAAAATCGTAGAATGATTTAATATTTGGCTCTTCACAGGGCTCAGGGTATCCCCTAGTCGAGCAGTCTCGACTAGAGCACTCTTACTTGTTATACCCTGAGCCCATTGAAAATGGGAAATCAGGGTATAATGGTTTTGTGAAAATGTATGTAACAGGCAGAAGGAGGCGTGCCACACCCCATAAAGTATATATATTCTTGATCAGCGCGACAAGACGAGTCGATATAGCCCTGTCCGTCTGTCCGTCCGTCCGTCCGTCCGTCCGTCTGTCCGTCCGTCCGTCTGTCCGTCCGTCCGTCCGTCCGTGTGAACGCAGAGATATTTTTAAGTACGCAACGTACAGACTTGAAATTTTACATGAATACTCGATAATACCATACGCTGCACAAGTTTATAAAATTTTTCCGATAACTCATTCCATTTCGATTTTATGAGCATTTATCGATCATTTTAATGTGTTTTAAAGGCGTGGTTTGTACATCGTTTAAGCTAGAGACTTCAAATTTGCTGTGTAGTTGCTGTGTAGTCTAATGAATACGGAAATGACGTTATCTTTAGATTTTGGATGCCACGCCCCATTCGCCCCCAATAGGCCCCCATTTGTAAAAAGCGCAAATCAAATACTAGAGACTTGTGCTTTGGCAATTACATGCATATGGATGCCATTAATAAGTTGTGAAAGTTTGATGACATTCGTCAATCGCTAAGAAAAGTTATTAAACAATTAAGTTTCCATAGTAATGCCCACATTGCAGCCCAAGCGCAGTCGCTGCGTCAACTGCATATGTATGTGTGTATCTGTTGTTTGTATGTATGCATACAAAATCGTAGAATGATTTGATATTTGGTTCTTCACAGGGCTCAGGGTATCCCCTAGTCGAGCAGTCTCGACTAGAGCACTATTACTTGTTTTTTTAATAATTTGTTTATTAATTTAATTATTTATTTATTTTTGATTTACATGCATTCTAGTTGAATACAATTTCAAAATTATAATTTAATTTTGGAAAATTTAATGTTATATGCAAGCTATATAGCGTATTAAACAATGCAAATCGGACGGGGCTCAGGGTATCTCCTAGTCGGGCACCTCCGACTAGAGTTTTCTTACTTGTTATACCCTGAGCCCATTGAAAATGGGAAATCAGGGTATAATGGTTTCGTTAAATGTATGTAACAGGCAGAAGGAGGCGTGTCAGACCCCACAAAGTATATATATTCTTGATCAGGGCGACGAGCTGAGTCGATTTAGCCCTGTCCGTCTGCCTGTCTGTCCGTCCGTCCGTCTGTCCGTATGTTTAAACGCGTCGATTGAAGCATCTAGACAAGCTAGAGACTTGAATTTTTCTTTGTTGGGTCCGTGGATAGCACGCGCAGGTCAAGTTTGTTACCAAAAAACGATATCTATTTTGGTTGTAATGTTATCGATTTTAAACCTTATCGAAAATAGGTTATAAAATTATATCTCCCACACCTTTAGAGCTAGACCCCTCAAATTTTGCATATAGATTAATGTGAATTTTATGCAATTTCCATTTTTTTATTTTTTGGATACCGGTTCTTTTTACTAATTACCCCCCCCCCCCCCCCTGCTATCACCACCCATTGAGAGTCTGTTGCAAATATAACCATGTAAATAAATTAGCATTTTTATAAAATGTAAAAAATGCAATAGAATCATATGCTGAAAGTTTCATCCGTTGAGCCAGTCCTGATTTATTAAACAAAACGTTTAGCCAATTATCACACGCACATGGCAAGTAGCGACGCGCAGCAAAAAACATATACACATACATATACATTGAAACGTGCAAGCGCCTCTGCTTTGCACGTGCACCAATACATTCAAGGCCATTCATTTTAGCATATTCTTCAACCAAATCTGTGTTTGAATTGTGTTTGCATTTTCAGCCGCTTCTGTAGTTTTGTATTTTTCATACACATACATATATCGCCCTTTACACGCATACATTGAAACAGACCACCGTTTTTGTATGTACACATACTCATACGTTCATATGCGCGCATTTCAGCATATTCTAAGAATCACAATTGCGATTGATCTGCTTCTTTAGCTTCTTTAGTTTTGTATTTGTCACATATCGCCCTTGTAGTAGTATTTTGCGTTTTGCCAACAAGAAACGCAATACTGGTGTGGCGTAGTGGGTAGACGCAGAGCGCGTAAACGAAAGGTCCCGAGTTCGAATCTCAGTGACGACAGCGTAACTTAAAATTTTTTATACTCGTTTCCCAAAGGGAAAAAGAGTATATTGGTTTTGTGAAATGTCCGTCTGTCTGTCTGTCCGTCTGTCCGTCTGTCCGTATGAATGCAATATTTTTCTACGCTATTGAAGCTAGAGACTTGAAATTTGGAACATATACTCGTGTATACCCTCGAATTATAAAGTGTCAAGATTTTCCGGATACGCCCACTAGGGGCGTGGCAAATCGGAAAATGGTTGCGCCCATAGTTAATAGAAATCATAGAAATCATATTAGTTGAAGAGCTAGAGAGTTGAAATTTGGAATGTATACTTGCGTTGACCACCCAAGTTCAAAAAGATATGGCGGATATATCTACGCCCATTGGGGGCGTGGCAAATCGGGAAAACTGTAACTTCTACAGTTTTAAAGCTAGAATGCTGAAATTTGGCACGTATCTTAACGCTTCGATTCTATAAAGATTGATAAAAAAATTTTATGTCCACGCCCACTGGGGGCGTGGCAAATCGGATCTGAATATAGAGTGATTTTACAAATTCAGCTATATTTTGAGCACTATTGATGCTAGAGACTTGAAATTTGATATATATACTCGGATAAGCAAGCCAAGATCAAAAAGATATGGCGGACATACCTACGCCTTCAGGGGGCGTGGCAAATCGGAAAAAGCTTATAGCTCCTACAGTTTTAGAGCTAGACGATTCCAAATTGGATGTTTGTGTTACTGGGGGCCCCCTCTATTGATTCCCCAAAAATAAATCTTACGCCCCTTTGGGGGCGTGGTATATGGAAAAAATACCCTGTAACTTTCACATTTTTGGAGTGTAAGCATCCAAACTTTGCAGTTACGCTACCCTAGACTCCTTCTAGGAACTTGCCAAATATGATATGTCTACGCCTACTGGGGGCGTGGCAAATTGGCAACAAAATTTGTAACGCCCAGCTGCAAAATTCATATGCCTGTGCCACCTATATAAATAAGCTTAATAAGAATTGCTAAGACGACAAACGGCATTTCTGAGAAATATATGTAATTTGATTTAATGTTGAAGTTCTGCAAATAATTTATCTGCTAAAATTATCATTTTTCGTATAGCCTAGGTCAGTTATGTTATTTTCTTTTTGTGTGTGTGACCCTGACAAAAAATGTAAATATCAAATACCGATATTTGTGTAATCGACTTAGTCCGAACAAAATTATTTTCACACAAAAAAATTGACGATAGGTCCCATCAGGTATGTATGTATGTAGGCACGAACAGCTGCGCAACTATTTTCATGCCGTCGCCGCCGCGTCTCGAACGCGGACCCTTTTGCTTACACGCTTTTCATATACCTGCTGCGCCACATCAGTTTTGCATTGTCTGTTGGCAAATCCGAAACTACTTCACTACAAGGGCGACTTTTGACAAATACAAAACTATAGAAGCTGCTGTTAATGCAAACATAATATAAACATAAATCAATTGCAATTGTGATTCTTAGAAAATGCTAAAATGCGCGCATATGAACGTATGTATTTATTTATATGTGTACATACAAAAACGGTGGTCGGTTGAATGTATGTGTATAAAGGGCGATATTTGACAAATACAAAACTAAAGAAGCGGCTGAAAATGCAAGCACAACTCAATAACAATTTTGGTTGAAGAATATGCTAGAATGAATGGCGCTGAATTTATTTGTGACCATGCATAAGCAAACGCGCTTGCACGTTTCAATGTATGTACATATGTGTAAATGTAAATATATTTTGCTGTCGCTGCCTAACGCGTGCGTGTCATAATTGGCCAAACGTTTTGTTTAATAGATTGCGACTGACTTAACGGAACTTGATGAAACTTTCAGCATATGATTCTATTGAATTTTTTACATTTTATAAAAATGCTAATTCATTCACATAGTTATATTTGCAAAAATTGAAATTGCATAAAATTCACATGAATCTACATAAATGCAAAATTTGAGATAAATTATTAAATTTAAAATACCAGATGCCCCTGTGGGAAACGAGTATCACGCCTTAGGTCTCGCCCTAAGGCAACGTTCTTACTTGTTTTTTTTTTTAAATTTATAAACATGAGGTGGTTATGCTAGTTGAGATGATGCGCTCTATTGTTACATATGTAGTAAATAGATACAGGTTCGAGTCCAGGTGCGGTGATGTTTGTTTTTCTTCTTCTTTTTTGTTGATTTATTTATTTATTTAATTATTTATTTATTTTTGATTTACATACATTCTAGTTGAATAAAATTTCAAAATTATAATATAATTTTGGAAAATTTAATGTTATATGCAAGCTATATAGCGTATTAAACAATGCAAATCGGACGGGGCTCAGGGGATCTCCTAGTCGGGCACCTCCGACTTGAGTTTCCTTACTTGTTATACCCTGAGCCTGAAAATGGAAAATTAGGATATAATGGTTTTGTGAAAATGTATGTAACAGGCAGAAGGAGGCGTGCCACACCCCACAAAGTATATATATTCTCGATCAGCGCGACAAGACGAGTCGATATAGCCCTGTCCGTCTCTCCGTCCGTCCGTGTGAACGCTGAGATAATTTTAAGTACGCAACGTAGAGACTTGAAGTTTTACATGAATACTCGATAATACCATACGCTGCACAAGTTATATAAATTTTTTCCGATAACTCATTCCATTTCGATTTTATGAGCATGTATCAATAATTGGGTTTGTACGTCTTTTGAGCTAGAGTCTTCAAATTTGCTGTATAGTTGCGTGTAATGAATACGGAAATAACGTTATCTTTAGATTTTAGATGCCACGCCCCATTCGCCCCAAAAGGCCTCTACTTGTAAAAAGCGCAAATCAAATACTAGAGACTTGTGCTTCGGCACATACACACATATGAATGTCATAAATAAGTTGTGAAAGTTTGATGCACTTAGTCCATCGCTAAGAAAATTTATTAATCAATTAAGTTTCCATAGTAATGCCCACATTGCAGCCCAAGCGCAGTCGCTGCGTCAACTGCGCAGTTGGCAGAGCGCGCGCTTATGCGTGCGTGCATATGTATGTGTGTATGTGTTGTTTGTATGTATGCATACAAAAGCGCAGAATGATTTGATATTTGGCTCTTCACAGGGCTCAGGGTATCCCCTAGTCGAGCAGTCTCGACTAGAGCACTCTTACTTGTTTATATAATTGAATAATAAATGATTCTTTCCAAATAGATGGAAAAACAGAAGTCCCCAGGGACAAATTGAATAGTTTTAATAAAAGTAACTGTAACGAAACACTGCACATTATCAGCACCAGGAGAAAAAGATGATTTCAATTTCCGAGTGGCTGAAACCAGAGAAACAAGGGAAACACTAGGAACATTGATAATATTCGTTGCAGAACTTAATACAAGTTATATGTTGTGCATAGACTTGTACATCAGAAGAGGGAGGAACATATGAGCAAGTGACTTATATGCAAAAAGATGGGAGAGTTATTTTAATCCCAATAATCTCAGCATCATGAAGTGCTTTGAAACTTAATGATTCGGAGAGGATATCGGCCTTAACAGCTATTAAGACACCCGACCTCTGCGTATCAATCGATCACATCTATAAATAGTGAAGTAATTAAAGAGAATCTCACTATTATAAATTTTAGGACTCAGCCACGTTTCAGTGAACACAATGACATCATATTGAAAACTGAAACTGCTCAAAAATAGACCATGAAGTTTAGAATTCAAGCCTCGAACGTTTTGATATACCTAAAACAGATTCGGTGAAGAATTTGTACAATTTAGTTTTTTGATACAATATTAGCTGAAGATTATACCGAAGTAGGGTTCAATGTTACTGGAGGTAATCGATTTCGATTCTTTGGCTTGAATTCATGTACAACTATATGCGGTAGCCAAAACTTGGAATCACATATATGTAGTTGTGAAGTGTTCAAACGGCACACTGATTTTAAACGAAGCAATTTCTCGTGGTGTTGCAAAATTAAACTTCGAGATAAAAACATTTGCAGCAGACTTACTAGTAATAAACGCTGATATTGCTTCGCACGTTGTGTCAGATGAAAGCCTGAATAAGAAAACCACAACTGATAAAGTGGGTATTGTTATTCACTGTTTGAACAACAACCGGGGGCGCTCTTACTTTTATAGTAGGACTTTAATTAGGCTCGACCGTTTCAATACAAGTACCAGTAGCACCAGGTGATGTAGACAAGTCTACAGAAGGTGGATTGCAAATTGAGTCTGGGTTAGGTGAAGTAGGAGCTAATGAATTTGGAGACACCATTGGTACAGAAGCTGGTACCAATAATATTGTGGTCTCCATTAGATTGATTGGATTTTTAAAATGATACTGTTTTAATATTTCATTACCAGCTTCTATATCACTAGAAAGCTGTTTTGAAATATTGCACAGTTTTAAAAATTGAACTCACCGAATTATACATCTTGGAAAAATTAAATTGTTTTTCTAAGCAACTCGGGCAAGACCAACGTAAACCACCAAAACCAATTTTGGTAGTGGACATGCCATAGTCATTGTTATAGTCACTCCCAGTGAGGCCAGCACATTTTGTGTGCATCAAATTCTCACATTACCAGCAATTAACAAATTGTTCTTGTACAGAATCAACAACTTGCCTAAAAGAACATGATTTCTAACAGCATGTCATTTTGGCAATTGGGGTTAAGCAAAATTGAAGCAAGAAAAAAAAACAAGTAAAAACGGCATCTGGTATTTTAAATTTAATAATTTATCTCAAATTTTACATTTATGTAGATTCATGTGAATTTTATGCAATTTCAATTTTTGCAAATATAACTATGTGAATGAATTAGCATTTTTATAAAATGTAAAAAATTCAATAGAATCATATGCTGAAAGTTTCATCAAGTTCCGTTAAGTCAGTCGCAATCTATTAAACAAAACGTTTGGCCAATTATGACACGCACGCGTTAAGCAGCGACAGCAAAATATATTTACATTTACACATATGTATGTACACTGAAACGTGCAAGCGCGTTTGCTTATGCACGGTCACAAATAAATTAAGCGCCATCTATTCTAGCATATTCTTCAACCAAAATTGTTATTGAGTTGTGCTTGCATTTTCAGCCGCTTCTTTAGTTTTGTATTTGTCAAATATCGCCGTTTATACGCATACATTCAACCGACCACCGTTTTTGTATGTACACATATAAATACATACGTTCATATGCGCGCATTTCAGCTTTTTCTAAGAATCACAATTGCGATTGATTTATGTTTATATTGTGTTTGCATTAACAGCAGCTTCTATAGTTTTGTATTTGTCAAAAGTCGGCTTTGTAGTGAAGTAGTTTGCGATTTGCCAACAGGCAATGCAAAACTGATGTGGCGCAGCAGGTAGATGAAAAGCGTGTAAGCAAAAGGGTCCGCGTTCGAGACGCGGCGGCGACGGCATGAAAATAGTTGCGCAGCTGTTCGTACCTACATACATACATACCTGATGGGATCTATCGTCAATTTTTTTGTGTGTGAATAATTTTGTTCGGACTAAGTCACATTTTAAGGACATTTTTTGTCAGGGTCACACACACAAAAAGAAAATAACATAACTGACCTAGGCTATACGAAAAATGATAATTTTAGCAGAAAAATTATTTGCAGAACTTCAACATTAAATCGAATTACATATATTTCTCAGAAATGCCGTTTGTCGTCTTAGCAATTCTTATTAAGCTTATTTATATAGGTGGCACAGGCATATTAATTTTGCAGCTGGGCGTTACAAATTTTGCTGCCAATTTGCCACGCCCCCAGTAGGCGTAGACATATCATATTTGGCAAGTTCCTAGAAGGAGTCTAGGGTAATGTAACTGTAAAGTTTGGATGCTTACACTGCAAAAATGTGAAAGTTACAGGGTATTTTTTCGATATACCACGCCCCCAAAGGGGCGTAAGATTTATTTTTGGGGAATCAATAGAGGAGGCCCCCAGTAACATAAACATCCAATTTTGAAGCGTCTACCTCTAAAACTGTAGGAGCTATAAGCTTTTTGCGATTTGCCCCACCCCCTGAAGGCGTAGGTATATCCGCCATGGTGCTCAAAATATAGCTGATCTTGTAAAATCACTATATATTCAGATCCGATTTGCCACGCCCCCAGTGGGCGTGGACATCAAATCTTTATAGAATCGTAGCGTTAAGTTACGTGCCAAATTTCAGCATTCTAGCTTTAAAACTGTAGAAGTTACAGTTTTCCCGATTTGCCACGCCCCCAATGGGCGTAGATATATCCGCCATATCTTTTTGAACTTGGGTGGTCAACGCAAGTATACATTCCAAATTTCAACTCTCTAGCTCTTCAACTAATATGATTTCTTAACGATGGGCGCAACCATTTTCCGATTTGCCACGCCCCTAGTGGGCGTATCCGGGTGTATCTTTATAATTCGAGGGTATACACGAGTATATGTTCCAAATTTCAAGTCTCTAGCTTCAATAGCGTAGAAAAATATTGCATTCATACGGACAGACGGACAGCAAGACGGACATTTCACAAAACCAATATAATCTTTTTCCCTTTGGGAAACGAGTATAAAAATTCATGTCTCTAGCTTGTCTAGATGCTTCAATCGACGCTTTCAAACATACGGACAGACGGACGGTCGGACAGACGGACGGACGGACAGACAGACAGGGCTAACTCAACTCAGCCCGTCACCCTGATTAATAATATATATACTTTGTCGGGGTCTGACACGCCTCTTTCTACCTGTTACATACTTTTAACAAAACCATTATACCTGACACGCCCCTTTCTGCCTGTTACATACATTTAACAAAACCATTATACCCTGATTTCCCATTTTCAATGGTCTCAGGGTATAAAAAGTATGTTCCTTTCGATGGACAGATGAATGCCAGAAAACGATAGAATATCTAAAAGATAAGGTAATAGAATCAACGCTATATCCAGATTTTAGCAACTAATTTTGCATAATCACAGATGCAAGCAAATAAGCATGTAGAACGGTTTTAACTCAAAACCAAAATTGACTCCAGCTTCCCATTGCATATGCATCAAGAGCGTTCATGAAAGGTGAAAGCAATAAGAGCACTACAGAACAAGAATTAACAGCAATTCACTGGGCAATGGTATATTTTCGACCACATATTTTTGAAAATTACTTTATAGTTAAAACATACCACAGACCACTAACGAACCTTTTTTTCAATGGCTAACCCAAGTTCAAAACTAACACGCGTAAGACTAGAATTAGAAGAACACGACTTCACTGTGGAACACATAAAAGGAAAAGACAATTTCGTGACAGATGCCCTATCGAGGGTAACAATATCCGAATTAAAAGACTTACAAAACAAAGTCCTGAAAAATAATATCTGGCCAGAAAACAATAATGAAACTATGCTTAGGCAAATTCCTAATAAAGCATCTAAGCTCTAGCGCTACTCAAGCCGGTGACCGTAATAAATAATGATAATGATCGAGAAGCGATACTGTTTACATACCATGACGATCCAATTCAGGTCAAACAGGCATTATAAAAACTTTCGCCAAACTAAAAAGACGTTATTATTGGAAAAATATGACAAAATATCAAAGAGTACATTAAGAAATGTCCAAAATGCCTAACATCTAAAATAACAGCACACATAAAGACCCCAATGACAATAACTGAGACACCAACACATGCCTTCGACAGAGTGATAATAGACACTATACGTCCACTACCATGTTCTAAAAATGACAATGAATACGCAGTTACGCTAATATGCGATCTAAGAAAGTGTATAGTAACTATTCCTATTGCGAATAAAAGCGCAAGTACTGTCACTGAAGCAATATTCGAACATTTCATACTTAAGTATGCAAAGCGCGAAAACGAAAGGGTCCGAGTTCGAGGTACGGCGGCGACGGCGTGAAAATAGTTTTTTTTTTCCTTAATAAATAAGAAGTGGCTGTGGTAGTTGAGATGGTGTACTTTAATGATACATATGTATGTAGTAGGCGTTGGTTCAAATCCAGCGGCAGTGATGTTTGTTTTCTTCTCTCTATTTTGTTTATTTAATTATATAACTATTTTTGATTGACATATATTCTAGAGATGCCAATCGCCATGCGCCCCCAATCGCCCCTATTTGAAAAAGCGCAAATCAAATACTAGAGACTTGTGCTTTGTCAAATACACACATATGAATGTCATAAATAAGTTGTGAAAGTTTGATGAAGAATGTCCAGCGCTAAGAAAACTTATTCAAGAATTAATTCGGTTCGGTGTGATCTACCAAACCGTACGCACGTGTGAGCCCATCGCGAAAGCGGCATTCCTTATCTCTCACATTCGACTTAAAACAAAAGCAAAATTAAAAGAACAGTTAGTCTGGCTGGCTTCGCTATGTCGCCAATACAGGGCAGAAAAGTTCCAAAAACGGACACTGGTCAACGGCCGAGAAATAAATATTATGAAGTAAACTCACGTTCCTCCTATTACGGTACTTAAAATTAGTGCTGAGCAACTGCATGGTATTTGCAAATTACTAAATGTCAAAGACTACTCAATTAATAAAATTTCTATTGGAGTCAAATTAGACTGCGATGAAGCGGTGGACTTTGGCAATGTCTGAACCCATCTGCAAAACTCTAAACATGAGTTTTTCTCCTACGCAAAAAAAACATAATAAACCATACAAAGCGATGCTTACGGGACTTGATGACACTCTGGCTGATGAGGTTAGAATCAAGCTTACCCAAATGGGACTTCAATGTACAGATGCCAGGTTCATCCAAAGGAAACAATCCAACAATAGTAATTTATCGCTGTATGTAGTTTACTGTGTCAACAAATCAACTAGTCTAAATGAGGTGAAGAAAAACTACTCTGTCATTAATCATATCAGAGTCAAATGGGACTACCAAAGACGCAGGCGAAACACCGTTACTCAGTGCTATAACTGCCAGATGTTCGGGCACGGATCGCCCTATTGTAGTGTAAAACCATATTGTATGAATTGCTCAGGAAACCATAAAACTATTGAGTGTACAGAAAAATTACCCTTTCAGTGTGCAAATTCTCACGGCTCTCATAAGTCTAATTCAGTGGAGTGCCCAGGTAGAATAAACTATATGAAGGCAAGGGATAGAAGCGTCACCAAAGCACGGGTTGTCAGAGCGCTATTACAGGGACCATAAATAAACTGCATTAAAACGTTTCCAACTCTTAATGGACAGATATCTGAACCATTAAAGACAACCTGGGCACCAGGAAACCAGAGTTAAGTAGTGATCTCTTTTCGCCAGACGAGTTAAAAAGTCTTACTTTTGAGCTCATTGGTAATCTCAGAAACTGTAAATACATATATATATATAAAATAAAAGTAGTGTGATATATATATATATATATATAATAAAAATAGTGTGAGACACTCGAAAGTATGAAGTATAAAGTATAAAGTATAAAGTATAAAGTATAAAGTATAAAGTATAAAGTATAAAGTATAAAGTATAAAGTATAAAGTATAAAGTATAAAGTATAAAGTATAAAGTATAAAGTATAAAGTATAAAGTATAAAGTATAAAGTATAAAGTATAAAGTATAAAGTATAAAGTATAAAGTATAAAGTATAAAGTATAAAGTATAAAGTATAAAGTATAAAGTATAAAGTATAAAGTATAAAGTATAAAGTATAAAGTATAAAGTATAAAGTATAAAGTATAAAGTATAAAGTATAAAGTATAAAGTATAAAGTATAAAGTATAAAGTATAAAGTATAAAGTATAAAGTATAAAGTATAAAGTATAAAGTATAAAGTATAAAGTATAAAGTATAAAGTATAAAGTATAAAGTATAAAGTATAAAGTATAAAGTATAAAGTATAAAGTATAAAGTATAAAGTATAAAGTATAAAGTATAAAGTATAAAGTATAAAGTATAAAGTATAAAGTATAAAGTATAAAGTATAAAGTATAAAGTATAAAGTATAAAGTATAAAGTATAAAGTATAAAGTATAAAGTATAAAGTATAAAGTATAAAGTATAAAGTATAAAGTATAAAGTATAAAGTATAAAGTATAAAGTATAAAGTATAAAGTATAAAGTATAAAGTATAAAGTATAAAGTATAAAGTATAAAGTATAAAGTATAAAGTATAAAGTATAAAGTATAAAGTATAAAGTATAAAGTATAAAGTATAAAGTATAAAGTATAAAGTATAAAGTATAAAGTATAAAGTATAAAGTATAAAGTATAAAGTATAAAGTATAAAGTATAAAGTATAAAGTATAAAGTATAAAGTATAAAGTATAAAGTATAAAGTATAAAGTATAAAGTATAAAGTATAAAGTATAAAGTATAAAGTATAAAGTATAAAGTATAAAGTATAAAGTATAAAGTATAAAGTATAAAGTATAAAGTATAAAGTATAAAGTATAAAGTATAAAGTATAAAGTATAAAGTATAAAGTATAAAGTATAAAGTATAAAGTATAAAGTATAAAGTATAAAGTATAAAGTATAAAGTATAAAGTATAAAGTATAAAGTATAAAGTATAAAGTATAAAGTATAAAGTATAAAGTATAAAGTATAAAGTATAAAGTATAAAGTATAAAGTATAAAGTATAAAGTATAAAGTATAAAGTATAAAGTATAAAGTATAAAGTATAAAGTATAAAGTATAAAGTATAAAGTATAAAGTATAAAGTATAAAGTATAAAGTATAAAGTATAAAGTATAAAGTATAAAGTATAAAGTATAAAGTATAAAGTATAAAGTATAAAGTATAAAGTATAAAGTATAAAGTATAAAGTATAAAGTATAAAGTATAAAGTATAAAGTATAAAGTATAAAGTATAAAGTATAAAGTATAAAGTATAAAGTATAAAGTATAAAGTATAAAGTATAAAGTATAAAGTATAAAGTATAAAGTATAAAGTATAAAGTATAAAGTATAAAGTATAAAGTATAAAGTATAAAGTATAAAGTATAAAGTATAAAGTATAAAGTATAAAGTATAAAGTATAAAGTATAAAGTATAAAGTATAAAGTATAAAGTATAAAGTATAAAGTATAAAGTATAAAGTATAAAGTATAAAGTATAAAGTATAAAGTATAAAGTATAAAGTATAAAGTATAAAGTATAAAGTATAAAGTATAAAGTATAAAGTATAAAGTATAAAGTATAAAGTATAAAGTATAAAGTATAAAGTATAAAGTATAAAGTATAAAGTATAAAGTATAAAGTATAAAGTATAAAGTATAAAGTATAAAGTATAAAGTATAAAGTATAAAGTATAAAGTATAAAGTATAAAGTATAAAGTATAAAGTATAAAGTATAAAGTATAAAGTATAAAGTATAAAGTATAAAGTATAAAGTATAAAGTATAAAGTATAAAGTATAAAGTATAAAGTATAAAGTATAAAGTATAAAGTATAAAGTATAAAGTATAAAGTATAAAGTATAAAGTATAAAGTATAAAGTATAAAGTATAAAGTATAAAGTATAAAGTATAAAGTATAAAGTATAAAGTATAAAGTATAAAGTATAAAGTATAAAGTATAAAGTATAAAGTATAAAGTATAAAGTATAAAGTATAAAGTATAAAGTATAAAGTATAAAGTATAAAGTATAAAGTATAAAGTATAAAGTATAAAGTATAAAGTATAAAGTATAAAGTATAAAGTATAAAGTATAAAGTATAAAGTATAAAGTATAAAGTATAAAGTATAAAGTATAAAGTATAAAGTATAAAGTATAAAGTATAAAGTATAAAGTATAAAGTATAAAGTATAAAGTATAAAGTATAAAGTATAAAGTATAAAGTATAAAGTATAAAGTATAAAGTATAAAGTATAAAGTATAAAGTATAAAGTATAAAGTATAAAGTATAAAGTATAAAGTATAAAGTATAAAGTATAAAGTATAAAGTATAAAGTATAAAGTATAAAGTATAAAGTATAAAGTATAAAGTATAAAGTATAAAGTATAAAGTATAAAGTATAAAGTATAAAGTATAAAGTATAAAGTATAAAGTATAAAGTATAAAGTATAAAGTATAAAGTATAAAGTATAAAGTATAAAGTATAAAGTATAAAGTATAAAGTATAAAGTATAAAGTATAAAGTATAAAGTATAAAGTATAAAGTATAAAGTATAAAGTATAAAGTATAAAGTATAAAGTATAAAGTATAAAGTATAAAGTATAAAGTATAAAGTATAAAGTATAAAGTATAAAGTATAAAGTATAAAGTATAAAGTATAAAGTATAAAGTATAAAGTATAAAGTATAAAGTATAAAGTATAAAGTATAAAGTATAAAGTATAAAGTATAAAGTATAAAGTATAAAGTATAAAGTATAAAGTATAAAGTATAAAGTATAAAGTATAAAGTATAAAGTATAAAGTATAAAGTATAAAGTATAAAGTATAAAGTATAAAGTATAAAGTATAAAGTATAAAGTATAAAGTATAAAGTATAAAGTATAAAGTATAAAGTATAAAGTATAAAGTATAAAGTATAAAGTATAAAGTATAAAGTATAAAGTATAAAGTATAAAGTATAAAGTATAAAGTATAAAGTATAAAGTATAAAGTATAAAGTATAAAGTATAAAGTATAAAGTATAAAGTATAAAGTATAAAGTATAAAGTATAAAGTATAAAGTATAAAGTATAAAGTATAAAGTATAAAGTATAAAGTATAAAGTATAAAGTATAAAGTATAAAGTATAAAGTATAAAGTATAAAGTATAAAGTATAAAGTATAAAGTATAAAGTATAAAGTATAAAGTATAAAGTATAAAGTATAAAGTATAAAGTATAAAGTATAAAGTATAAAGTATAAAGTATAAAGTATAAAGTATAAAGTATAAAGTATAAAGTATAAAGTATAAAGTATAAAGTATAAAGTATAAAGTATAAAGTATAAAGTATAAAGTATAAAGTATAAAGTATAAAGTATAAAGTATAAAGTATAAAGTATAAAGTATAAAGTATAAAGTATAAAGTATAAAGTATAAAGTATAAAGTATAAAGTATAAAGTATAAAGTATAAAGTATAAAGTATAAAGTATAAAGTATAAAGTATAAAGTATAAAGTATAAAGTATAAAGTATAAAGTATAAAGTATAAAGTATAAAGTATAAAGTATAAAGTATAAAGTATAAAGTATAAAGTATAAAGTATAAAGTATAAAGTATAAAGTATAAAGTATAAAGTATAAAGTATAAAGTATAAAGTATAAAGTATAAAGTATAAAGTATAAAGTATAAAGTATAAAGTATAAAGTATAAAGTATAAAGTATAAAGTATAAAGTATAAAGTATAAAGTATAAAGTATAAAGTATAAAGTATAAAGTATAAAGTATAAAGTATAAAGTATAAAGTATAAAGTATAAAGTATAAAGTATAAAGTATAAAGTATAAAGTATAAAGTATAAAGTATAAAGTATAAAGTATAAAGTATAAAGTATAAAGTATAAAGTATAAAGTATAAAGTATAAAGTATAAAGTATAAAGTATAAAGTATAAAGTATAAAGTATAAAGTATAAAGTATAAAGTATAAAGTATAAAGTATAAAGTATAAAGTATAAAGTATAAAGTATAAAGTATAAAGTATAAAGTATAAAGTATAAAGTATAAAGTATAAAGTATAAAGTATAAAGTATAAAGTATAAAGTATAAAGTATAAAGTATAAAGTATAAAGTATAAAGTATAAAGTATAAAGTATAAAGTATAAAGTATAAAGTATAAAGTATAAAGTATAAAGTATAAAGTATAAAGTATAAAGTATAAAGTATAAAGTATAAAGTATAAAGTATAAAGTATAAAGTATAAAGTATAAAGTATAAAGTATAAAGTATAAAGTATAAAGTATAAAGTATAAAGTATAAAGTATAAAGTATAAAGTATAAAGTATAAAGTATAAAGTATAAAGTATAAAGTATAAAGTATAAAGTATAAAGTATAAAGTATAAAGTATAAAGTATAAAGTATAAAGTATAAAGTATAAAGTATAAAGTATAAAGTATAAAGTATAAAGTATAAAGTATAAAGTATAAAGTATAAAGTATAAAGTATAAAGTATAAAGTATAAAGTATAAAGTATAAAGTATAAAGTATAAAGTATAAAGTATAAAGTATAAAGTATAAAGTATAAAGTATAAAGTATAAAGTATAAAGTATAAAGTATAAAGTATAAAGTATAAAGTATAAAGTATAAAGTATAAAGTATAAAGTATAAAGTATAAAGTATAAAGTATAAAGTATAAAGTATAAAGTATAAAGTATAAAGTATAAAGTATAAAGTATAAAGTATAAAGTATAAAGTATAAAGTATAAAGTATAAAGTATAAAGTATAAAGTATAAAGTATAAAGTATAAAGTATAAAGTATAAAGTATAAAGTATAAAGTATAAAGTATAAAGTATAAAGTATAAAGTATAAAGTATAAAGTATAAAGTATAAAGTATAAAGTATAAAGTATAAAGTATAAAGTATAAAGTATAAAGTATAAAGTATAAAGTATAAAGTATAAAGTATAAAGTATAAAGTATAAAGTATAAAGTATAAAGTATAAAGTATAAAGTATAAAGTATAAAGTATAAAGTATAAAGTATAAAGTATAAAGTATAAAGTATAAAGTATAAAGTATAAAGTATAAAGTATAAAGTATAAAGTATAAAGTATAAAGTATAAAGTATAAAGTATAAAGTATAAAGTATAAAGTATAAAGTATAAAGTATAAAGTATAAAGTATAAAGTATAAAGTATAAAGTATAAAGTATAAAGTATAAAGTATAAAGTATAAAGTATAAAGTATAAAGTATAAAGTATAAAGTATAAAGTATAAAGTATAAAGTATAAAGTATAAAGTATAAAGTATAAAGTATAAAGTATAAAGTATAAAGTATAAAGTATAAAGTATAAAGTATAAAGTATAAAGTATAAAGTATAAAGTATAAAGTATAAAGTATAAAGTATAAAGTATAAAGTATAAAGTATAAAGTATAAAGTATAAAGTATAAAGTATAAAGTATAAAGTATAAAGTATAAAGTATAAAGTATAAAGTATAAAGTATAAAGTATAAAGTATAAAGTATAAAGTATAAAGTATAAAGTATAAAGTATAAAGTATAAAGTATAAAGTATAAAGTATAAAGTATAAAGTATAAAGTATAAAGTATAAAGTATAAAGTATAAAGTATAAAGTATAAAGTATAAAGTATAAAGTATAAAGTATAAAGTATAAAGTATAAAGTATAAAGTATAAAGTATAAAGTATAAAGTATAAAGTATAAAGTATAAAGTATAAAGTATAAAGTATAAAGTATAAAGTATAAAGTATAAAGTATAAAGTATAAAGTATAAAGTATAAAGTATAAAGTATAAAGTATAAAGTATAAAGTATAAAGTATAAAGTATAAAGTATAAAGTATAAAGTATAAAGTATAAAGTATAAAGTATAAAGTATAAAGTATAAAGTATAAAGTATAAAGTATAAAGTATAAAGTATAAAGTATAAAGTATAAAGTATAAAGTATAAAGTATAAAGTATAAAGTATAAAGTATAAAGTATAAAGTATAAAGTATAAAGTATAAAGTATAAAGTATAAAGTATAAAGTATAAAGTATAAAGTATAAAGTATAAAGTATAAAGTATAAAGTATAAAGTATAAAGTATAAAGTATAAAGTATAAAGTATAAAGTATAAAGTATAAAGTATAAAGTATAAAAGTATAAAGTATAAAGTATAAAGTATAAAGTATAAAGTATAAAGTATAAAGTATAAAGTATAAAGTATAAAGTATAAAGTATAAAGTATAAAGTATAAAGTATAAAGTATAAAGTATAAAGTATAAAGTATAAAGTATAAAGTATAAAGTATAAAGTATAAAGTATAAAGTATAAAGTATAAAGTATAAAGTATAAAGTATAAAGTATAAAGTATAAAGTATAAAGTATAAAGTATAAAGTATAAAGTATAAAGTATAAAGTATAAAGTATAAAGTATAAAGTATAAAGTATAAAGTATAAAGTATAAAGTATAAAGTATAAAGTATAAAGTATAAAGTATAAAGTATAAAGTATAAAGTATAAAGTATAAAGTATAAAGTATAAAGTATAAAGTATAAAGTATAAAGTATAAAGTATAAAGTATAAAGTATAAAGTATAAAGTATAAAGTATAAAGTATAAAGTATAAAGTATAAAGTATAAAGTATAAAGTATAAAGTATAAAGTATAAAGTATAAAGTATAAAGTATAAAGTATAAAGTATAAAGTATAAAGTATAAAGTATAAAGTATAAAGTATAAAGTATAAAGTATAAAGTATAAAGTATAAAGTATAAAGTATAAAGTATAAAGTATAAAGTATAAAGTATAAAGTATAAAGTATAAAGTATAAAGTATAAAGTATAAAGTATAAAGTATAAAGTATAAAGTATAAAGTATAAAGTATAAAGTATAAAGTATAAAGTATAAAGTATAAAGTATAAAGTATAAAGTATAAAGTATAAAGTATAAAGTAGAAAGTATAAAGTATAAAGTATAAAGTATAAAGTAAAAGTATAAAGTATAAAGTATAAAGTATAAAGTATAAAGTATAAAGTATAAAGTATAAAGTATAAAGTATAAAGTATAAAGTATAAAGTATAAAGTATAAAGTATAAAGTATAAAGTATAAAGTATAAAGTATAAAGTATAAAGTATAAAGTATAAAGTATAAAGTATAAAGTATAAAGTATAAAGTATAAAGTAAAAGTATAAAGTATAAAGTATAAAGTATAAAGTATAAAGTATAAAGTATAAAGTATAAAGTATAAAGTATAAAGTATAAAGTATAAAGTATAAAGTATAAAGTATAAAGTATAAAGTATAAAGTAAAAGTATAAAGTATAAAGTATAAAGTATAAAGTATAAAGTATAAAGTATAAAGTATAAAGTATAAAGTATAAAGTATAAAGTATAAAGTATAAAGTATAAAGTATAAAGTATAAAGTATAAAGTATAAAGTATAAAGTATAAAGTAAAAGTATAAAGTATAAAGTATAAAGTATAAAGTATAAAGTATAAAGTATAAAGTATAAATATAAAGTATAAAGTATAAAGTATAAAGTATAAATATAAAGTATAAAGTATAAAGTATAAAGTATAAAGTATAAAGTATAAAGTATAAAGTATAAAGTATAAAGTATAAATATAAAGTATAAAGTATAAATATAAATATAAAGTATAAAGTATAAAGTATAAATATAAAGTATAAAGTATAAAGTATAAAGTATAAAGTATAAAGTATAAAGTATAAAGTATAAAGTATAAAGTATAAAGTATAAAGTATAAAGTATAAAGTATAAAGTATAAAGTATAAATATAAAGTATAAAGTATAAATTATAAAGTATAAAGTATAAAGTATAAATTATAAAGTATAAAGTATAAAATATAAAGTATAAATTATAAAGTATAAAGTATAAAGTATAAAGTATAAAGTATAAAGTATAAATTAAAAGTATAAAGTATAAAGTATAAAGTATAAAGTATAAAGTATAAAGTATAAAGTATAAAGTATAAAGTATAAAGTATAAAGTATAAATAAAAGTATAAAGTATAAAGTATAAAGTATAAAGTATAAAGTATAAAGTATAAAGTATAAAGTATAAAGTATAAAGTATAAAGTATAAAGTATAAATTATAAAGTATAAAGTATAAATTATAAAGTATAAAGTATAAAGTATAAATTATAAAGTATAAAATATAAAGTATAAAGTATAAAGTATAAAGTATAAAGTATAAAGTATAAAGTATAAAGTATAAAGTATAAAGTATAAAGTATAAAGTATAAAGTATAAAGTATAAAGTATAAATTATAAATTATAAATTATAAATTATAAATTATAAATTATAAATTATAAATTATAAATTATAAATTATAAATTATAAATTATAAATTATAAATTATAAATTATAAATTATAAATTATAAATTATAAATTATAAATTATAAATTATAAATTATAAATTATAAATTATAAATTATAAATTATAAATTATAAATTATAAATTATAAATTATAAATTATAAATTATAAATTATAAATTATAAATTATAAATTATAAATTATAAATTATAAATTATAAATTATAAATTATAAATTATAAATTATAAATTATAAATTATAAATTATAAATTATAAATTATAAATTATAAATTATAAATTATAAATTATAAATTATAAATTATAAATTATAAATTATAAATTATAAATTATAAATTATAAATTATAAATTATAAATTATAAATTATAAATTATAAATTATAAATTATAAATTATAAATTATAAATTATAAATTATAAATTATAAATTATAAATTATAAATTATAAATTATAAATTATAAATTATAAATTATAAATTATAAATTATAAATTATAAATTATAAATTATAAATTATAAATTATAAATTATAAATTATAAATTATAAATTATAAATTATAAATTATAAATTATAAATTATAAATTATAAATTATAAATTATAAATTATAAATTATAAATTATAAATTATAAATTATAAATTATAAATTATAAATTATAAATTATAAATTATAAATTATAAATTATAAATTATAAATTATAAATTATAAATTATAAATTATAAATTATAAATTATAAATTATAAATTATAAATTATAAATTATAAATTATAAATTATAAATTATAAATTATAAATTATAAATTATAAATTATAAATTATAAATTATAAATTATAAATTATAAATTATAAATTATAAATTATAAATTATAAATTATAAATTATAAATTATAAATTATAAATTATAAATTATAAATTATAAATTATAAATTATAAATTATAAATTATAAATTATAAATTATAAATTATAAATTATAAATTATAAATTATAAATTATAAATTATGTTGAATAATTTGGTTTCAACGAACAGATGCAGTTGTACAAAAGTTATGGAATAGACAGTTCTTGGAAAATTATATGTATACGTTTATTTGCGCGTTTCTTCATTTAGCTCTTTTCTGCGCGACGATATGCAAACGACTGAGTTTCTCTTACAACTAGACATAGATCATCTGGCAACATTACAATATGTGATGAAATACAATACACAGTGTTACCAGATTGTTACTTTGCATTTAACATTATTTCAAACACACCCCCTCAAAGTAACTAACTTTAAACTTAAACATACGTGATACCTAACGATAAGCTACATTCATTATGCTTGTTGGCGCTTAGGCCCTTCGTTAGTACATCAGCCGGCATTTTCTCTGTCGGCATATATTCTACAAAAATATCACCACTCTTATGCTTCTCCTGGATAAAGTGATGACGCACATCTATGTGCTTCGTTCGAGGATGAAATCCAAAACCTTTCACCAAATGTTGTGCGCTTTGGTTGTCGTTGTAGATGCGCACAGACTCACATTTCGTACCAATTCTTTCCAGTAGCGCTTTTAGATACAGAGCTTCCTTAACTGACTCTGACATAGCCAAATACTCTGCCTCGGTACTTGATAACGCCACAGTACGTTGCTTGCGCGCCTCCCAGCTTATTGCGGCGCCTGCCAATATAAATGCCTGTCCTGAGTAGGAGCGACGATCAGTCAAGTTACTACCCCAGTCAGCATCGACCACGCCATATAGTTCTCTTCCGGTATGTTTGAAGAGAAGTCCAATCTCCTTGGAACCGCTTAGGTATCGCAAGATACGTTTCGATGCCTTCCAATGTTCAACTGTGTAGTTTGAGTTGAACTGACTCATGAAGTTTACTGCAAATGCTATATCTGGGCGTGTCGTTACTGAAAGAAACATTAAAGAACCAATTAGTTTTTGGTATGGATACTTCTCCATCTCGTCTTTGCTGGGTTCATCTGGAAGCTTCAAAGTTGATTTGGCTTCCATCGGGGTCATTGCTGGCTTACAACCTATCATGCCAAATCGCTCCAATATGGCATCTATGTATTTCTTTTGCGAAAGAAATAGTTGTTTCTTTGTTCTGTCTTGACGAAACGCAATGCCCAAACATGTCTTCACAGGTCCAAAATCCTTCATTTGGAAATTCTTGCAGAGATGTGCCTTCGTCTGTTGTAGCCAATCTGTACAGTTTGAAGCAAGTAGCAGGTCATCAACATATATTGTGACAATTAAAAGTTTTCCTCTTTTCCGTTTAACGAACAAACATGGGTCCTGTTCGGTTGCTTCAAGTCCAATTTCCTTAAGCTTCGTCCATAGTTTCCAGTACCATCGTATTCCTGACTGCCGTAGCCCGTATAATGCCTTCTTTATCCGGCATACGGGGTCTTGTATCTCCTTTAAGGCTTTTCGCCACTCTTTAGCCGTTTCTATGACCTCTACGTCTGGATGCTGTTGTTTTAATCCGATAGGTTTTCCTGACATCAGTTTCTGCATAAAAACATCTAAGTTTTCTGGGATGTCCATGTAAACCTTCTCCTCTAGCTCTCCATTGAGATATGCTGTGACAACGTCCATTTGATGAATTTCCAAATCATATTCTGCTGACAAGGCTGCTAGTAGCCGAACTGAAGTAAATCGCGCAACAGGGGAATATGTTTCGTGAAAATCCTCTCCAGGCTTCTGCGCATATCCTTTGGCAACTAGTCGAGCCTTCTTTTTGCCTTTAGAACTTCCATCGTCCTTTGTCTGAAATACCATCTTGTTTCCTATCACTTTTCTGTCCTTCGGCCTTTCAACAATTTTCCATGTCTTGTTGAGAATCTGTGCCACGAACTCGTCTTCCATGGCATGTGTCCAGCTTACAGCATCATTACTATCTTGTGCTTCCTTGATAGTCAGGGGATCATTTGTGGATATATTGAATGCCATTTCACATTCCTCAAATGTGTCATCGTCATCTTCGTTGCTCTCAGGATCGTCCTCTACAACTGGTTGATAAACTTTTCGTGGTCTTCCTTTCTGACCAGTCTTCAACTTCTTTGGACGTCCTCTGCCATGTCTAACTGGCTGTGTCTCCTCCTCTGTTATTTCTTCACCGCTTGAGCAAGTATCTTCCGGTTCGCATGTGTCATTTATCTGGATATCAACAACGTTTTCAGGGCTGTCATAGAATTCCTCGAATTCATTTTTGAATCCTGAAACATTTATAAATTTCACATCTTTACTAATAATAACAGTGCGTTTCCTTAAGTGGTAGACTCGATAAGCTTTTGATTCTAGAGCATATCCCACCAATATACACTCTTCCGATCGTGATTCAAACTTGCCCTTCTGTTTGTCTTTTATTAACACGTATGCTCTGGTACCAAACGTGCGCATATACTTGACCGTAGGCACTTTAGATGTCCAGAAAGTATATGGCAGCTCTCCAGACAATGCTTTGGTTGGACATCTGTTTCGGATATAACATGCTGTGTTAATCGCCTCTGCCCAAAATGAGGGTGGTGCTCCAGATTGTTTCATCATGCACCTGGCCATTTCTACAAGTGTACGGTTCTGCCTCTCAGCGATGCCATTTTGCTGAGGTGTGTATGGCGCAGTTAGACGTCGGCCAATACCATGCTTTTGTAGATACTCGTCAAATTCTTTGTTTTTGAATTCTGTTCCATTATCAGTTTGTAACATCTTGACTTTGTTACCTGTAAAAGTCTCAACAGAAGATTTATACCTTTTAAATACTTCAAGCACTTCTGACTTTTGCTTGATAAAATAGATCGAACAATAACGAGAGTAATCATCTATGAAAGTTACGAAATACTTGCATCCACTCATTGATTGATTCCGCATTGGCCCGCATACGTCGCTATGAACAATTTCCAAAGTCTGCTTCGATCTTTTTTCAGTTGAGCTTTTATAGTTGTTTGCTGTTTGTTTTTCACTTACGCAAATTTCGCACTGTGATAGTTTCGCATTCTCTTTTATGTTCATTCCGTGCGCTCTGCCTGACTTGCACATGGATTTCAAATCATTTTCATTTAAATGGCCCATGCGTCGGTGCCACATATCTATTTCACCATCCTGTGCAATATTTACTTGTTGCTCTTCGGTGTTCAAGTAATATAAATTCCCATATCTTTTCGCACGAAGCCATACCTTATTGTTTTTGACAATTACTGCTTCATTCTTGCGAAAATGCACTTCGTGTCCTCTATCAGTTATTTTTGATACAGAGAGCAGATTTTGACGCAGATCGGATACATACAACACTTCTTTTAATGTGATTTCATTTTTCTGCCTATTTTCCTGTACTTCAATTCGCACTTCACCGACCCCATTTACCTTTGCGGTATTTTGGTTTGCTAAATACAGTGTCTTGCCACTTTGCTCTAATTTTCCAAATTCGTCTTTGTTTGAGCTCATATGTGCAGTACATCCACTGTCTAGACACCACACATTTCCTCTACGCTCTGTTATGTATGCATGTTCGCTTATATTGAGTGATTCGTGTTTTGCTTGTTCTTTATTTGCAATTTTCTCACTCTGTTTATGTTGCTTCTTCTTATTTCGGCAGTCTCGCGCGAGATGACCGATTTTTTCACAAGAATAACATTTTCTTGTTTCCTTTTGCTCGTTCTTTTCTTTGCCGTTGCCTTTGCGGCGGTTTGCATATAACGCAGTCTGTTCTTCGCGTTCACTTTTCGTTTTTCGCGCTTCTGCCTCTTCTAATATCTTCACTCGTAGAATATCGGGGCTCGGCAACTCGTCCCTTGTTTCTATGGCACACCGAAATGTTTCATACGAATCAGGCAGACTGTATAACAAAAGAATCGCGAGTAAATCATCTCCAATTGCTACGCCGATTTCTTTTAATTTTTTCACAGCATCAAAAAACTCTTTTATATGCTGACGCGTGTCACTATCTTCGCTCATACGATATAACGCCACTCGTTTGAGTAAACTTGCTTTTCTCACAGGTCCAGTGGATTGAAATGTCTCTTTTAATTTTATCCAACAATCATGAGCCGTTTCACAGTTTTCTATTAACGCCAACTCTGATATGCTGATTGACAGCAATATGTCAGCGCGGGCTTTCTCGTCTTGCACTTTCCATGCTGCACGTTCAGCCTCCTCTTCGGGGCATATTTTTGATCCATTTACAAATGGCCATAAATCATTTTTCACGAGTATAGCATTCATTTGTAGTTTCCACGTATCATAATTTTCCGCGTTTAACGGCTCAATCCTAATAAACGCACCTGCCATTTTTCACGGCTTATTGTTCACTCAACTTATTGTCCTATTCCTATTGTACAAGTGTGTCTGGGCCCATAACCTGTTGAATAATTTGGTTTCAACGAACAGATGCAGTTGTACAAAAGTTATGGAATAGACAGTTCTTGGAAAATTATATGTATACGTTTATTTGCGCGTTTCTTCATTTAGCTCTTTTCTGCGCGACGATATGCAAACGACTGAGTTTCTCTTACAACTAGACATAGATCATCTGGCAACATTACAATATGTGATGAAATACAATACACAGTGTTACCAGATTGTTACTTTGCATTTAACATTATTTCAAACAAATTATAAATTATAAATTATAAATTATAAATTATAAATTATAAATTATAAATTATAAATTATAAATTATAAATTATAAATTATAAATTATAAATTATAAATTATAAATTATAAATTATAAATTATAAATTATAAATTATAAATTATAAATTATAAATTATAAATTATAAATTATAAATTATAAATTATAAATTATAAATTATAAATTATAAATTATAAATTATAAATTATAAATTATAAATTATAAATTATAAATTATAAATTATAAATTATAAATTATAAATTATAAATTATAAATTATAAATTATAAATTATAAATTATAAATTATAAATTATAAATTATAAATTATAAATTATAAATTATAAATTATAAATTATAAATTATAAATTATAAATTATAAATTATAAATTATAAATTATAAATTATAAATTATAAATTATAAATTATAAATTATAAATTATAAATTATAAATTATAAATTATAAATTATAAATTATAAATTATAAATTATAAATTATAAATTATAAATTATAAATTATAAATTATAAATTATAAATTATAAATTATAAATTATAAATTATAAATTATAAATTATAAATTATAAATTATAAATTATAAATTATAAATTATAAATTATAAATTATAAATTATAAATTATAAATTATAAATTATAAATTATAAATTATAAATTATAAATTATAAATTATAAATTATAAATTATAAATTATAAATTATAAATTATAAATTATAAATTATAAATTATAAATTATAAATTATAAATTATAAATTATAAATTATAAATTATAAATTATAAATTATAAATTATAAATTATAAATTATAAATTATAAATTATAAATTATAAATTATAAATTATAAATTATAAATTATAAATTATAAATTATAAATTATAAATTATAAATTATAAATTATAAATTATAAATTATAAATTATAAATTATAAATTATAAATTATAAATTATAAATTATAAATTATAAATTATAAATTATAAATTATAAATTATAAATTATAAATTATAAATTATAAATTATAAATTATAAATTATAAATTATAAATTATAAATTATAAATTATAAATTATAAATTATAAATTATAAATTATAAATTATAAATTATAAATTATGAATTATAAATTATAAATTAGAAATTAGAAATTAGAAATTAGAAATTAGATATTAGAAATTAGAAATTAGAAATTAGAAATTAGAAATTAGAAATTAGAAATAATTAATTAGAAATTAGAAATTAGAAATTTGAAATTATACATTATAATTATAAATGTTAAAATCTATCGATATTAAGTATTGCCAACACTAAAACTATAATGCCGATTATTGAGTATATCTGGCAACCTCATATATACAGAAGGGAGTTGAGTTTAAGCACGCGATATGGAATGACGCATATATATTATTTCTTTAAATAAACATTAAGATAATTACAAACATATTCAGTGTAAACCTTTTAACGTGGGCAGTGAAATTTACAACAGGTTATGGGCCCAGGTCGCTGAAACATATTGTTAAATAATATACCAGTGAATTCAAAAACTATTGTTGCTAATGTGGTGTGTCTAGCTAATTCTTATTGTGTGTCAATAAATTAGTACGAAAATGGCAAATAATAATATGTACTCAATCGACAAGTTGGACGAAAAAAACTATGACGTTGGGTGTGTCCAGATGCGTAGTGTTCTGGTTCATTCTGAAGTATGGAAAATTACAAGTGGTTTTGAATTGAAACCAGAAGAGAACAACGATAATTGGATAAAGAAAGACGAAAAAGCGTAAGCATCAATTACATTGTCAGTGAAACCAACTCAATTAAATTACATAAAAAATTGCCAAACATCGGCAGAAGCATGGCAAAGACTAAAGAAATTCATGAGCCAAGTGGACCGGCGCGTAAAGTGTCTTTATATAAAACATTGTTAGGTCTCCGTTTGTCGGAAGGCGCAAATGCAGTTCAATATGTGAACGAGTTTGAAAGTGTAATTGACAAATTAAAGGACGTCGGAGTTTCATTAGGTGATGAAATTATTGTCATTATTTTGTTGTCTAGTTTACCAAAATCCTACGAAAATTTTGTAATTGCAATGGAAATTCGCGATGAGCTACCGAATTTCACCATAATGCGCAATAAACTACTAGAAGAGGCAGATCGCAGAAATCAAACAAAAAGCGAATGCAGTAAACAGTAAGCATACGTGATAAATAACAAGACAAATCGCGGTAAAGAAGGAAAACGAAACAACAATGACGTTAAATGCTTTGTGTGTGGCAAGCGCGGACATTATGCAGCGAATTGTCGGCAAAATAAATTTAAAGACAAACAACTAAAAGAAGAGGAGACAACAAAGCAAGAAAAACGAAATAAAAACGAACGATCATTTGTGTGTGTGTCACCGAACATTGCTCTTTTTTCATCGAATCAAAGTGTGAGTCGCGACGTATGGTGCGTAGACAGTGGCGCCACCTCGCACATGTGTAACAATCGCGCGTTATTTCACCAATACACAGTAATAAATCAAAAAGTGTTAGTAGCAGGAGATCAATCGTTAAACGCAATAGGCATCGGTACAGTGCATATTACAACCAAAAGTACAAATTTTAACCTAAAAAATGTTCTGCATGTACCAGACTTACAAGTTAATTTTTTCTCAGTTGGAAAAGGTACAGAAAATGGTTTACAAATAAATTTCAATAGTAAATGTGCGATAGTCAAAATAAAAACCGACAACGAATTGATTGCTATTGCAAAAAGAGACAACCGGTTGTATTATTTTGAAAATATAGTCGAGTCGGTTAATATTATTGGATAGAAAACCTTTTTCTACCCAAAATGGACGGAAGTTATATTTAAATTGAAAGATAAAAAACCAAGCCTGTGTGCTTTCACAACAATGGTTTATTTGTGACTAAAGGGGCCCATCCACTTGCGAACATGTAAGCCGAACATGTTCGCCGAACACAATTAGTTTGCCCACCAACTAGGCAAACATTGTTCGCCGAACATCATTTTATAAAATTTTTCGAGAGGGAAACATGTCTGAGGAGCGAAATAAAATCGTTGACCTAATGGCAATAAGTGTTTACTTAAAAATAGAAATAGAAGAAAAAATTAAAAGAAAGCATAATACATATAGGACACTCCCTTGAGAATGTCAATAACGCCAAATGAAAGCTTTCAGCTACTTTGCGTTTTTTAGCCGATAGGCAGCGTGCAGAGAATTAACTTTTTTTTTACTGACTGCACCGTTGCGCTTACATCATGTTCATTGTATTTTAGAACAAGAGTTTCCCAAGATTTGGTTCTATTATTCTTGTCTTTGTAACTATCGTTTTTATTTTGCCACAAGCATGGCTCATTTTTAAGAGATTTAATGAATTCCTCTAGAAATACTTTGCTCATTTGGCACGTGTTGATTTCACAAATATTTTTTTCAAATGATGTTCGTGCGAACATGCCCATCCATTGTCGAACATGTTCGCACTAACACGCGTAAGATAGAAACATTTCTATTCTTCGCGAACACGGTCGGCAAACAAAATGTTCGTGCGAACACCACCATCCACTTGCAAACATTCGACGAACACAACATGTTCGGCGAACATGTTCGCAAGTGGATGGGCCCCTTAACTTAGATATGGTACCTATGACATAGATATGGTACACGTACTTATCGATACATATCGCATTGCTAAAGATGACATTTTCAACACCCTTCCTCAATGCGATCATGGTTACAAATTCAAATTAACATAATTCATTTTAAACTTAACATTTCAGTAAATTTAACATGCTTGTTCTTACAAAGATTCTTAGTCATGATATCTGCAATCATGTCTGTTGTAAAAGCATACTTTAAGTTAATTTGACCTTCGTCTACTACTTGACGAACAAAATGATATCTTATATCAATATGCTTAGTCCGGGAATGATGAACCGGATTCCTGGCCAACTCCTGTGCGCTCAGTTAATGCCGTACCGCTGGGAGCAACCTTTTGCCACCAATCGTGCCTTGAATCCTTCAACATGTCCATCTTTGTCACGTTTCAGGCTGTATACCCATTTGCATCCTACAGCCCGCCGTCCTTCCGGCAAGTCTGCTAACTGCCATGTCTGGTTCACCATTAGTGCGTCATATTCCCGTTTCATCGCATCACACCAATCTGATGCATGAACACTCCTCAACGCCTCCTCATAGGATGATGGCACCTTCACGTTGGTAGCAACCAGAGCCCCAAGAACGATGTGCTGCTTTCGAGGCCGGCCTGGCTTGCTAGTTCGAATCAGCCTTGGTCTGCCTGGACCAATGCGGGGAACTGTGTCATGCTCAACTTTCACAGTTGCGTCCTCGCTTCCTTTGTTCTTGCTACCTCCGTTGCTGCTACGTCCTTTGCTGCTGCGCCTCTCGCTACTGCGTCTCTCGCTGCTGCCTTCAACGCTGCTGTCCCGATCGCTGCTGCCTCTAACGCTGCTATCCCGATCGCTGCTGCCTCTAACGCTGCTGTCCCGATCGCTGCTGCGTCCCTCGCTGTTGTCCCGATCGCTGCTGCCAGAGCCATCACTCTCGTTACCAGGCTGCATGGTAACTTTAGACGTTGGCAGCTCAGTTACAGATGAATAGTTGTCATCTCCGCCCTCATTGAAAAGAACATCTCGCCTCTCAATCACCTGACGAGATACTGGGTCGTACAAACGATAGCCTTTGCTTGCTACCGAATACCCAATCATGCGGTATTCTTTGCCCTTTGCTTGCAGTTTGCTCTTCCTTGGACCCTTGTCCAAAGCTACTGCAATTGAACCAAAAACTTTTAGATGGCCAACAAAAGGTTTCTTACCAGTCCACGCTTCCATAGGCGTCATACTGCCTAAAGCACTGGTTGGCGATCGATTCCGTACATATACGGCTGCGTTGACTGCTTCAGCCCACAAAGATTCGCCCAATCCTGATTGCAGCAACATACACCTTGACATCTCTACCAGAATGCGGTTTGCCCTCTCAGCCACGCCATTTTCCTGGGGAGTGTATGCTACTGTCAGCTGCCTCTTGATCCCTTGACTCTTCAGGTATTCGTCAAACGGCTTATTGACGAATTCACCTCCATTGTCGCTCCGGATACATTTGAGACACTTTCCTGTTTGCCGTTCAACTAACGTTTTGAGCTCGACAAACTTCTTGAAGACTTCATCCTTCCTCCGAAGGAAATATACGAAGATCCGCCTTGACTTGTCGTCAATAAAGGTTAAGAAATACCTCGATCCAGCCAAAGACTGCGTGCTAATATGCCAATATGCCTCGCGCTCTATTGGCAGTTGCGTCAGGAAATGGCTGCACATGAATTTTGCTTAGCATGCAAATTTTACAATTCATGTTCTCCTTGAAAACCATGTTTTCAATACCACGCACCATTCCTTTCATGATCAGGTCGTTCAAGCTGTTGACATTCAAATGGTCATACCGTTTATGCCACAGCACACCATCTGCCTTAGCTGCAGCATAGCAGCTATTTTGCTTTCCTTGAAACATATACAAGTCTTCCACCTTGTTTGCTTTTAGCATGCAAAAACCTTTTTGCATTACTTTTGCATACTCTTGCCCAAAAGTTACAAAGCAATTATGTTTCACAGCGCTGCTCACTGAGAAAAAGTTTCCGCTCATTTTCGGCACATAGAGAACATCTTTAACAGCAACGTGCATAATTCTGTCTCCAACTTTACTTCTCCTTTTCCTTCTGCTTTCAGAAAACCAGAGTCCGCCAGACTAATCATTTCTGTGTGTTTAACAAACTTTGTGAATAACTTTTTATCACAACACATATGGCTTGTTGCGCCACTATCCAAACACCACATACTCTCTTTCAAATGATCTGCGCTCAACGCATTTAACAAACTGCACTGCTTGTTCTCTCTTCTATTCGCCTTTTTCTCATTAGCGCTCTCTTTCTTACACTCAGCCTTCATATGCCCGCGCTCGCCACACTTGAAACATATCATATTTTTGTTTCCCTGCTTTTTCGCTCTCTGCGCGGCTGGATTGCGTATTGCACAAAATGCTTTTACGCATTCCTTCTTTTCTTCTGCGTTCTCCCTCCACTGGCTCTCTTCTTTCACTTTGATGCACAGAGCGTTGAAGGGCGGCAGACTGTCGCGCGCAATTTCTTGTAGAGCTGAACCTTACGTGTTGGTCCACTCGGCTGATGGACTGTTGAAAATGTCATCATTAGCAATGCGATATGTATCGATAAGTACGTGTACCATATCTATGTCATAGGTACCATATCTAAGTTAGTCACAAATAAACCATTGTTGTGAAAGCACACAGGCGCGGTTTTTTTATCTTTCAATTTAAATATAACTTCCGTCCATTTTGGGTAGAAAAAGGTTTTCTATCCAACAAAGGTTATGGGCCCAGGCGCGGATGTTTAATTGAAATATAAAGTGTTTGTTTTTAGTTACGAACTATTAACATCGGTGTGACTCAGGAATTAATTGATAATAGCTATGAGCGGAATTTATCAAATAGAAAATTTGGACGAAGGCAATTATGAAACCAGGCGCGTTCAAATGCGGAGTGTGTTGGTGCTCCAGGAGCTGTGGAGTGTAGCATCAGGTGGATTGCTACCAACGGATACTCCTGAGAACGTGAATTGGCAGGCCAAAGATGAGAAGGCGCTGTCAGTGATCACGTTAAGTGTGAAACCTTCACAATTGGGCTATTTGAAGGATTGCAAGACGTCGTCCGAGGCATGGAATCAGCTAAGAGATGTCCATCAGCCGAGTGGACCAACACGTAAGGTTCAGCTCTACAAGAAATTGCTTTTCAAGCGCATGGAGCAAGGGCAAAGCATTTCGAGTTATATAAATGAATTCGTTGGAATTCTGGATAGCCTCGGGACAGTAGGAATTGAGCTATGCGACGAATTGCGCACAATTATTTTGCTGTCGAGTCTTCCAGAAAGTTACGAAAATTTCGTTGTCGCCATAGAGACGCGCGACAGTCTGCCGCCCTTCAACTCTCTGTGCATCAAAGTGAAGGAAGAGAGCCAGCGGAGGGAGAACGCAGAAGAAAAGAACGAATGCGTAAAAGCATTTGGTGCAAGACACAAGCCAGCCGCGCAAAGAGCGAAAAAGCAGGGAAACAAAAATATGATATGTTTCAAGTGTGGCGAGCGCGGGCATATGAAGGCTGAGTGTAAGAAAGAGAGCGCTAATGAGAAAAAGGCGAATAGAAGAGAGAACAAGCAGTGCAGTTTTTTAAATGCGTTGAGCGCAGATCATTTGAAAAAGAGTATGTGGTGTTTGGATAGTGGCGCAACAAGCCATATGTGTTGTGATAAAAAGTTATTCACAAAGTTTGTTAAACACACAGAAATGATTAGTCTGGCTGACTCTGATTTCCTGAAAGCAGAAGGAAAAGGAGAAGTAAAGCTGGAGACAGAATTATGTACGTTGCTGTTAAAAGATGTTCTCTATGTGCCGAAAATGAGCGAAACTTTTTCTCAGAGAGCAGCGCTGTGAAACATAATTGTTTTGTAACTTTTGGGCAAGAGTATGCAAAAGTAATGCAAAAAGGTTTTTGCATGCTAAAAGCAAACAAGGTGGAAGACTTGTATATGTTTCAAGGAAAGAAAAATAGCTGCTATGCTGCAGCTAAGGCAGATGGTGTGCTGTGGCATAAACGGTATGGCCATTTGAATGTCAACAGCTTGAAAGACCTGATCAAGAAAGGAATGGTGCGTGGTATTTAAAACATGGTTTTCAAGGAGAACATGAATTGTAAAATTTGCATGCTAAGCAATATTCATGTGCAGCCATTTCCTGACGCAACTGCCAATAGAGCGCGAGGCATATTGGAGTTGGTTCATGCTGATGTGTGCGGGCCTTTTAGCACACAGTCTTTGGCTGGATCGAGGTATTTCTTAACCTTTATTGACGACAAGTCAAGGCGGATCTTCGTATATTTCCTTCGGAGGAAGGATGAAGTCTTCAAGAAGTTTGTCGAGCTCAAAACGTTAGTTGAACGGCAAACAGGAAAGTGTCTCAAATGTATCCGGAGCGACAATGGAGGTGAATTCGTCAATAAGCCGTTTGACGAATACCTGAAGAGTCAAGGGATCAAGAGGCAGCTGACAGTAGCATACACTCCCCAGGAAAATGGCGTGGCTGAGAGGGCAAACCGCATTCTGGTAGAGATGTCAAGGTGTATGTTGCTGCAATCAGGATTGGGCGAATCTTTGTGGGCTGAAGCAGTCAACGCAGCCGTATATGTACGGAATCGATCGCCAACCAGTGCTTTAGGCAGTATGACGCCTATGGAAGCGTGGACTGGTAAGAAACCTTTTGTTGGCCATCTAAAAGTTTTTGGTTCAATTGCAGTAGCTTTGGACAAGGGTCCAAGGAAGAGCAAACTGCAAGCAAAGGGCAAAGAATACCGCATGATTGGGTATTCGGTAGCAAGCAAAGGCTATCGTTTGTACGACCCAGTATCTCGTCAGGTGATTGAGAGGCGAGATGTTCTTTTCAATGAGGACGGAGATGACAACTATTCATCTGTAACTGAGCTGCCAACGTCTAAAGTTACCATGCAGCCTGGTAACGAGAGTGATGGCTCTGGCAGCAGCGATCGGGACAGCAGCGAGGGACGCAGCAGCGATCTGGACAGCAGCGTTGGAGGCAGCAGCGATCGGGATAGCAGCGTTAGAGGCAGCAGCGATCGGGACAGCAGCGTTGGAGGCAGCAGCGAGAGACGCAGTAGCGAGGGACGCAGCAGCAATCGTAACAGCAGCATTAGAGGCAGCAGCGATCGGGATAGCAGCGTTAGAGGCAGCAGCGATCGGGACAGCAGCGTTGGAGGCAGCAGCGATCGGGATAGCAGCGTTAGAGGCAGCAGCGATCGGGATAGCAGCGTTGGAGGCAGCAGCGAGAGACGCAGTAGCGAGAAGCGCAGCAGCAAGGGACGCAGCAGCAACGGAGATAGCAAGAACAAAGGAAGCGAGGACGCAACTGTGAAAGTTGAGCATGACACAGTTCCCCGCATTGGTCCAGGGAGACTAAGGCTGATTCGAACTGGCAAGCCAGGCCGGCCTCGAAAGCAGCACAACGTTCTTGGGACTCTGGTTGCTACCAACGTGAAGGTGCCATCATCCTTTGAGGAGGCGTTGAGGAGGGAATATGACGCACTAATGGCGAACCAGACATGGCAGTTAGCAGACTTACCGGAAGGACGGCGGGCTGTAGGATGCAAATGGGTATACAGCCTGAAACGTGACAAAGATGGACATGTTGAAGGATTCAAGGCACGATTGGTGGCAAAAGGTTGCTCCCAGCGGTATGGCATTAACTGAGCGCACAGGAGTTGACCGGGAATCCGGTTCATCATTCCCGGACTAAGTATATTGATATAAGATATCATTTTGTTCGTCAAGTAGTAGACGAAAGTCAAATTAACTTAAAGTATGCTTGTACAACAGACATGATTGCAGATATCATGACTAAGAATCTTTGTAAGAACAAGCATGTTAAATTTACTGAAATGTTAAGTTTAAAATGAATTATGTTAATTTGAATTTGTAACCATGATCGCATTGAGGAAGGGTGTTGAAAATGTCATCTTTAGCAATAGAAAACCTTTTTCTACCCAAAATGGACGGAAGTTATATTTCAATTGAAAGATAAAAAACCGCGCCTGTGTGCTTTCACAACAATGGTTTATTTGTGACTAACTTAGATATGCTACCTATGACATAGATATGGTACACGTACTTATCGATACATATCGCATTGCTAAAGATGACATTTGGATCCGAACATCGTAGATCGGATAAAGGACTGGAAGATACTCGAAGACTTCACGGGAAGTGATCACGAGTATATCTCATATGATTTCCAGAATACCAGTCAGCAAAACCACTCATCATACTCAAGAAAGACTTCCCACAGATGGGACATAAGTAAGGTGGATACAGGCAAACTACTAGCTGAATTAGATAGGCGAGAACGACATTTCGACGGCACATTGACGTCGAATCAGGTGGTCGAAAGAAGCCTAACAGCTATGGAAAGAGCGTGTAACGTACCGATGCCAAAAACGCACAGCAAACACGGAGGTAGACGACAGGCGTACTGGTGGAACCACGATATCGCAGAAAAAAGGAAAGTATGCATACAATGTAGAAGAAGGCTAACAAGGGCATGACGCTCTGGAAATTTCACGACCGAAGCGTTAGCAGCCAAGATTGCGAGAAAAGAACTGTCGATTGCTATCACACGCAGTAAGCATGACAAGTGGAAAGAGCTCTGCAAAGATATAAATAAAGACCCTTGGGGACTTGGCTACAAGATAGTCATGAAGAAGCTGAGAAACTACGGAGCAGCGCCAAACGTGGATGATGACTTGATGATGGATCACATAGTGGAAACACTATTTCCTGCACACATCCACGAGGCGCATGAGCGAGCACCCGTAGAGTTCGATGGTTCAGTCCCAGAGTTCACCGAGGAAGAACTCAATATTGCAGCTCTCTCCCTGAAGAACAAGAAAAGTAAGGATATTCCCAGAAGCGTGGAAAGAACAGAGACTGGTGCTCATTAGCAACGGCAAAGGCGATCCCAACACACCTTCGGCTTATCGCCCATTGTGTATGTTAAACACAGCTGGGAAGCTTTTAGAAAAGCTCATAAGACCCAGACTACTCGCCGCAGTAGAGGCTGCTGGTGGACTTAGCCCCAGGCAACATGGGTTCAGAACTGGAAAATCCACAATGGGAGCCATCGATGAAGTGGTTCAGGCAGCCAGAGCTACGCAAAGAGGAAATGCATACTCGCGCCCGGTAGTTCTGCTAGCAACGCTGGACGTTAAAAACGCCTTTAATAGTGTAAGGTGGACCGATATGCTTACTTCCTTGGAATACCGCTTCCAGATACCGGAGTACCTCATGAATATGATCAGGAGCTATTTGCAGGATCGAATACTCCTGTACTCCACGCAAACTGGAACAAAACGGTACAGAGTGACTGGAGGAGCTGCACAGGGGTCAATCCTGGGACCAGACCTGTGGAATATCAGCTACGACGACATCCTAAGACTGGAAATGCCTGAAGACACCTTATTGGTTATGCCGACGATATCGCAGCCGTCATTGCTGCCAGAAACACCATAGAGGCCCAAAAGAGACTTACCCAAGTCATGATCCGCATACAGACATGGCTCAGCTCTCGAGGATTGGAGCTTGCCACCCATAAAACAGAGTTACTTCTGTTCACGGGGAAGCAGATCCCAACCGAAATAGAGATGCGAGTAAGCGAAAACCTGATAAGGACGCAGAGGACAGTGAACTATCTAGGCGTCAGACTGGACAGTAAACTTACCTTCTGGGAACAACTGAAGTACGCCACGCGGAAAACAGCGACAGCAACGGGGTCTCTGAGTAGACTGATGGCAAACGTTGACGGCCCGACGGCAGGAAAACGGAGACTCCTCATGGAAGCGACAAATGCAATACTGCTATATGGCAGTGAAGCATGGGCGGACACCTTAAAGGCGAATGTAAGGCGAAAACCGATGCTAGCTGTGCAACGAAGAGCAGCCTTAAGGATAACATCGGCGTACCGCACAGTCTCCGGGGCGGCCATGACTGTGATAGCAGCAGTCATACCGGTTGACTTGCTTGCCCAAGAGCGCAAAAAATATGGAATCTTCGGCAAAGAGGAGAATTCTCAGAACATGCGGCAAAGAGCATACGACAGCAAACCATAGTCTCGTGGAAGGCGAGATGGTCATGCGAAAGGTATGGAAGATGGACCGCTAAAATAATCCCCGATCTAGAGAAGTGGATAAATAGAAAGCACGGTGAAACGTCTTTCTATTTGACACAACTACTCTCCGGACATAGATACTTTCGAAAGTACCTAAATAAAATGGGGAAAACTGCCGAATCCAGCTGCATTTACTGCGAAAATGCAATGGACGATGCAGAACACAACTTCTTCAACTGCAAAAGATGGTCGGAAGAAAGGATCGACCTGGCAGAAACAGTAGGTGAAGTCAAAGTAGAGACATTAGTACAGCAAATGTGCAGCAGCATAGACGCTTGGAAAAAAGTCTATGACTTCGCCGAAAAGGTTCTGCGGCGAAAGAAGTATGACCTGGACGCAGGCACACAGAGGGAAACGCTCATTTAGAGCACACTATGGGGTTCCACCTTGAAGGTTAATGCGGGATATCTCCTGGTTCCAAGGTGGATTTGAGCCCCAGAAGAGGAGGATTTTTTAGTCGGTAAGCAGTTATGCAGTCCGACACACCGGTCAAAGTTACGACATGACTGACGGTGTATAAAGCATTTTTTCCTACCTCAGTCCAACAAAAAAAAAAAAAAAAAAAAAAAAAAAAACATTTTCAACAACCTTCCTCAATGCGATCATGGTTACAAATTCAAATTAACATAATTCATTTTAAACTTAACATTTCAGTAAATTTAACATGCTTGTTCTTACAAAGATTCTTAGTCATGATATCTGCAATCATGTCTGTTGCACAAGCATACTTTAAGTTAATTTGACCTTCGTCTACTACTTGACGAACAAAATGATATCTTATATCAATATGCTTAGTCCGGGAATGATGAACCGGATTCCCGGTCAACTCCTGTGCGCTCAGTTAATGCCATACCGCTGGGAGCAACCTTTTGCCACCAATCGTGCCTTGAATCCTTCAACATGTCCATCTTTGTCACGTTTCAGGCTGTATACCCATTTGCATCCTACAGCCCGCCGTCCTTCCGGCAAGTCTACTAACTGCCATGTCTGGTTCGCCATTAGTGCGTCATATTCCCGTTTCATCGCATCACACCAATCTGATGCATGAACACTCCTCAACGCCTCCTCATAGGATGATGGCACCTTCACGTTGGTAGCAACCAGAGCCCCAAGAATGTTGTGCTGCTTTCGAGGCCGGCCTGGCTTGCCAGTTCGAATCAGCCTTGGTCTGCCTGGACCAATGCGGGGAACTGTGTCATGCTCAACTTTCACAGTTGCGTCCTCGCTTCCTTTGTTCTTTCTATCTCCGTTGCTGCTGCGTCCCTTGCTGCTGCGCCTCTCGCTACTGCGTCTCTCGCTGCTGCCTCCAACGTTGCTGTCCCGATCGCTGCTGCCTCTAACGCTGCTATCCCGATCGCTGCTGCCTCCAACGCTGCTGTCCCGATCGCTGCTGCCTCTAACGCTGCTATCCCGATCGCTGCTGCCTCTAACGCTGCTGTCCCGATTGCTGCTGCGTCCCTCGCTGCTGTCCCGATCGCTGCTGCGTCCCTCGCTGCTGTCCCGATCGCTGCTGCCAGAGCCATCACTCTCGTTACCAGGCTGCATGGTAACTTTAGACGTTGGCAGCTCAGTTACAGATGAATAGTTGTCATCTCCGTCCTCATTGAAAAGAACATCTCGCCTCTCAATCACCTGACGAGATACTGGGTCGTACAAACGATAGCCTTTGCTTGCTACCGAATACCCAATCATGCGGTATTCTTTGCCCTTTGCTTGCAGTTTGCTCTTCCTTGGACCCTTGTCCAAAGCTACTGCAATTGAACCAAAAACTTTTAGATGGCCAACAAAAGGTTTCTTACTAGTCCACGCTTCCATAGGCGTCATACTGCCTAAAGCACTGGTTGGCGATCGATTCCGTACATATACGGCTGCGTTGACTGCTTCAGCCCACAAAGATTCGCCCAATCCTGATTGCAGCAACATACACCTTGACATCTCTACCAGAATGCGGTTTGCCCTCTCAGCCACGCCATTTTCCTGGGGAGTGTATGCTACTGTCAGCTGCCTCTTGATCCCTTGACTCTTCAGGTATTCGTCAAACGGCTTATTGACGAATTCACCTCCATTGTCGCTCCGGATACATTTGAGACACTTTCCTGTTTGCCGTTCAACTAACGTTTTGAACTCGACAAACTTCTTGAAGACTTCATCCTTCCTCCGAAGGAAATATACGAAGATCCGCCTTGACTTGTCGTCAATAAAGGTTAAGAAATACCTCGATCCAGCCAAAGACTGTGTGCTAAAGGCCCGCACACATCAGCATGAACCAACTCCAATATGCCTCGCGCTCTATTGGCAGTTGTGTCAGGAAATGGCTGCACATGAATTTTGCTTAGCGTGCAAATTTTACAATTCATGTTCTCCTTGAAAACCATGTTTTCAATACCACGCACCATTCCTTTCTTGATCAGGTCTTTCAAGCTGTTGACATTCAAATGGCCATACCGTTTACGCCACAGCACACCATCTGCCTTAGCTGCAGCATAGCAGCTATTTTGCTTTCCTTGAAACATATACAAGTCTTCCACCTTGTTTGCTTTTACCATGCAAAAACCTTTTTGCATTACTTTTGCATACTCTTGCCCAAAAGTTACAAAGTAATTATGTTTCACAGCGCTGCTCACTGAGAAAAAGTTTCCGCTCATTTTCGGCACATAGAGAACATCTTTTAACAGCAACGTGCATAATTCTGTCTCCAGCTTTACTTCTCCTTTTCCTTCTGCTTTCAGGAAACCAGAGTCAGCCAGACTAATCATTTCTGTGTGTTTAACAAACTTTGTGAATAACTTTTTATCACAACACATATGACTTGTTGCGCCACTATCCAAACACCACATACTCTTTTTCAAATGATCTGCGCTCAACGCATTTAAAAAACTGCACTGCTTGTTCTCTCTTCTATTCGCCTTTTTCTCATTAGCGCTCTCTTTCTTACACTCAGCCTTCATATGCCCGCGCTCGCCACACTTGAAACATATCATATTTTTGTTTCCCTGCTTTTTCGCTCTCTGCGCGGCTGGTTTATGTGTTGCACAAAATGCTTTTACGCATTCGTTCTTTTCTTCTGCGTTCTCCCTCCGCTGGCTCTCTTCCCTCACTTTGATGCACAGAGCGTTGAAGGGCGGCAGACTGTCGCGCGTCTCTATGGCGACAACGAAATTTTCGTAACTTTCTGGAAGACTCGACAGCAAAATAATTGTGCGCACTGTCCCGAGGCTATCCAGAATTCCAACGAATTCATTTATATAACTCGAAATGCTTTGCCCTTGCTCCATGCGCTTGAAAAGCAATTTCTTGTAGAGCTGAACCTTACGTGTTGGTCCACTCGGCTGATGGACATCTCTTAGCTGATTCCATGCCTCGGACGACGTCTTGCAATCTTTCAAATAGCCCAATTGTGAAGGTTTCACACTTAACGTGATCACTGACAGCGCCTTCTCATCTTTGGCCTGCCAATTCACGTTCTCAGGAGTATCCGTTGGTAGCAATCCACCTGATGCTACACTCCACAGCTCCTGGAGCACCAACACACTCCGCATTTGAACGCGCCAGGTTTCATAATTGCCTTCGTCCAAATTTTCTATTTGATAAATTCCGCTCATAGCTATTATCAATTAGTTCCTGAGTCACACCGATGTTAATAGTTCGTAACTAAAAACAAACACTTTATATTTCAATTAAACATCCGCGCCTGGGCCCATAACCTTTGTTGGATAGAAAACCTTTCTACCCAAAATGGACGGAAGTTATATTTAAATTGAAAGATAAAAAACCGCGCCTGTGTGCTTTCACAACAATGGTTTATTTGTGACTAACTTAGATATGGTACCTATGACATAGATATGGTACACGTACTTATCGATACATATCGCATTGCTAAAGATGAC